>PVKS010000013.1:0-190000 GCA_004027875.1 Aplodontia rufa
TTTTGTAGCTGACATTTTTGAGTATTTTATAGATTCTGGATATGAGACCCTTGTCTGAGGAATCATAGTCCATGATACTCTCCATTTCTGTAGGAAACCTCTTGATTCTTTTGATTGTTTCCTTGGCAGTACAAAAGCTTTTTAGCTTTATGACATCCCATTCACTGATTTTTGACTTTACTTCCTTCACTTTCGGAGATCTGTTGAGAAAGTCTTTACCTACTCCTAAATGTTGAAGTGTTGGACCAATTTTTTCTTCTATCAGTTGCAATGAAGCTGGTTTGATACCAAGCTCCTTGATCCATTTTGATTTGATTCTTACAAGTATTTATTAGGTACCTTCTATATGCAAAATATCAAGGCAATGGGTGGTGGCTGATGATGGATACAGACATGGCTAAGACTGTGTTTATAATGAAGGAGATACTTCACTAACAAATACTCTATTAAGAATTTAAAGATATGGCAGACAGGATTTTTCTGTTTTCTCAAATGGATACACATTTAAGCAAAGGAATGGAGGCAGGCAAGTTGGCTCATGTTTGTACACACACAGCATATGGAGTGGAGGGAGCAGGCTCTGCTGATGGATTTAATATACTCCAGCCTTGTGACTTTGACCAAGCCCTGGATTTCCAAAGCTAGAATGAAGACTCAGAACCTTCATTTTAATGATGAAAATCAGAAGCTCAGAAAGTTATTGTTGATTATAAAAATATTTCAAAACAGACAAATTCTGTGATTCAGGTGTCCCTTCCAGCCCCTAACACAGAAACTTTATTCAGAAGGAGCTGTTGAACAATGTACATGTCAGAGGTCTGGGAATATCATACCAGCAAGGCTTCCTAGAATCAAGAGAGAAACTTCAAATGAAAAGCAGAAAGCAACACAGAAAAAATCTGCAGGCATTTTGAGTGGGAGCTTGGAGGTGACAAGAAGGAGGTGGTAGGACTGCCAGTCAGAGTTGACTGGAGTGCAGGAGGGCCTCAAGAAATAGTGGCAGCATTTGGGAAGTTTGGGAAATGGAGGAGGCAAGGACACGAGGTATATTTGTCTAGGCTTAAACCTCTTTTTTTTATTCATCAAAGTATAACTCAACTCAAGTCTTATGTCAATTACTTGTGTTAAGTATGCCTTGGGCTTCTGTATGGTGCTTGGTTGCTAAGGGTAAATGGGTGGGAAGTATCTACTACCAAGTTCAGGAAACTGGTAGGGGATAAGGCCTCCAAAGCCCCCGCAATACACAAAAGTGAAATTCCTAGAATCTATTCGCACAATCAACCTTTATTTTTTTTTTTTTGGTGCTGGGGATTGAACCCAGGGCCTCACGCATGCTAAACACACACTCTACCACTGAGCTACATGCTCACTCTTAATGCAACCAACCTTTAACATTCATCTGAAGACTTTATTCCTTCAACAAGAACCATTTTTAATTTAGGCCCCTCCCCTGCTAGATTTGGGGGGCAAGAATTCAGAAAGCAGGGAGAGTTTCCTACTTCCCTTTAGACAGTGAGCTTCATCTGTAATAGAGACTGGAAATAGAGGAAGAAGAAATAGGGAAGGAGGAGGGAGGAGAAAAGACACACAGAGGGGCCTATTGATGGGTACCACTTGGTAACTTTGGCTCCTGTGGAGTAACACCCTGTGGTTGGTGTCGTTCAAGTCTGTGCATAATTTTTGCCCTTCATTTTCTTCTTTTGCCAAAAACCAACTATGGTACTAATTCCACACATAAGAAAAGAGCAGCTATAGAGACAATCCTAGAAGTCATCTTGCTTAGGAATGTAATCTTGGTTGCACTGTTCTGTCTATACACATCAGGAAGGGACAAAGGCAGAAGAAGCCCCTCAGACTCTTTAGAGACAGAGATACAACAAAGCAGGTTAGGAAAGAAGGGTCTCTTCCAGAGGCCTTTGCCTTACACTGTCAATACACTCCCTCAAGAATACAGCATGGGTATTTCCTCAGATTGGCAGAGCATTTTAGGGTGGTATTTGACTAGTCTATAAAAGATATTTGCTGTAATAAAAATTACATCAGGCTTGGAATCTGAAGACTTAAATCTGGTTCTTTGAACTTCCTAGCTACAAGTAAGTTGCTTTCTTCACAGCCTGGTAATGAAGGACACATGAGAAAAGTTATGACAACACTTTGTAAACTATAAAATTGTGCACATATTAGTTTGTTATTGTTACCTAGCAATACTCAGGGACTGTGCTTGTCTAGGTTCCAGTTAAGTAACTGGATGTGTAACTGAAGGCTTGGCAGGTCCACTTACAACTGAAGGCTGAAATGGGCTTTAATGAGGGTTTTGTTTTGAAGACCTAAAGCATCCAGGTCCAATTTCCCTCAGCAATTTCCCTGGGTGGTAACTAGCAATTTCTTCTCACCAGGGATAGGTCACCTATTCATTCCCTGCCTCCCACAAACATTCTGTCTGGGGTGTTCCTAAAGGCGTGGCACCCTTAACAGGCCTCCTCCCAGAGGCTGAGCCATGGGTGCTTTGAAACATCCCCCTTCCTCAGCTGATTTTCTGACCTATCTTCCAAACCTGAACTCCCTGTCTTTCCTGGGCTCTGCAGCTGAACTTTGCTGGTTTCAGCTCTTTCCTTCTTCTCCTCCCTTGGACTCCACGCTTCCAACTCCCTTGTGCTTCCCTCCTGCTGCTCCCATTTTGATCATTTCCCGGGGGTGGTGGCTGTCTTGGGTTCTACATTCCCGTCTAGGGCAGGATGCCGTCTGCTAGAGGATGTGCTTGGAGACATTTTTACCACAGGCTCTTCTCAGGCTCCTCAGCATTTCCTAATGTGTACTTTTTGACGTCCTGGACACTCCGTTCCCACTGTGTCTATTCTACCCTTTCACTGGACAGTCGCTTTGAAGCTTCCAGAGTTTCACATTACGTTATGCTGAGAACAGGGAGCTGCTTCCTCCTGTCTGGAGACGGCCAGAGTCTTGTCAGGCTCAGTTGCTCCTGGGTGCCCCATTGTCCTATATGCCAAGCCCACTGTACTATTCTGCAATCACTGCTGGCCTCTGCTAACCTACACTACCTTCTTAGCCGGTTTTTTGGTGTCTCCCCAAGATGGGTCTTTCCCTATGACCACTTGTGCCTAAGGGCCAGGCGTAAGTCTTCAAGTCCTCCAGCGAAACTCACTTTGATAATTTTCTTACACTTTGGGCTACTCAGCCTTCTGGCTTTGCTCCATCTTTGATCCCTTTGGTTTCTCCTAAGCCTTGGGGCTTATAATCCCCATCCCAGGATATGTTAGATTTTTGTTGCTGTGATCAAAACACCTGACAAGAACAACTTGGAGGAGAAAAAGTTTATTTTGGCTCATGGTTCTAGTGGTTTAGTCCATGGTGGGCCCAAGGTGAGGCAGCAACCATGGCTGTGGGGGCCTGGTGGAGGAGTACTGCTCCATTGTTAATGGCACCCAGGAAACAGAGAGAAAGGGGAAGGGACCTCGGGGAAGGGGACTGCCCCCAGTGATCCACCTCCTTCAGCCACTTTCCACCTAACCACCCTGTTAATCCCTTCAAACTAGGATGGACTGGGGCTGGAGCAGTGCCTCGGCAGTTAAGGTGCTTGCCTGGTATGCCCGAGGATGTGAGTTCAAACCCCAGCACCATGTATGCAACCAAGCAATGAAAGCCACATGAAAAACTAAATAAAATTTCTCTCTCTCTCTCTCACTGTCTCTCTCTCTTAAAAAAAAAATTCCCATATAGGATGGACTGATAAGATTACAACCCTCACAAACCAACCATTTCTCCTCTGAACATTCATGCATTAACACAGGATTTTGTGGAGGAGGAGGGGCACCTCCTATCCAAACCATAACACAGGGCTTTAGTGATCTATTTACACTCAGCTCCTGGGGCTGGTTTGCTTACCATTTCCAGTGCCCAGGTTTGGAGCTGTGAAACAAGAGCTTCTGACAAGCAAGTTGCTGTGAGAAAGCCTGTCTCCCCAAGAACACCTAATTCTGAAATGTATCCCTTCCCTCACAGCTGTGTGAAAAGAAGCCAAATGCCCATTCTTAATGTGCAACAACTGAGGCTCACGTGCGAACTGCTGTTATCTCAGCAGGAGAGCAATTTGCAACCATTTAAAAGCCTTTCACTCTTCCCTTCCCCTTGGTGTATGGTTATACACACACCAGTCCATATTTATTAGTGCAGATGGTGAGAAACTCGTCATTGAAAGGGCTTAGAGCACAGAGGGAAATGGATTTTTGGCCTCACTCTGGCCTTATAAACAAGAAGGCTTGAATGATTTTAGGTTCCTGATTCTTGCCTCAAAAGAGCACAGTTTGCTTCTCTCCAAACACAAGAGGTTGTAAATTGGTAATTCATCTCAACCAAAGGCCACATGATGAGCAATTGTAGAAGTGTTTTTTCTTGTTGTGCAAAGGAGGAACCAGACATCTGAGTGTGCGTTCCAGCTGGTATTTGCTTTTCACCATTTGCAGCCTAAAGGCACTGTTTTGGCCAGCTCGGGTTCTGCACACCTTCTGCCCTTTCACCTGTGTCACTACCAGGGCCATCTTGAGGGCAGAAGTCAGCTTCGCATTGCCATGTGACTCTTTTTTTCCCAGGTATAAAAATAAATCCATTCTAATAAAAACATTTATACTATATTCTTTATTGTCAGCTAATCCTGTCCAAACTCATTAAATAATAGTGTGTGGGTTATTTGCTGTCAGTGAAATTATCAAAGGCATTTTTCAGCTGGGGCACCAGCAAAACATATGCTTCAATGCCAACTAAAACAATAATGAGGAAATGTTATGATCAGTCTTGACCAGATGACCCTGCCCATTTTAGATTAGTTCTTAATTTCAGCACAAGGGTCATCCTGTGAATTCTTAACAATAAGTCACTGCTCACCACTCACATGAAAAAGATGTGACTTATTAGAAAACTCACTGTACTCATTGCAGTTAATGAGATGTGGAAAGCTTTGTAATTTGATTTGCTGGGCCATATGCTGTAAAGGGATACTGCTGATTTCATTCCTCCGTATTTAATTTAAGCAGTATGCAATACCTTCTTCATATGGCTACTTATATAATAAAAATTAACTTGGGGTATAAAAAATACACCATTGTGGGGTTTATGACTTGGTGTGGTTCAGTTTCACGTGTTTTGCATGGAAACATCTGTAAGTAATGTGTGCGGGTCTAATTTTAAATCCCGCCAAATATTTTCCATTTAACATTTGGTTTTACTGACAAGCTTGCAGAGGTGGTTTGTAGAGTTGTTGGTAACAGATATGTACAGTATTCCCAAGGCTGTAGACATTTTTTTTAAAATGGAAGATAATAGTAATTCAAAACCTGGTTTTTTTGACCTTTTTTTCTTTTATATTTCAGTGGATACAAACTGCAGTTCACAGTGTAGCTACTTCTATGCCATGAAGACCCAGCTGCAGTTTAGTCTATTACCCTCTAAAAATAGTTACCTTAACTTTGACTTTTGCTTTAACATCTGTGAGCAAGGACACCAGAGGCCAATTGGGAGGGATGACTGTGGGAAAGGAACCTTTCAGGACAGGGTCCTGGAAGCCTCTGCTCTAGAGACACGGCGGAAGAGAGTGGACAGGACTGAGTAATTGACCAACGTCCAGGGAGGTCTAAGCTTCTCCAAAGGCTCTGAGAATCCACATTCTATTTTCCTATCTTAAAATAAATAAATAAAAAAATTCTCACTAACTCCCATGGGGAAGCTCAGGCCCTCTGATCTATCCACCCATCTGGTCAGAAGCTGAGTTATAAAACCGTAAAACCCAACCTCTCCTTTCCCTGCTAGGTAGAGTTACCAGATAAAATAGCGCAACCCGGGTTCAATTTGAATTTCAGATAAACCACAAATACTTCTGACTATAAATATATGCCATGCCCTATCTGGACATACTTATATTAGAAACGCAACGTGTGGTTTATCTGAAATTCACACTTCACTGAGTGAGGGGCATTTTACTGGCTAAATCGGGCAACCCTACCAGAGGGTCAGACGGGCTTGCTGACTGTTCCACCGGCGGCCACAGCGGCTTTATTTCAGGGTGTGTGACGTCGGTGGCTGGCAATATGAAACAGCTTGAACCGGCAGGCCGGTGGGCAGAAGCCATGAACAGCCACCTCGGTCCCGGTCCCCGGAGCTCCACGCTGCTCCGTTAATAAACTTGCGCTTGCTCGCAGAGTCCTCCTCCCCGGCTTCGGGATGTGCTGACTCAGCGCCAGGACGGGAGGCTGCGGGGACCCCCAGAAACATAATTAAACTGTTTCCATGACTGACTCGAAAATAAAAGTGTGTGTGGGAAGAGAAACTTGAGGGGGAAGTTAAACAACAAATGGCGAGGTGTGGAGTGAAACCTCGGGGAAACGGCTGGTTTTGCTTCAAGGGAATTGAATTGTGAAACTTGCAGTTGCGAAATTTCACTCGGCTGATTCTTGTGAGAACTGAAGTTTGTTTTAATTGTCAATTAAAGCGAATGGTGCTTGGGTCCCTGGCATCCAGGGAACCTCAGGGCCGGGCTGGGCTCTGCGCGGCAGCCCGACGGGACCGGTGTGGGCGGATGACAGTGTCGGCCACTGGGGGTCAGAATAAGCTTGCGGAGTGGCCGTGCGCCCGGCTGACCTTTCCCGGAGGGGACCTGCAGGCACGCCCGGAACCCCGGCCTGCCCCAGCAGTTGATGAAAGACGCGCCTGGGGTGTCCCCGAGCGGCCGCCGGCCTCCCCGGAGGGTCCCCTGCTAGCGCGCACGTCGCTCGAATGTCAGGTACTAAATTGCCTTCCCGAGTGGAGCAGCAAGGACGACACTCTGCTGACAAAAGAAGCGTGGCCTGTTGAAGATTGTATATAAAAGGAAATGATTCATTTGAATTCACAAGAAGTCTTAAAACAAGGCCGAGAGAGCCAAGCCTTGGATTTTGTGCCTTAGGACTTGTTTCTTAGAACTTGTTTAGAGGGGAGGGGGAAAAAATGAAGGAAAAACTACCCCAAATCTCCAACCAAGGTTTAGAATTTCGTTTGTTGCTCCTTCCTTCAGATCAAGGGTTGCCTTCTTGTTAACCCTAAACTACAGCCACGGAAAATTAGATTCCCCCCACTGAGAGATTAACCACACATAAGAGTTGGGATGTGGAGGTCTTGAGAGTCTCGCCATCGAGTTCGAAATGTTTGAAAGAAAAAAATCCTCTGTGGCTTGAGAACTTCACGAAGACATTTTTGAAAGAATCAAAATTGCTCTTATTTAAGAGCTTTGAAGATCCAAACACAAGTCCCTTTTCATTTGCCGAGAAGGCCACTTACTCATTTTGTATGACTTTAATGCTTAGAGGAAATGCTGGGATTCCTATTGGATTCCTTAATAGGAGTCTTAAAACCTACTGTATGATTTTTTGCAAAGGCAAATTGTGTGTGTGTGTGTGTGTGTGTGTTTTCCTTAGACTGGGGATTGAACCCAGAGGCACTTAACCACTGAGCTACATTTTCAGCCCTTTTTATTCTTAATTTTGAGATAAGATCTTGCTAAATTGCTTAGGGCCTCACTAAATTGCTGAGGCTGACCTTGAACTTGCCGTCCTCCTGCCTCAGCCTCACAAGTTACCAGGCATGGCTCCCAATTTTTTCTTAAAGTCTCAAATTTCTGGTCCATTTGGTGCTGATATGTTGAAGACAGACTTTTGAGCCGTTATCAGGAATTGCATGAGAGAAATGCATGGTGTCTTTCCAGGGGGCACAAGTGCTTGGGTGGCAAGGCTGCTTGGATTGGGAGTGATGTTAAAGAGCTCTTTGACAAGCTGCTACTTGATTTAGAAAAGAACCATTTTGAGCATTCATTCATTCACATATTCAACCAGTATTTATTAAGCCTCACTAGTTTGTGCAGTGCTAGGAGTGAGGGATATAATGGGGTCATGGTCTCCCATTCCAGGAGCTCACAGTCTGGTGGTAAGCTGACAGTGTTAAAGAGGCAGGGAGGTTATTCTATTCTGTTGGAAAAGGCACTATCCTTTTTTATCTAGAAGCTGAGAAAGAAACCAAGTTGGTCAACATGCTTTTGTAAACAGGTGGTACATTAGCAGTAACAACCAAAGACCTGTTTAATTTGCAGGTTTCCATTTTAGATGGCCAACTGCATCCTTTATCTATGGGGCCCATCTCCTCTTCAAGTGACCCAAAGAACCCTTCATTGTGAGCTACACCCTCTGCTGGCAGCCCTACAAGATAAAGTGGGGGTGGGGGGCAGAGAGCAAGTGGATCATTTGCACTGTCTGACTTTATAACCAGCTGTTGAATGGCCTGACATGGCTTTGCTGTGAGAATAGGGAAACCACTCTTTTCTTTCTGGAAGGAGAAGGAAGCCACAAGTTTATTTAATCTTTTCTAGGCAACTTATTTTATTGCATTTTTAATTTCCTCTCTTGCATTAACATGACCCTTTTCGCTGGCTTCCCACGCCTGGTGCTTAATTACTTATCATTAGCAATGTACACGGGGGCCTTGCTGCATATTTATAAATGTGATCATTAGTACATGGAAAGACAAAGGCTTCTTTAAGACTGTCATTAGTTATTCTGTTTTCATGGAAATGTTCATTAGGAGAAACTACCCACCTGGTTAAATAATTATAATTAAGAATTGGTAATCTCCTTTGCATTTTTAACTTGATCTTCTGTCTGTTTCTATGAAGTGAAACAAACCTTATTTGGCCAGTATTCTTTCATTTTCTCTAGAATTGTCAACACAAATACAGACTCTTTGTTTTTAACTTATGCTGGCTGATTTGCAGTGTGATAGATATGTTTTTTGTAATCCAGTAATTCATCTCCAAACCCATTAACCAGCCATGAAATGGTGAGTCAGAGAGTCGAGTAAAGGCTCTTAGGTTGTTTTTATTTTCTGGACTTCTGTCTGCGGTGCAAATTGAACTGCAGATTTCCAAACAAACTTTGCCAAGGGTCTCCTTAAGCTCCTCCCCCACGGAGGCACCAGGCTTATGGCCACTGGCCACTGCTCCTCTGGGTGTGCCAAGCAAGAGGAGTGGCAGTTGCACAACCTAGTGTTCGTGTGTCAGCACCCTAATCTATATATGTTACTGGCTAGTGGTAACCACAGAAGGCATAGCCCTGGTCCTGCCAATGCCTAGGCAAATAGAGTCCTGTAGCAGTCTTTGAGTTGCTAGCAAATGGCCCTGAGGCCCATTCATGGTTATGTGTCAGCTGAGCTGAAACAAATGAGGTGACAGAAACATAATAAAGGAAGCATGGTCATACTGCTGCCCAATCCCTTCTGCCCAGACTGGTCCACGGTGAGCCACCACCCTGGACTGATGAGTATTTGCCAGCGATAAACCACAACTGTGGGAAACGCTGGATAGGGGCATAAATATCATCTGTAAACAATTAGGCAGCCACTGCTCATTCAGTGCCGTTTTGAGAAGCTAAGGAAGTCTGCAATCAGTTATATCTCCAATTACCATAAAAATATATTAGCCATTCATTCATTTATTAATGATTCATCAGTTAACCACACATAATGAGCAAATAATTAGCAGTGCTGTACGGTTGCCAAAATTGAAGAAGTGTTGGCATTTTAAAGATGAAAGGTTGCATTTATGCAAAAGTCTGGTGATGATAAAGTTAATATGGAAGATAATTATAAAAGTGGCTGTCCTATATTGCAGGCTGAGGTACCACAAAACTTGCCTAATTGAACTGAAATTAATATTCTTCCAAAGTCTGCGTGTTGCCACACACAAACTGCTGGATTTTTCTTGAAGATCTCCCTTCAGTAAGGTGCACTGCACAATACAAGTTAATAAAATGCCAGACAGCTAGACTGTGTTCTTTGTTTGCTTGGTTCAGGGCCTTGTGGAAAACAATAAATTGCATTCATGTCAGCTGAGGCCCATCCCTTTGCTAATTACCGTTTGGTGCTGAAATGACTTCTGTGAAATTGGGAGCATGAGGAAACGTACAGCCATACAAGGGAGGCTTTTCAGAGTTTTTCAGTAAATGTGAGATAGGCCTCAGGCACACAGATGTTAAAACAGTGAATTCCCCCACAGATTACACTAATGGAAACCCTGTCAGGGTAAGTCAAATCCGGGTCTGTGGTCAAAATCTAATTAAGGTTTCTGTACTTAAAAAGAATATGAATGCCTGGGGGTGGCGATGAATGTATAAGAAACTCACTTGTTTGTAAAATTGTTAGCATGAATGGTAAGCACGGTGGGGCTGTTACCTGTGATGGAACACCTGCTTTCTGAGTTGCTCTCTGCTTTGCCCAACGTAGCAAGGCAGGTGATTTCAGAGGTCTGCGAACTTGGCTCTGGCCATGGGACAAGGCATGGTTTGAGGTCACGGATGAAAATGGATCCTTAAAAGTCGTCCTGGAATCCCAGAGGATGCTTTGCTTTGCCACATGAAAACCACCCCAGATGATCCTGCCCAACTGCCTGGCGCCACTGAGGAAATAGTTCTAGGGAGGGTGTGGGGCTGGCCAAATCTCCCCATCGGGGAAACAAAGGGTCGTCTGCTCGGCTGGCCCTCCCGCCTGTCGGGACTGCCTCCCGAACAGCTGCGGCGAGCAGGCGCGGCCCTGCTTCTAATAGAGGAAATGAATTTATAATGCTGCAGTCTCTTCATTTTCACCAAGCACAAATTTCCCCTTAAATACTTAAAAACAACACCCAGAGCTGGATATACCTTAAATTTCAAATAAATGAAATCTTAATCCAGTCTGTTGCCGAGTCTGAGTTGTTATTAAAGAAATAAATTTGAAACAGCAAGTGGTTTGAGAATTTTTGAATTTAATTATTTAAATCTACTTAGGGTAACTCTCATGTGCTATTTCAGTTTCCCATGGAGAACATGAATTCTGGGAAAGGTATCCCATGCAGGGCCCTGGAAATATTAACTTTTGTGTACAACTGCGGGTTCAGCACCGCAACAGAAGAAAAAAAAAACTTAGTTTTTTTTTTTTTCTGTAAAATTCAGACAAGGGATACCAGACATATTTTTCAGAAGGAAGCCAAGTCCTCTCCTTTCAACTTCTGTGGTCTCTTTAGACACTCTGTTTACATGTTGTTTATTTGAAGCTCTTTAGAGACCAGGTGTTCATATGGTCATTCACTGAATGATGTTAGGAAGTATAAAGTAAGAAGAAATGGTATAATTTAAATGGCCAGCAACTAATTTAGGATGTACTCTGACCTAGTGAATGTTTGGGGCCTGATTTTTTTTTTTTAAATAGCACTGGGGATTGAACCCATGGACACTCCAAAAACAAGCTAAATTCCTAACCCTTTTTTTTTTTCAGATTTTGAGGCAGGGTCTTGCTGATTTGCTGAGGCTGGCCCCAAACATGTGAGCCTCCTGCCTCAGCCTCCTGAGGCAGTGTGATTTCATATGTGTACCACCACACCCAGCTTTGGGTCTGATATTTGACATTTGTCAAATGGTCCCTTTGTTGACACTGTCCCAAGAGGAATCGCTCCTGGCCCAAGTACCTGGGCCTTTTGGTAACACTTTAGTCCTCATGCTTGTAGAGAATCTGCTTTATGGTTAGGAACAGGGACTTCCCTGGCCTTAGTTCTGAGGGTGAAGGATACCTTCCAGATATTGGCAATCCAACTTTTTAATGGTGTCCACAATGGAATGTGGGAAGGGGAAGAAGGTACAAGATCCAGACACAAATGTGTGACTACCTTTTCTCCCCAGTTCCTTGGGCCTTTGCTATGGCACATGTTGGGTTTGCTTTGGACCCTGTGCAGGGGAGCTAAATTATCAGGCACCTGTGAAAAATCTCACTGGAGTGTGATTTCACCCACACAAGGGAGATCCCAGGGTCTGAGTCAGAGAGAAGCTGAGTGTCCAATTTATTTCTCTTTTGTGCTGGTCATTTGATAGTAGTCAGGACCTTAGAACTGCCAAATGGAACTTTCCCACACACAACCCAGACTAACAAGAGGATATTGACTTGGAGTGATTTCTAAATCTAGAATTCTATTTTTCCACTCAATATAAAAATCTTTATGGAAGCCAGAAGTCTTTAAGATAAAAGCAGATCTTAGTGTGGGGCCCAGCCTCAGCCTCAACTTTGTCCTCAGTTAATGCAAAAGGCTACGGAAATTGCATAATGCACGGTGTTTGGAGGATGAGTAAATGTTTTATCATCTGAAAGAGGAGACATGAAGTTAAATTAGGGGTTTCCCCAGGAAGTACGGTCCAGTGGCCAGCAAAGGTTTACAATTCCAAAGTTTCTGGTTTTATGTTTTTAATAATAGGAGCAAAGACCTATAGCTAATTCTGAGTATTTAATTTTTTTTTCAAGAAAAAGTCTACACACATTTATGAAACAACTCTTCTCTTCCAGGTGTAATACAGGACCCCGGGACTTCAGAGAGGCAAAGCTGTGGTTCCTGCTCTTGGGAAGCTCTCATTTTAAAAGCAGGGAGAGTAAGTTCCCAATGACATGAATCAAACTCCATGTAGCCAAATTTCTGCATCATTACAATGCCTAGCATGTAGAAACCCAATAAATATTTGTTGAATGAATGGATCTGTTGAAAAGGGAGTGTCATGCTTCCTGTCTATTTCTAAAGAGTTATTGTGTGAGTTAGAAGTGAACATTTATAACTCGTTTTATTCCCCTACATGCTGTATAAGTACAAATTATTAAATATCATCATAATAAACAAGGGTCCTAAGCAGCCAATTACCTTTTTTATGAAGTTAGTGACATTTAGATTCTTTTGTTGGGCAGATGGTATAATATTGCACCTGTTGGGAAAACAGGCATTTTGGGAAGGGATATTAATTCAGAACTATTTATAATATAGCACAACTTTGGCCTCTTATAAGTGTATTTGTATTGTTTCCCAAGGAAATAACACAGCTGAACACTCTAACTCTTTGAATTGGAGCTTCTGAAATGAAAAGACCATCATTTCTTAAAGTTCTATTTACTCTGCATTTCTGCACTCTCTGGATTGGCATTTAATCCTCAGTTGGTTCTCAGCCCTCTCTCTCCGCACATGTCTCTCTGCTCTGTGTGTCCTTCTCTCCACCACTTCCCCCTCTCATATCTCCATCCTCCTCCTTTTTCCTCTTCTGTCAAATCTCCATTCCTCTGGGATGCCCCTCGAACCACGTCTGAGCTCAGATGACCTATGGTCTGTTGGGGTCGCCAAAACTGCCATTTCTGCCTGTATTTCTGAGTTTTCATAACCTACCTTCCCCCACCCCCCATCAGTCTACTTGTGGGCAAGAAACTCTGCAGTAGCATGGCTGCCATCTTCATGTCCTACAAAAGCCATATTTTTTTCTTGGATCTTTGCTTTGGTTATCATCTTATCCTTCTGTTACACCTTTCTAAACTCCATGTGTTCCTTGATCAGCTCCTCTTTGAAACTTCTTTGCTGCTCTCAGCTCCTAATGTCCACAATTTAACAACTTTTCCTTGTAATTTAGTCTTCACTTCTCATGTAAACCATAAGCTTCTTATAGCTAAGAGAAGCTAGAAAACTTATTGCATACCAATCTCTGTATTGAGGTGCATTATTATTCCATTTAATCTCCATGACAACTCTGTGGGGTAGGCATTTTTTGCCATTTCCATTTTACAGATAAGGAAATTCAGGCCCAGAGAACATGACTGACTTACCTAAGGTCATACAGTTAATAAGAGTTAGAACTGGCCTCTACAGTACTCAGTACTTTGTACCACCTTGTGCCACCCAGATCCCACTTGAGGACTGAAGGCCTTACTCCTCCAGCTGCCGAGAGTGTGGCTGCCTGGCAGCCCTCAGCTGTTAGCCTTCTCTGCTAATTGCCTTCTGCTTAACTGAGCCTCTTCATCCCATTCATATCCTGTTTTCTGGGGTAGCTTGTGTTCAAATATTAGTGTTGCAGGGGTTTAAAGATCTGTCCTCCTCACCCCAACTTGGGGTAACTCCTAAGTTCAAACCAACTTCAGAGCTCTCTGTGAGGTTGGCTGAGACCTGTGCTGTGACTGTGTCACAGTCCAACGTATCCTTTGACCCAGTCCTATTTCCTTTGCTTTGCTTCCTTTTCTACAAATGGCGATTCCTGAAAGCATGAACTAATAAACTTTCTGTACACAAATCTCTGATTCAAGGTCTGTTTCTCAGGGAAGCTAACCTAAATAGTTGGTAGCAAAAAGTGTCTTGAGAGGGGCTGGAGTAGTGGCTCGGTGGTTATGGCGCTTGCCTGGCATGTACAAGTAGGCAAGTTCAAACCCCAGCACCATGTATACAACAAAGTCTCGGAGCAACAAAGACTACATGAAAAACTAAATAAAAATTGTTTCTGTCTTCCTTTCTCTCTCTCTCTCTCTCACTGTCCCCCTCTCTCTCTCTCTCTCTCTTTTTTTTTTAAAGTTTCCTGAGAAAGGTGATGCTGAGATGGGGTTCTATAGCTGGACTACCTGCTAGCCATTGGTAATGAGGACCACATCATGGGGATAGGTGGAGAAGATCCTGGCACAGGTGGCTGTGGTGAACTGGAATGGTATGCTGTGGAAAGACAGTGTGCGGGCATTTGAGAAATACAGGGAGATAGTAATGATAAGAGTAGTATTGGATGGCTCTTACTGGGGGAGCAATTAATATTTTAGAAAAAGAGAGAAATTAATTAACAATTAATATAAAAACCAGAAGGCCTTACTGATTGGATATCAAATGAGACCCGTCTTCTGTAGTTAGGAGGCCAAAAAAGTGGACACCAGGGCCAGAACTTAATCTAAGATTGGCAGAGTTCCAGGGGAGGTTGAGTGCTATGCCAGTCCAGATTCTGATGGAGAAAGAACAGGTTCTTGAGCTATTAGAAGGACATCTGAGTTGATGCACTTGAACATCTTGAGACTCCAAGTCCCCCTAAACTCTCTGGGCCTGCAGAAGGGACCCACTCTTCTCTGTTACAGCATAGCACTGATCCCCTCTTGCTTGAAGAAGATGAGAGGCCTTTGCCTTTCTCAGGACCTTTTGCTACCCATGTGTCTTCCTGCTTCAAAATTTGCCACTGTGTTCTCTCTCTGGGCAATCAGACTAATAAGATTACAACACTGCCTGTTTGAGATAATGCTGGCCTGTTGGGTGAAGAGAGGCATTATACCTTGGAGGAAATGCAAGATCTAGCCAATAGGTTCTGGCAGGATACTTACTGGACATGTCTTAAAGGACTGGATTCCAACAGTACTGGATCAAGGTAGGTGGAATGTAAAGTCATACAAGGGAAATTTTATTGATATGGGAGCAAGCACTGTCCTGGGATACAGGATTTAACATCTGGCAAGGATGCGGACATCCTGTTAAGATACTGTGAGGATGACTCTTAGACACTTGGAAAAAGTAAGTCCACATAAAATGAAGAACAAATGAATTACCCTGACCAGTGGTGGAAGAAGGGATGAAAAGGTTCAGGGAAATGGGTATGACAGAGTGGCTATATTATAAAATGGAAAACCTACTGAATGAAGATGTTCAGGAGGCAGGCCCAGAGGAGAGCTTGTATGCCTTCTGAAAAGCAGCTCCTGGTATACTTTGAGACTCCAATAGTTATCAAGCGAATATGAGGCCAGAACTTCCCGTCATGAGCTGGCTTCTGTCAAAAGTTGAATGGCTAACCTCCAAATTAATTCATTATAAAATGGAAAGGGCACATTTAGGACCCAGCATGAGCAGGACTAGAAGGCACAAGTGAGATCAGGTGGCTCAGACCCCCCAGTTTTCCTTTATCTCATTGCACACCTAGGCCAACTGATGGAACGTGTAAAAGGTTGAGGTTTTTCATGAGTAGACAAGCTTTGCACATGAGTGCAAGCTGAAAATGGACCACCACTGCATTGCAATCCAACTCAGGGGTGACCTTAAAGTCACCAATTACTGAAAATCTTCACAATGGACACAACACCAAGTAATATATCTGCTCACATACCTTGTATGAAAAAAACATTTATAAACTCATAAAGTCATGGGCAATGGAAAATGGTTTGGTCAAATGGTCTTCTTCTTTCTTTATGGTCTAGGGAAGAGGTATTCCTATAGGGTGGGGATGAAGTGTGAAGATATTTGTTTCAAATGTTAATAACCACCAGAGAGCACCCAATACTGAAAGGGCATTAAAGGACCAACAAGATAGAATGACTAGGCCAATTGACATAAGCCAGCCTCTGTTATCGATCACACCAGTGCTGGCACAATGTGCGCATAAATGGAGTATCCACGATGGTAGTTTTGGAGGCCATCCTTGGGTCCACAGCATGGCTTCTACTCACCAAACTGATATCACTCTTGCTATAGCCAAATATGTGACCTACCGTAACAGAGAACAGTTCCCAGCATGACATTAACCTTTGAAGTCATGGAGCAGTCACTTTGTGGCAAGTTGGAAGGAGCAGCAATTCAATTTAACTTGAAGAAAATATTTCAGGATAGGATCACCTTTCCAGTCTGTAGAGCCTCAACCTGCTCCACCATCTGAGAGCTTAGAGTATTTGATCTATCAATAGGCATCCCATGTCATATCACATCCCCCCTAGGGACCCAATTTATGACAAAGGAGTTACACCAGTGGACACGTAGTTGTAGGAGTTACTGGCTCTATCTCAGATAGTACAACCTATAAACATCTGGTCTGCTGGAGTGATGACTGGTTGAAGGCATGGAGGAGGGACCATCTTGATGATGTTATCTCTGAGGTTCAGGCAAAGTGATGTTTACAGTGTACACTCTAAGCCAATAGCTATTTCATGGAGCAGTGCCCAACAGGAAGAACACATGGCTATAGGAACCATAGGATGAAAGTAACTGTGTTGTTGCTTATCATCTCTCCTAGTAAACTACTTTGGGGAATTTGTATTTCCTTTCTCTTGGTACTGAGGTCTTAGAGGTCTTGACTCCCAAAGAGAGAAAGATGTCATCAGAGGACACAACAGAGTCCCCTGGAACTCTAAGCTATGGCTGCTGGAAGGGCACTTCAGATTCCATGGCCAAAGCTCTGCCACCTTAGCAGTGGTATTTGACCCTGATCAAGAGGAGGTAGGGCTGCTCTTACTCAACGGGGGCAGAGATACTGTTTTGCTAGCCAGGTGAACCACTTTGGCGTCTTTAGATGTTCTCTTACTGATTATTACTGTCAAAGAACAAATGCAGCATTATGTTCTGAGATAGGCTGAGGGGCTCAACTCCTCAAAAATGAGGGTCTGTGTTACTCCACCAGGCTAGTCATCCGGACCAGAAGAGAGACTGGCCAAGGGTGAAGGAAATCTAAAATGGTCATTGTAAGAGAGATATTGACATCAGCCGCAGTGTTGAGACCAGTTGCAAGTATAGTTTGCCCTAGCTGCTGTAATGGGTGTTGTATCTCTAGGGTGGGTCTAGTGGGAATAGATATATTGCTACTGTTTGTGGCCCAGCTTTGTCACCTTCTAAGCTACCTGACCATTTAGTTCAGAATTAGTGTTTCCATTTTTAATATGCCAGGTTAGGCTGTTGGATGGCATTCAGCATCTTTTCATAGCCTTTTCATATTGTTCAAAGACTATTCACTCACTGAGCATTTATTAAACATCTGCTATGTGCTAGACATTGTCCTTGATACAGGAAATATGAAATAAGATAATAACCTTGCTCTTAAGAAACTCACAGTCCAGTGGAGGAAAAAGATATTTAACAAACTATTATAAACACTGTGATAAATGTGATGGTAGCGATGACATAGAGGAGTGATGTTTTATGTGGTTGGAGAGGAAGGGTGGTAAAATAAAGGTTCTAGGAGTTGATGCCTGAGTTTAGCATTGTAGATAATAAAAAGGAGACCAGAATTTGGTAGAAGGAAATTTTAAACAGAATAATGGTGCAGGGTGGAAAATAGCATGGATAGACATTGCTGGAATACACAGGACAAGGTCAGAGATAATGAAGCGGTGAGATAATGAAGCAATCAGATTTGCCATACCTGAAGCATGGGTGGGGGTTAATACATTTGTGCCAACCCTCAATCTTTGTTCTGGCAGATATGAAACAAATCTGGCTACTGAAAAGACATCCTTAAATTTACCACCTAATTGATAGGATCTTTAACATCAGAGTTCCTGATGTCTAATCTGATTTTTTTATATTGCTGAAAATTACTCATTTTCCCCAATTATTTAAAGGAACAATGTCTAAAGGCATAGCAAGGGAAGTTCATAATTGATTTTGGGCCCATAGTGCCAGGAGAACACCGGCTTTTTGAGATCCCATCCAGAAGCTCCAGCACACTGAGCTCAGAAAGTCCTCAGTGGCCTGGGCCCCTTTGCTGAATCAGTTAAACTCACTAATAATTCTGAAGGCAGAGACTCTAAACAAGACCATCACATAATTCTAGCACAGGATCCAAGATTTCAGCATCTCAAGGGAGCTTCAAGAAGGCCATGAACTCTAAAGATCAGATAATATGGTATCCAGTGATGAACAGATGGACAGAGAAGGAAAAAAGACAGGAAAGACCATCATGTTTTAGGAGACAAGGAGGCATGAAATATTTCAGCAACAAGCTCTTGACCAAGTCAAAAGCAAATGCTAAGTTTCAGGTAGAAGCCATTGTTCTAAGTAGATGAATTCAAGTAGGAGGTAGAGACTACCTTTGGCCTCTTAAGTTGTTTTCTTCACTAATAATCATTCTGAATGTGCATACTTGTGGATTAGAGAAATTAACAATGAGTTTGAGAATTACAGCCAGTCTACTTAGGAAGGAAGTCATGCTTGTTTGTAGAAATGTGGTTTTACTGAAAACTTCTGATATCAGCAGGATGTCCCTCTTGGATTAGATGATCCAAACAAGAGATCCATGGACATCTCTAAGAACTGCACAATTTATATCCTGGCTTAGCTCTTGGTCCCTGCTCATTTCCCACCTAGCCCACATAGATGTGGTGGATAACATAGATGTGTGTTCCAACACAGCCCAAGGTGTCAGCCTACATACTGCATACTGACACTTGGAGTGAAGCTCTGATACCAAAAGTCAACTTAGAAACCATGCATCATATTGAGAGATATAGGGTGTACTTTAGAAATCAGATAAGTTTTATCATAACAACACTGTATAAGACAGCAATGAAAGGTGAGTGCTACCACCCAAATTGTGGGGCCATCCTTTTGTAACATTTTATGAGCAAAACACCTGGGACAGATTGTGGGAAAAACTTTAAAAGGTGTTTTTTAACCTATTAAAGTCACTGTTAAATTTTATTCAAATGTTATAGATCTGCATAAAAGTGGCCGGATTTTTAAATGGTTGGAAGAACTAAGAATTAATAGTTCTCTAGGAGTTTCTATGCTTCTAACCACGCCTTCTGTTCCCTCCTTCATTCAGTTGCTACTCTTCTTTCTTCCCCTCTTCCTAAAATCATTTCAATTCCTAGTAAGTTGGATCTCTGCCACCATACTAGGGATTGGATCCAGAGCCTCCTGCAGGCTAGGCATGAATTCTATCACTGAGGTATACCCCCAGTTTGCAAGTTAGATTCTTTAAGTCCAGTATAAGTTCCATCCTATTTCCATTAGATATCTGGTGGTTCCCACAGTGATTCATTTGGTTGGCCTGCCCAAAAGAGACCAAAGTATAGACAAGTGACAGATTCTTTTTGAGCTGGGCTGAAAGGTAGACTCAAAGGGGAAGTAATTGATATTTGATTCTTAAAAGACATTAGAGCATGCCTTCTTGGTGGAGAGAATGTTTAAATGAAGCAACAATGGACTCAGATGGACTTTTAGTTCCAAATCAGATAGATCAGTTTCAATCATTCATTTTTGACTCACAGAAAAATAAGTAGAGATGTGAAATTTGTAGATCTGCTTCTGTTATTAACTTTAGGATGTGGGTTTCCTTATCTGAGGGATAATATGATGATCTCTGAATTTCTTTGCAACTTGAAAATTTCATGAAAAAGAATCACATATGGCCACCCTGGATGGTTATATTGCTACTGTAAGTTTTCCTTAAACTGAATCTGAAATCCATTCAATATGAAGTGGATTAGTAATAGGAGCAAGAAACTCTGGGGAGCCCACCCTCATATTCAGGGAATTTACTATCTTGCCCTGTATATTTGGGTTTATTTTTTTCTGACTCATAGGTGGGGGTCCATTCTAGGAAAGTAACATTTATATGAATCCAAGTGGAGGCAAAAGTTTTCTCCTTCATCTCCCCTTCCCAAACAATCTAGCTTAGTTCATCATCTTGTGTTGACATTACTTATGAATGCTAATTAACTCATAAATGCTAATTAATAACTCCATGTGCTTCTATTTACTGGCAAATATAGGGATCCAGGTGCAGTGTAGACCTGGCCCCAAATATTACATTTCTCCATCTCTGAGCTGAGAACATGGGTGGGACATTTGTGTTGCAGTACTAAGTTGGTGCTTTACATAATTTTTTTAAATACACTTGGGAGCTTTAATTAAACTCCCACAAAAGCTTCATCTTCTGATTTCCCACTAAGAAAAAACCCACAAAAAGGAAAAGCAAGACCAAAGGGCCAAATTCAGCTGTATTAGTCAGAATTCTCCAGGAAAACAGAACCAGAAAGATCCACATATAGATGTATAGAAAGAGATTTATCACAACTGATTGGCTCATGTGATTACGGAGGCTGAGAAGCTAGTGGCTGCAAATTAGAGAACCAGAGAAGTAGTGATGGATTTCTCTCCCAAACTCAAAGCTCTGAACACCGGGAGCCAATGGTGTAAGTCCTAGCCCAAGTCTGCAGGCCTGAGAACTTGGGAGCCCATGGAGTGAGTCTAAAAAGGCCTGAAGACCAGGAACTCTGATGTTGGAGGGCAAGAGAAGATAGATGTCCCTGCTCACAGAGAGAGTGAACTTGCCTACCTCCACCTCTTTGTTCCGATCAAGTCCTCAGTGGATTGAAAGATGCCCACCCACTTTGTGAAGCGACCTTCTTCCTCCTCAGACTGCCAGTTTAAATGCTAATCTTTAGACCTTCACAGAGGCACCCAGAATTAATAGATTACTAGCTATCTGAGCATCCCTTAGCTCAAAGAAGTTGATGGATAAAATTAGTCATGACGCAAGCAAGCAGTAAGGCTAGGTTGTACTCTTGATCTTTAGGGTAAGGTCAAGTACAGTGGGAGGCAGGGAGGCTGCTGTAGCCTGTCCTGGAGGGTATCAGGACACTGTCTCCTTGACACAGACTGGGGCAAGAGAGAATTCTGAAATGCTGAACCTAAAGATGGTCCGCATGCTCTGAGTCATACAGGACTGCCTCTGTCTCCTCCACCGGGCAGTGAGCCCTGTAAAGCCTGGAACTCAGTCTAGCAGAAGCCGGGCCTCCCTACTGTGTGCTGCTTTGATACTGTTGCCTAAAACTCAGATTCATGGGCTTCTTTGAGAAATCCTGAGCTTTCTTCAGCAAACAAGGAGATGGCCATGATTCTACTGGTCATATTACCTGGGAATTGTCAAATGCTTATACACCAGGTTTTACATTATTATACAATGATATTTTTGTGTTATTCTTTATTATTGCCCCATTTGAAGGCTTTGTAAAATGAGGCAGAAGTGTTATGTAACTTGGCCAAGTCACGGATCTGGTAAGTCTGCCAGGTCACTCTGAATGAAGGCCCTCTCTAGACTGGCATCTTGGGTGCAGCTCCCGTGTCCCCAGGGCTAGTTTCTGAGCAGGTGGCTCTGACAGCAGCTCTGATACCCCATTCTCTGCCTTTCCAGACCCAGTTTTCTCAGCAATTTGCAGAGTTGGGGCTTGGATCCAGTTGCTTTTCTCAGCTGCAATGTGCCTCTGAGCCCCCAGAACCCCTCTTGAATTGGAAATCACCCTTTCCCCTACTAGCACTCTCCAACTTTCTCCCTTCTCTCCTCTCAGGTCCAACTCCATCCTCAAAAGCACTGTCTCTGGCTCTGATTTTGAAGTCCCTGTTAAATGAACTTAGGGTGGTCCCCTCAGGGAGAGAGCTGTGGTCAGAGGAGCTGGGCAGAGGGGGACACTTACATCCTTGTGCTAAATGCGGCTGGGAGCAGCGCGAGCTATTTCTTTTGGACGAGGCTCCCAGGAGTGGGAAACTTTTCTTTGTAAAGAAAGAGAAGATCTTTATAAACCCTGTGCTCTTTTCAAAGAGGCTTTATGGGTGGTGAGGCACAGCCACCACAGTCAGGATAAAGCTGGGGAGGCAGAAAAGACTTGCTAATCGCATGCCAAGGCAACCTGCGTTTTAAAGGTGGGTGTGGGAGGTAGAAGGAAAGCTTCCCTTCCTCCACTCCTTTCCTAGGTGTGATGAACACACCTCCTTGACACCTTTGCCACTGTTCTCTGCATCCGTAGAGCCCTTCCATTCCCCCTCCCCTTCCTGGGTGGTGCTGGAGGGAGTCAGGGCCAGCCGCTGTGTCTGCCAGCCCCAAATGCCAGCAGCTGCACAATCCTGGGATAATTGCTCATATCTGTTTCTTCTCTTTTCCAGGCCTTGGAAAGTGTTCCAGGAATGGACTTTCTGCAGTGTGGTGACCTGCAAATGCGACCTTCCATTTACGTCTCAAACTCCAAGTCAGCCGTGTCAAAGTTTGAACCAGGACTGGGGAGGATAATGGGTCAGATGCAATTAGCAGCCCAGAGAGCTCCACATTGCAGTCTGATTTATTTTTTCACCCATCAGATTCCAAGAATCCTAGTGCTTAAAAGCAACTAAACAATCACTCTATTGTACTGAAATAAAGCCCAGTTAATTCAAAAATCAATTGCACCACCAGGTGGGGCACACTCTGGCCCCAAACAGATGGGGTCCAAAACTCCCCCCAAAATGAAGTCTTATTAAATTAAAAACTTGATCCAGAAGTGGAACAAATAGAGCACCGTGAATGGAATGGAGTCATGTCCACTCAGGCGATTTCTTCTCCCTCTCTTTTTCCTTCATTTAAAAAAGAAAAATTCACTCTTCTGCTTTCATCAATGTTAGCATCTATGCAGAAATGTAGCCATCCACCCTTTGCAGTTAAATGTGTTACTTTAATTAGTCTGAAAATTAAAGGGCAACTCTGGGCCAATGTGAATGATTATGAAAATACATGTGCATCCCATGCAATCCTCTCGTTTAATTAAAAGTCTTGTAAACTATATGGAGCACTTTAAGTCAGTTGGGAGGTCTAACAACTCCGTTTTGAATAGCCACTTAATATTTAGCAGGATGTGAAGAACACGCTGTAGCATACGGTCCCTGCTCAAGTTTCACCGTCTGAAAATTTTCAAAGCTGACCCAAGTCAACCTGAAAAATGTTTAACACCCTGGGCTTGAACACAAGAAACTCTGTGATGAACAGACATTCAATTACATTTTTTAAAAGTGAGAAGCATTTTTGTAAAATAGCGACTCTGGAAACTAATTGGCAGCCACAAAACTAGCGAGTGAAGGCCAAAGCTGGTGGGGAACTTTTACTACAGTGACACGACTCAAAGAAAATGTGAATAAAAGGCATCTTTGTTTCCCAGTCAAATTAGCTGATTAAGAAATAAAACATCTTAACGTGTTTTTAAATGGAGAATTAATTATTTATATGAGAAAAATTAAATCTGGGTTATGTGAATTTTGCTTGGTGTGTGAATTGAATGGGGCAGAAATAGTAATCCTTGTGGATCTGTGTCTTAGGTCGTTAAACACAACTAAACATCAAGCACTCCAGTTATTGAAAAAATATTGCATGCAGTTGGTACATCGTGCTTCCCCATTTTGATTTTCAAAGTCCAGATTAGTTATGGTACAGATTGGAAATGTGATTCAGAGCAAGAAAACAGCTTCCTATAGGTTGAATCTGGACAGCTAAGTGGAAGAAGAAAACACCCAGCTACGTAAACGGCACAGCTGACTCCTGGAGAAAACAGGCCTTTGCTCTTAGGGAACCCTAGAAAGATTCACAGACAGAATTCCAACAGGCCATTTTTTATTTTGCTAATGGGTGAGCTTGGAACACATGAAAACACAAGACAACCTAAGTTATTCATTAGATTCAGAAAAGAAGTAGGCAGATGACCTTTGACATTTCAGGGCTCCACATATCAACCCAAGCCCTTCGCCCTGACCTCTTAGCATTCCAATATCCTGAACCCAACGCTCCTCGAACCCAGGCTGCAAATTATCTTTGAAATGTGAATAAACATTTGCTGGGTCAGTATTTCAAGATGTAGTCTAGGGGACCACCTGCATCAGAATTACTTGATGCGCTTTTAAAAATAGAGCTTCCTGGGCTTCCAAAATTACTGGGTTGAATGGGAATAGCTCCCGGGGTTCCACATTTTCAACAGATTCCCTAGTATTCTATATGCTAAAGTTTGAAAATCACTGCACCAGGGTCTACTTAGAGTAAATACACTAAGTTCCTTTAACTGGTTTCCTTTAGTAAAAGTCTTTTACTCACACATGAAAGCCTGTCCACAAAGAAAAAAGTGCTCCAGCCATTTTCTTCATTTCTCACGGCATCTCTTAACAGAGCGAGTCTAGGAATTCTTTGTCCTTTAAAATAAGTCCAGTGAGTACTTGAAAAGTCATTTGGCAAGAGATGAGGGATGAGACAAAGGGAGAAGATTAATGACGAACAGAAACAGAGTCCCTGCTAAAATAAAAATGGATTCACACCCAAGTTCTTACGAAGGGTAAGACATATGGCAGCTCATGTGGGAAGCGAGAGCGTGTTTAGTAGAGGTCCTGCTGCAGAACCGTGTGATGTAGGGGACAGCTTTCCCAGCCAAAAACAGAACATCACATGCCATGGGAGATGTACCATCCCTCCTATGTGATGAGAGGCAGACTTACTCGAGAAATTTGAACGAACTATTGTCTGAGTGACTTTAATAAGGTTTTCGGAGTCCAGATGATCAGGCTTGGAGGTTTAGACCTTGCTTTCACTTTTATCTCTGAGTTTCTTCTGACAGCCCAACATTTTCTGTGGCTGTTTATGGAAGCCACTGCAGATAGCTTAAGGTTCCTCATTTATGAAATGGAAGCCACAAGTCTCCATCATTTTTAAGAAGAGGAGAGGAGGAAAGTGTTGGTCACTGGAAATTGTGGGTCTGAGCTTTAGCTACAAATTGCAAACGTACTGTTCATTTATATCCTCTTTTGAGCTTTTATTACCCCAAAATGCCAAGACACACCTGGAAAAAAATTTTTCCTTGATAGGGAAGAAGGGCAATCCTTTTGTACTTTGTGAACCATTGTGTAGCAACCTGCAAGTACCAAGTGCCCAATAGAGTTCAGGATTCGTTTTCTAGGATTCATTCAAAACTATAAGGTCATAGATATGCAAAGGAGATCTATAAATGTGGCTTTTATTATGTTTCCAGTAGCAGTGACAAGAGTTCAGTTTTTGTCACTGGAAATGGAAAATTGCTGCTTAATAAGAACTTTCCCAAATTCATGTCCCCTTTGAGATAAAAATTTCCACACTAAATTTCATCACCCTACTAGAATTTCCTTTGGAATGCTTGTGCTAAATTCCTCTCTCCTGATTGAAGTATACAACACAAAAATCTAGTTTCAAGACTTAAAAATGAATGCACCAAAGTGTACAGATATATAGAAAGATTTGGAAGGGACTTTGATGGGGGGAAAGCAAAGGAGATTTGGGGAAATTAATTAAAACTCACCAATTATTAAGAAGTGATTTACTTGGAACACTCGGTATTTGGAATGCTTGAACAGTAGGGCAGTGTATGACTTCATTATATGCCATGGGCAACCCCAGCAATTCAGTTTTGCTGTAAGAAGTTGTTTTTTCTTTTGGTATTTCCTGACTTGGTATGTATAGTTGTGAACTTAATTAACACACTAGTGATTCTGCACCCTCAGGGGAAAATGGTAAATTTTGTAAAATGTAAATACAGAAAAAAAGGGAGGTTCTTTCCTTCCTGTCCATAGCTATTTTTATTCTCCCTCTTGTTTTATGCATCAGGAAAAGCTCCATGAAGCTTTGGGAGTCTAACTCTCAGATCCACCAAGGCGCAATACCCCGGGATTCTTCTAAATCACCATTGCATCCTATAGACCATCCTAACTGCTTTCGCGTGAGAGGAAGCAGGGTTAACAAGTAGCAAAAGTTGCCCTTTCAGTGATAAGAGTAAATCTTCTGCGCCTTTTTTTTTTTTAATTTCTTGCTCTCATTTGGAAGGAGCTTGAACAATTCCCTTTTGAATCAAGCCCTATAAAATTGATCATCATCATTATTTTCAGGAGGCAAGTTTAAACCAATAAAGTTGTCTTGCTTCGTCCCTTTTCTCTCCCACCCACCCTCTTAAAAAAAAAAACAAGGAGAGTCACCACTTTGGCGTGTAGCTTGAGTGTGAAGCTCTGGTATGGAAAAGTCTATGAAAAGATGACATTTATAGATGGGTACATATATATTTAATTTCTTGTGTGTGAGTATGTATGTATATATATATTTCTACTTCTGTTCATCGAGGATACAACATCATAATTAAGGACATTTTACTTTATCCAATGAAGAATTTTTTTCAGTTCTCTTTAATTGGTAATTTAATTACAGAGCTAATTAGGAACATAGTGGGTGTTGGGACTACAATTGTCTTTAACTGGAAAGTCTTACCACTTACAAAGTGAGGAAGTTTTTAAATTATGGAACACTTAAATAATGGATTAATAAGTCGGTAAATAAAACTGTATGAAGGTAGATCATTCATATGCCCTTCAGCTGGCAAAAATCTCAATGCGAGTCTGATCTATTCCACTAAGTAATTATCACTCTGCTTTTCCATCGTACTGGGGGGTCTATGCTGAAGCCCCAGGGAATTTATGTGCTAAACTCCAGGGCTGGAATTCCTGGACCAGAGTTGGGGCAGAAGGTGGAGCAGCTGAAAGCTGTTTGGGAGGAAGGAATACGGTCCAACACTTAGAGCATAGGGGAATTCTGCGGCTAGCTGCTGCTGTTCTGTGTACATGGAAAACAGCAAAGGAAGAGCTTCCTTCTCTGCCTCAGTTTCTCTCCACCTGTGCCTTCTGCAGCAGACACCTGTACCCCAAGACAACAGAGCAGGTTCAGAGGTGGTTGAAAGATAGACTTAGGCAGGAGTGGCTTTGTCACACACTGGGTGGTCCTTTGGGTCTTGGGCCACTTGACCCTGAGGGTTGGAGCTGAGTGAGCATATCCATCCCTTTTCTGTCTGACGTGTGACATGAGGATCCTCTGAGGACTGAACTTGGACTAGGTGCAATGGGGGAACTAATAATCAAAGCAGAATATAGCTCCTGTATTTTGAGCAGACTAATGATTGACATAGTTAGGGAAACATTCACTCATCAAACGTTTAGAGGTATTTGTATGAGATGCTACTAGATGTAAGATATTCATAAAAAGACAGGAGTGTCAAATGTAAAAACATCATCTCTTTGAGTACAAAATACAGGGAATTCCCTAGTGGATTGGTTTCCATAAGTGCCTTAGAAAAGCATAGATCACAATTTTATTCCTGAGCCTCTTTCTGGGAAAATCCAATCTGGAAAGCTGCAGCCCTGGAAAAGCCAGCAGTTTGCAATGGAAGCTGCTCAAGGCAATCCAAGTCCAAAGGGTACATTTGGTGAGAAAATTTCTCAGTTCTTCGTGGTTACTCTAGAGGGATGCAGAGAGATAAGAGGTAACTGGGGCTGGTGAAACCAACGGATAATCCCTAGACCAGTTGCAGCCAATGACCCCACTCAAACCCATCCTCCCCAAGCCTTGGGCCATAGTTACTCTCCATGAATTGCACTACCTTGAGTTTTGCTGGTGTCCTTCTGGTGCCCATAGTGTGTTCAAGGAAAGATTGGAAGGGCCAGCTTGGGAAGAGGCACACACACAAAGCTAAGGCTCTGGCTGGTCCTCAGGCCAGCTGCTAGTACCCAGAGCCCCCAGTCCTGCCCAACTTGGCAACTTGAAAATGAAGGCAAAAGGAACAGTTAGCCTTCCCCCATTCAAAGAGTTACATTCGGAGGGAGTACTTTTAGTTTTTTTATACTGAGAGTTTAAAACCATTCTCAGTTTTTCTTCATTTACCAAAAGAAAGAACTTTCTGATTTTTTTCCTTTTTACACTCTTACCCTAAATAACTCACTTTGTACTGATGTTTCCACATCCTAGGCTGAGTAGGACAGATCTCTTTTACTTTATTTTATATATTTGTTTGTTCCCTGTCTTCAAAAATGACTTCAGCTCAGATTCCTCATGCTATCCAGCCCAAGGGATAGGAAAATGGACAGAAGCTGGGAAGATACGAATCAGAAAAAGTTCCCACCTTAAATATTATCTTTTCACTAAATGGTTGAATTTGCAATTTCATCAGAACTTCCTTTCATTTATTTAATAAAAGCATAAATATCTCTCTGTGAGTTTCTAAACTGGAGAGATGGTGTATGCACAAATTATCATGCTGCATGACATAGGATAATATATTCCACATTGGAGCAACTGACAATCTAAAGCCTTTGAGAAGCGAGGAGAGAGTAAGCTTGCTTTCAGTTGCACTAATCAGGAAAGGCTTCTGAGAAGGGAAGACAAGGCCCACATTGGCGTTTAGGTTAGGGAGGAACTGAACAGCACATTCTAGATGGGGACAGAGTTTACATTTGTGTGGTACTTATTGTTCACCAAGAACTGTACTAAGCACTTTATATAAATCTAACTCATTCAATTTTCACCCTTTCCCCAAATGCAAATCATAACAATAATCTTTATGCAAGCTTGACTGAGTGTCCAGCACTGTACTAAGTTCTTTATGTGGATTAGATCTTTTTTTTTTTTTTTTTGCTCTGGGGATTGAACCCCGGGGCATTTTACCACAAAGCCACACCCCCTTAGTCCTTTTTATTTTTTATTTTAACTTTATTTTTTATTTGAGACAGGATCTCACTAAGTTGCTGAGGCTAACCTTGAACTTGCAATCCTCTTGCCTAAGACTCCAAGTCTATGGGGTTAGAGGATGTGCCACCATGCCCAACAGATTGAATCTTTTAATTGTCACAACAACTCTATGAGAAGGGTATGACTACTATTATTACTATTCTCACTTTAAAGATGAGGAAATCAGGGTACAGAGAGATATGTAACTTGCCCAACTTTACCCAGCCAGTGAGGGATTAACTCAGATTTAGAACCCAGCACTGTATCTTTGGAACCTACCATTTAAAAATTTTTAAAATTTACACATAATAGTTGTGCATATTTACGGAGTAGAGTGTGATAATTCAATGTGCATGTATGATATGTGGTGATCAATTCAGGGCACTAGCAGTCCCACCTCCCTAAATATGTACTACTGCTTTGTGCTGGGACCCTATAGACTCCTCTCATCTAGTTCTGTACAAAATCTATAGCAGATTGTTGCAAACCATAGATCCCTTCCGTGCAGGAAAACACTGGGCCTTATTTCTCTTATCTAATTGTATTTTGGTAGGTGTTTTCTGACTTCACTTTTAATTTTGCTCTACTGTTTCCCAAAGAAAAGCTACAGAAGAGGGAGGGACATATGAGAACTCGGTACTGCAATGTCTTTGTAATATGTTTTCAAAGATCACACACATTAAGACATTTTTAAAAATATTTAAATTTTGTATTTAACTACTGGAGACAGGATGATGATTTTCAACTCAGAACTTTAGTCTATGGATTTAGAGTGGGCAAGGGTGGGGCTTTGGAGGAGGGTGCTGTCCAGGAGGAAGGAGAGGACCCCTCTCCAGCTGTGGTCCAAGAAGTTTTCATACCCCACAGTGAAAAAACCTCTTTCAAGCCAAAAGGGTGGGAGTGAATTCCTGGGCAGGTCATCTCGGGGAAAATTATTAATGCACACGGGTGGAGTTGATTGTGGGGAGTGGTCTGGGCTTGTCTCCTCCAGGCAAAGCCTGTGCTGTCTGCGGATGTTTGGGTGGAGGGTCCTAGGCACTGGGGCCTACTGAGAGGTGCCAGGCCCAGGTAACAGGTGCTCCTGCTCTGCTTACAATCAAATCAGAATTATCTTGATAAATCATTTGGTTTAAATCATTTGAGTGGGGAAGGATTCAAATAGCATACAGAAAATCCATTAAATTCCAAGTTTTCATTTCTGTATTTCAATGGAATTGACACAGGTGCATTAAAATAGGTTGGAAATCATAATCTAGAGTATATATATCATATTAATTAATATTATGATATAATTATAGTCTTATAATCATATTATTATAGTTATATGCCATATAATTATATAATATATGTTTTTATAGGTGTTCTACATCTGGGATGATGGAACAAAATGGGTTAAAGAGGAAGTGTAATGTTTTAAAACCTTGATATAGTACTCCATCATTTTCAAAGAAGTTTCCCATGTGTTCTGTGACTACATCCATACCTTTGGCAAGAAGAGCAGGGAATGTTATGAGAATGAGATTGGTGAGTTGAAGCCGAGGGGCCAAGCAAGGTCCCTCTGTGGGGTTGGGCCCGTGGTGCCTGCTTTTTAGGTGCAGAGGTCCTGTCCTTGTTTTTGACAAGCAGGGCTTGGGTAATGGAGAAGGTGCAAATGAGGAGTTCAAACTTGCTAAGGACTGACATTCCAAGGATGACCAGCCTCCTCCTAGAGATGCTGAGAAGGGAGAACAGGACAAGCGAGGACAGCTAGCAACTTCATATTTTCATCAGGAGAAAATATGTTGAAAGCCCTGGAAATAAAACCCTCACGACAGAATCCATGAAGTAGTGTGAGCCACTCCAAGGGAAGGAACCTAAGTAGGAAAGGAAATGTTCATATATTGACCTGAAAAACATTTTGTGAGCACCCAAGATGCCCTGGCACTGGGCCATGAGATGAGTCAGATCTATCCCAGTCATTAAGGAACTCCTGGGAGCATGGGGTGGGTCCACTGACCAGCTAACGTGCCGCAATGAGTGGTGAACACAAAGCTGTGTGCTACAGGAGGACGGGAGGGCACTAAATCCTCATGTGGGCCTACTCTGTGCCACAACTTTCTAGATACCTTCCCCTGAGGTTCCTTAGAGGAGGTGCACATCATTGGTCAGCTGTTCACCAGAGAAAAGGCGTCTCAGGTTGAGAAACTTGCTCAAGGTGATGTGGTTTGAGGGGAAGAGGAAAGACTCAGACATGCATTTGATCAGCTCCAAGGTTCGTGCCATTTGACAGTTCCACATTCTAAGGGACAAAAGTGCCATGTCGTTTTTCTTTATTCCACCTAGGAGTGCTGTGTCCAGTTCTTCCCCTTGTCTACCCTAAGGCAGTAGTGGAGTTGGAGCAGACAGAAAAGGTTGGGAGAGGGCTTTGGGCAAAAGGTGAGCAGTCACGTTGCCCAATGGAAGTCCCTTGCATCCTGAAAACCAGCAGTACATTTTGTAGGTCCTTATGTCCTGCTCCCTGGGGGCCAAGCAAAGAGTCCCAGGGAAGAAAGCTCACTGTCTGGTGTTGCTGCATTGTGGCATTAAAAAAGTCTGGTGGTGGGGCTGGAGCGGTGGCTCAGCAGTTACAGCACTTGCCTGGGATGTGGGAGTACAGAGTTCAAACTCCAGCCCCACGTACACAAAGAAGTCTCAGAGCAACAAAAGCCACACGAAAAACTAAATAAACTTGATTCTCTCTCTCTCACTGTCCCTCTCTCTCTTAAAAAAAAAAAAAAAGTCTGGTGGTGGTTCTATATATTTCCTGTGACTTTAGGTTTGAAAGAAACAGAAATTAAGGCATGGATTCCAAAGGTCATTTAGTCCATTGTCCTGCCCCTGCCCAACCTCGTAAATACTGCTTTAAGAGGGTGGTTTGTTTGAATTTATCAAGAACAAAAAAGTGTTCACCGGTTCCTTGAAGGGCCACAGTGACCTTCATGGACAAGACACTACCAGTTGTGGCCCAGTTATCTTCCGGAAAGGAAGCTTTGTGGAGGAGGCTTCACATATCTTCCACCTGTCACTGCCACCTGCATAGTGAGGCCCTTGGCTGGGTGGGGTGTGCAGAGAAGCTGCTAGCAGACACCTTGCCACCAGAGCGGGGCACTCTGGGGGTTAACACCAATATAGTTTCCCTCCCTTGTATAATCATTTTGTAGAAATTGAAATCTCTGGTGTTCCCTGGCCTCATTTTGATACCTGCTAACCCTCCTTTCCCCTCTTTGGAGTCCTATAGTAATGTCATTAAAACCCCTGGAAAATGTCAGCTGAAACCAAGGTTTCTGTCGGTTATAACCTATGAAAAATGTATTGGATTTAATATGTTTGGTTTGGGAAATCAGTTTTTGTCCACTATAACCAATTGTCCATAATAACCATGTCTGTTGTAAGTGGTGTGCACTGTAATAACCCTCGTAGAAAGGGTAAAATGAAAGACAACCGTTTCAGATGGCAGCTGGAGCCATATCAATATAGATCACTGCCCACGTATATCAAATGATTGATGGCCATTTTTAAGGCTTTTTCAATTCAATGCCAGTGTCATCTAACAGCAGTAAAGCACACAGTATTTGCTGATACCCTTCCTGATAAACCGTCTGGTTACCAGTGAGAACAGCTTAAGGAATGAAAAGGCACCAGGAGCCATTTCTTTCAAGTGATCCATTCCCAGTGTCTGGGTGGGAGGACAGTCCTCACTGCAGAAGCTGAAACTTGCGGGAAGCAGGTAGTGGACCTGCGGAAGGACCTGTGCCTGGCCAGGAAGGCTATGCTCCCAACTGACCTCAGCCGCAGCTCTGGCCACTGCTGCTAAGCAGAGGCAGGAGGAGAAGGTCCTGCTTCCAACAACGCAGGAAGAGCATGTTTGACCTTCTTAATGACAGCAAACACTTGCGTGCACAGTTGTGAGCACTTCATACTTGTTAATTCATTTCATCCTCAGATCAACCCCCTGAGGTCAGTATTACTCTTAGTTCCACGTCACAGGGGAGAAATTCGAGGCACACAGAGGCTAAGGCACTTGCCCAGGAGTAAACAGTGAGGGACCAAGCTAAGGGGAATCAGGGCCTCTTGCTGTGGGATCTGAGCTTTCAGCCACTGGGCTAGCCCGTCAGGGGAGCCACAGAACTAGGTGGAGACTTAACTGTGTCTTGTAGTAAATGATGACAGTCAGTGAGGCTGTTGTAGCTGTGGTGCACACACAAACACCTGCTGGGAGTTTCTTCTTGAGGAAGAATGCCTGCTTTCTTCCAAGCCCTGCCTCATCCCACGGTGTCTGAAAACCCTGGCCTTTCCCCAGGAACATGAACCGGTGCATGACTTTCCAGCTGAGCTATTCTCCACACATACACGCACACAGGAAGCTGGGCCGCTCCTGCCCACGCACAAGCTTCACTTTAAACTGTTATTTGTGTGATTTTTTTTTTTTTTTTGCATATAAGTCCTTCAGTATAGCCTTCAAACTCCTGGGGGCAGAGATCATCTTTCTTATTCATTGCTGTCCCCTCAGTGACAGCCCAAAGATGAGACAGGCCCACGGGAGGGTTCAAGAATTGTCAAAGAATGAGTAAAAGGAATAAAAGTCTTTGATACCGTTAGGAAAGAAGGTATTTTATCTGTCCTTCCTGCTCCTTATTCAGGACAAGAAATGTGATAAATCTATTCCAAAAGGTTAACTTCCTTAAAATACCCATGCTTTTAGTTAAGGAAATGAAATTCCATAAGAACTGGGACCCTCCAATGTGAAACCAGCACCACTTGCAGAAGTCTTGGTTCCAGACACAGACACGTACACACACCCCAGTGTGCACCCCAGTAAACCCCCCGAGGGCTCCCCTGTCCTCCTGTGAGGCTACCTTCCCCCCAAGAAGCAGGCATCAAAGGGGTTGTCCCACTGTCTCTGTGGAATCCTCCTGACGTTCACTGGCTTTGGGGACACATGCAGATACTCAGTTTAGCACATGGGCCCTGTCTTTTCAGCTGTCTTTTAATCTTTGGTAAATTGAATAAGCGTGGAGAACTCGCAGGTGACAACCAGCTCGCTGAGACTGCAGGGATGAAAACCATGTCAGTGCAGTCCCTAAAAGTCCTTCAATGTGCTTGAAGCATATAAAGAGAACCCTTGATCCCGGCTATCAAAGGGTGCAGAAAGATCAAGAAGAATTAAAACTGATGGTGTGCCAGAAACCACCTGCAACAGAAGGTCATTACTTCCCCTCGTTAAAACAGCCTCAGTTCTGGGGCCTGATCTGAAGCTTAATTGAAATGTTTCAAACAGTGGATTATAACGAAGATGAGACGTCCCCTGCCCATTTCATGACCTCTGCTAAAAAAGGCAGATTGGTAATAAGGTGAAAAAAAAAATCTAAGCAATTGCCTGAAGACAGCCAAGGCCTCTTAATGATATGAGCCACAGCAGCCTTCTTGGCGAGGAGGGCTCTCCAGGATACTGAAGGGCTGGGGACGATGCACGTGAAGGCAGAAGACCGAGGCCTCAGGGTCCCAGTCATTCCCCTGGAGCCCACTTCCATTGCTGTGACCTTTTCTGTCCTAAGCAGGAGTGGAGGGCTAATGCAACGCAACCTCTGGGATAGTAACTGCCCATTGTTCCACACACTACTCTTGCGGTGTTAAGGATCCATCGCCCGTCACACTTCTTTTGCAATCTTTCTATCTAACTTGAATAACCACACACGACCCCCTTGATAGACAAGATGGGTAAGGCACTCCAGGTCTGCAGAGGCTGGGACTGCATCAGGAGAGGAGAATGGCAGGAGATAGCTCAACTCTGATGCTATCAAGTTTTTGATATCCTGAAAAAAATCACAATGCTGTTGCCACTTATGCTTTTCACATGATAATAAATTGCAAGTCATATTTGCCCAGAGATTTGAATGCCTTCTGGCTCTCTTCCCCTTTTTGGTATGATTATCTGCCCCAGCAATAAAGTCCATGTCTGAAATCCTGTGATTATCTCAACCTCCAGCTGGCATGTTGTGAAAGTCATTGTTTTGGGGGATATTATGGGAGCAACTGATATGAAAGCTTTACAAAAGTTTCTGTATCTTATGGCCATTTCTGCTTTGGGCTCACCTGTCCTGGACGGATGCATGTTTGCTGAGCTCTCTGGCTCTGGGAACCCTCCATCATCTCAAGATGCCCAGATGATCTCAGGAGCAAACTCTGGTCCACAGCATGAAGATCATGGTGGCAGGGGGTGGGGAAGGAGAAGCCTCCTCATCCCTACTGACCAGAATCTGTATTTTAACAAAGTCCCCAGGTGATTCACAGGCAAATTAAAGTTCAAGAAGGACATTAAAGGAAGAAACCGTATTGGGTGGTGGGTTTCAGGAATCATTCTGCGTGTTCCTGGGTAAGACTGCAGTTAGCGGATCCAGTTGCTGAGCAGGTGCAGAGGGACCCTGTTGCTCTTGCTCAGTTCTGATGGGAAGGGTTAATAAGTCCTTCAGCAGCTGGAGCTCTTTTGCAACCAAGAACCAACATTAAAAGTCATAGGCCAGGCACTGAGGCCGCCGCAGAACTGCTGGGTTGCAGGTTCCACAAAGGCCTGAGTGCTAGCTGTTCCTGTAGACTTCAGTGTGGTGGGGAAGTTTTTGAACTTCACTAAATCCTCCGAATGAAAGCCTAGCTTCACCATCTGGTTCTGTAAATGAAATAATTTAATTCAGGACAAGCAATTATCAATGATTGTGCTAGGAGAGTTAAGAGCTGAAACTCAATCCCACCTGCTGTTTCCCCCTAGGGAGTATTTCTCTCTCTTCCTTCCTTCCTTCCTTCCTTCCTTCCTTCCTTCCTTCCTTCCTTCCCTCCCTCCCTTCTTTCCTTCCTTCCTTCCTTCCTTCCTTCCTTCCTTCCTTCCTTCCTTCCTTCCTCCCTCCCTCCCTCCCTCCCTCCCTTCTTTCCTTCCTCCCTCCCTCCCTCCCTCCTTTCCTTCTTTCCTTCCTTCCTTCCTACTTTCTCTCTTTTCTTTTTTTTACTAGAACTCTGAGTGTAAAGTTGGACCAGGGAAGTCAGTTTTGTTTTGACATCTTGCTTTGGGTGTCTGTGTCTATCTCCTTTAACACGTCCCTCAACATTGCATATCTGCTCTCTCTGAGCTTTGCTCTCACTATTGTCCTGTCTTTGGATTTGTCCTTTACTTCACCTTGTGTTTCAGCCCATGATATTTCACCATCCCCCAACATAATTTAGTCTTTCTCTGAAAATATTTCCTTATTTTTCTTCCCCATTTGTTTTCTAAAGCAGATATGACTGAAAAAGACTTTATCAAAATGTCTGAAAGGGCACTTCTGTTGAGCTGTATCCTGATGTAATTTCATGTGGTTCTGAGCTTGTGTTTCAAGAAGTCCACTTTTCCTCACTTGACTTCCCAGGCCCTGAGTTTTGGGATTACTTTCTCAGGTCATGTACGTCCTCTTGTGACTCTTGCTATGACAGAAGGAGAGCGGATGGCATTCACACTGTGCATCAGAGCCAGAAGCCCAGGGTGCCCAGATGATCTCAGGAACGAGTTCCATGTCTCCATCAGGTGGCTCCTTTTTCTTTCTGAAAGTGAGGTAAGGACCATTTCCATTCCCTCACGGGAAGGAGAGGGCTAATGAGGGGATGCCAAAGCCTTCGAGCTTTTTCTTAATAGAGAGCTAATATTCATCACACTGAATGCTGCCCTGCCCTTCATGCTCTCCCTACTGCTGTCTCGCCCCCTCGTGTCCTCCTTGGACATGGTGCTATGCATGGAGCTCTGTGTAGCCCCCTACTGCGAGCTGGCTCATCTCTTCCTGTTCAGGGTGCTTGTTCTTCTGAGGGGTGAGCTTTTCCCCTGGTCTGCACCAGCCACCTGTGGGATTTCCAGCCAGCTTCCCCCTGATTTCCCCAGGTGAGGTCCACCACTCTTGCCATAAATGGACCTCTCAGGCCACATCCTTCATTGCTGTGTCTGCAGCCTGTTTTGGGTTGATCTGTATACACTGTGTATGTGCACTGTGTATTTTTTCAAATTTATTTCTCTTTCTTTCCAACTAAACATGAGGTTTTTGAAGTCAAAGATCGTTACTAATTTATTAAAAAATGACTGTGGATTGAATGAATGCAAGGCCTTCTGGACTAGGCTGCATTTGATTTTTTTTTTTTTTTTAAAGAATGCCTGGGATAGGGCTCTTCGGTTGCAAGCATCAGATACAAATTTGAACCTCGTTGTGCAAGAAGGAGGGAATTTGTCATAAGGACTCTATGATGTTTCATGGAGCCCCAGGGTAGGAATGAGGCTAAGATCTAGGACAAGAGTAAACCTGGAGACTTAAAAGATGAAAAAAGCTGGGACTTCTTCATTTCTCACTTTAACTTCTCTTTATTCATTTGCCTCTTCTTCCTTTTTCTTATTCCTCTCTTTTTTTCTCCCTTCTTTCTTTCCTTCCTTTCTCTCTCCCTCTCTTTCCTGCAGGCTTCTCTGCTTTCTCAGAGCACATGAAGAAACTATATGTTACATGTCCTGGCACATTCTGAGTCTAATAAATGTTCCCTTGGTTCTAACTCCCAGTTACCCAGGGAAGAATCCGGTTGGTTCAACTAGGGGCAAGTGTGCACCTCTGGACTAATCATCTCTACTGAATACCAAGGGGAATACTAGACATTCCAGGATGATAGGGCAAGAGTAGACACCCCCAAATTTGGCCACAATTACTACATAATTGGAGAGTAATTTAAACTGGAGAAGAATTTAAATGGTTAACCTCTTTATATTAAATAATGACTTTTTAATCACATGTGACAATAGATTTTATTAAAGCATGTGCCTCTAAAATTGATTTCCATAGGTTTGGGGGAAGTCCTTATAATTTTTTTTCCTTATGATTTTTAAAATGTTTTTTTTTTCATGTGTGTGTCTTTAGGTCCTTGATAGGAACCTCTTAATATGGTTTTAGAAAAATATGAAGTAATATGTCACACAAGACCTATATTGCTCAGTTATTTTATATGAAGTAGGGTAGCAGTGGGTGTCTGGCTTTCCTAGAGCTTTTACAGTTCTGCTCTCAATTAAAGACCCATGGTAAATCTCCAATCAAGTCAGGTTACTGAGAGATATTGGTTGGGATGGAAGAAAATGCAAAAGCTTTATTGACTCACTGAATTTCAACTCATTTCTAAAGGGAAAAAAGTGTCTTTGTCAAGAAATTACATTTTCATTTTCTTTCCAAATCTGTTACCCTAAGGACTTCTAGAAAGTGTAATCTGTCTAAAAGGTGGATGTGTAAATCCTTGTTCTCTGGAGGTTGGAGGACTGAGGGTGGGTGAGTAATTGCAGATAGGATAGGACAAAGCCACCTGAGACTGTGGCATCGAATTGCAGTGTGCCTGGAGTGGTGTTGGACAATCTCCCAACCAGTAAAAATGACAGATTCACAAATAGAAGGGCCATAATAGAAGGTAAGATGGGATCATCTATTGGGAGGGTTTCCTTTAGAATTTAGCCTGCCAAAGCAATAAATGAGGATTTAGATACCTTTGCTGTCTGCTATTTTAGATTATCAGTGGATGTCTAGTGTTTTTCAGCAATGGGAACTGGATTTTCTGATAAAGTAATATTATCTTATATGCAATTGTCCACTATAATAATAACTATTATTCACAGCTCACAAGAAATAGGATTGTGAATAGACTTAGGAACTAGTCGTTGGGTATTCCGAGACAATAGCAACGTTACCATTAACAATAGAAACAACACATGTTTGATAGTGCTTCTTAATTCAGAGATTATTCCAATGATGTGATGAACATGAGAGCACTTTGTACTTCCACATATAAAAGATTTCTGTATGATAATCAATGATCTTTTCCAAGCTTTTTGTATGTTGCAAATGTGTTGAAGGGGATTTGGAAAGCAACTAAAACATAGATCTCTGGAGGTTAAAACAATAAAGAGGAGAAAAATTAGATGATACTGACCCTCAAGAAATGGTATACAGATTTCCTACACGTTCAGAAGGTAGTGGAGGTGGGCAAATCAAAGAGATACAGAACACAAGTTCAGTGAGGCCCAGGAACTGTCTTACTGAAAATATCTCCATTGTCTAAGATAATGCCTGGAAAGTAGTATGTGCTCAATAAACATTTGGCAATTGTTTGAAAAATGGATATAATTTGTATATGTAGAGAATAGAAAAGAGAGGATTTGGGGTGGTAGAATAAAACCATATGTAGAAAAATGGCAATAGATATTCTCTGGAGGAAAAGCAGTATTGAAGGATGGCCATGCAGTAGCACATGGCATGGCTCATAGACTGGGGTAGCATGCAGGAAGAACAGTTGTGAGATTATTTTGAAGTCTCCTATCTAGCCCATCACTGTGTTCTCTTGTCTTATACCTCCAGGGGGCTCCAATTTCTCTCCACCTTTATTATCACCCTAGCTTTGCTAGGATTTTTTTTTTCCTCCTGGAATAGCTTCCTAGCCAGCCACTTGCACCCACCCTTTTCCCAGAAACTGCAGCTGGAATGATCTTCACAAAATTAAAATGTGATCATGTCACTCTTTGGTTTCTCATTGATCTTAGATAAACACAAAGCAGTCTGATGTGGCCTTGGGTGGCCTGACTTTTAGTAGGGTATTTTTGAGTAATTTTCCTCCTTGCTCTTGTAGATTTGTTTGTTTTTGTACCAGGGATTGAAGCCAAGGGAACTTAACCACTGAGCAAAATGTCCAGCCCTTTTTATTTTTTATTTTGAGACAGGGTCTCACTAAGTTGCTTAGGGCCTTACTAAGTTGCTGAGGCTGGCTTTGAACTCTCAGTCCTCCTGCCTCAGCCTCCTGAGCCACTGCAATTACAGGTGTGCACCACTGTGCCTGGCATTGCTCCTGTCATTTTATCTCTGTGTCTGGCTTCCTCCCACTTCAGGGCCTTTGTGTATCCTGCAGATTCTTCCCACCACTTTCACTGTTTGGAACTCGCTTCTTGGTCATTTCTTCAGGGAAGCATTCACTGACTTCTCCAATTTAACTCAAATTCCATTATTTTATGCATTCAGAGTCCTATATGTTCCCCATTAGCATGGTTTTGATCTAACATTTATTTGCAGGTTTATCTAATAAATGCCTCCCCTACTGGGTGGAAGGAATTCCTGTTTTGTTTACCCCCAGTCTCATCATATGTTTGAGAGCCTGGCTTTCAGTAAATATTTTTAACAAATGAATGCATGGGTGACTGAACCAGGGTCTGGTCAGTGATGGCAACACTAGGAAAGGAAAGGATGGGGTGGTTGCTTGTGGCTTTGAGAAGGGAATCAGCACTGGAGAGAGCACAGTTTTGGAGTCAGAAAACCAGGGTTTGAGTCCTGACTTTTCTACCACTTGACATGAATCATTTGGATCATTTCCTTAGCTCCTTTTGGTTTCTTTTTCCTAACTTTCGAATGTGAAACACCACCACCTCACCCCAAAGGACAGCAAAGAATGAATGAGAAAAGGTAAACAGATGTGCTTTATAAAAATAGAACATTTCACAAATGTATCGATTTTATAGCCAGAAACTAGCAAGTATCGTGTCAGAATTCAGACTTTATGGTTGAGGAAGAAGAGACCTAGAGAAGTTAAATAACTTGTCTAAAGTCACCTCTCTGCTTGGGAAAGTATTAACGATGAGAATATTCACATTAGCGTTTAATTTAATATTAATACAGCACTCGCTACACACCAACTACTTCATCAATGTATTCCTTCCTTACCTAATCTTTGCAACAGCTTATGTAATGCGGATTATTTCTATTCTTTAACCGACGAAACTTGTCGGAGTTCAGGGAAGAACTGAGCGGGGGGAGAATTTAGTTGACCTGACATCATGTTTCAAGATGGACAGTCCAACTCCCTCATTGGAGGGAGTGAGGGAAGATCCAGGCACGTCTTCAAGTTTCCAGGTGTGGATTGGCCATGAATGGCGTATGATTGGCGTCAGGTAAGGAATCAAAGTGGGAGGAATAAGTTTAGTTTTTGTGAAGATAAACTGTGATATTTTAATAGGACCGATTTTTGATGAAATTATTGAAGTTTCCAGAGAAAGAAACAAAACGCTTGGGAGTTCTTTAACTGGCATTTTTAGTTCTTGTGTGAATTACTTCCACTTATGGAAGAGAAGAATAGGGGTGTTCATTATCATGATGTTCCTATAACAAGACATTTTTAAATGTGAAATTTACAATTATATTGCCATATTCAGTACAAAATGCAAATAGGTCTTGATTATGAGTTAAGCAACGGACAGTATGTTATTTTAAAGTGCCACCTTTTACTACAATACTCTGTAGTTACTAGCTTCCCCAAGGACAGAAGGGTAAGTGCCTGCCTTCCCCCTTCCTTCCTCTTTCCTTCCATTCCTTCTTTCTGTATTGTATCTGGTCAGATTTTATTCATCTAATATGTGCCATCTATATGTCACCTCTTGTGGAGACAGTGGCTGTGTCACAGTAGAAGGTGTTTGGGGGGTTAGCAGCCCTGGCATTTCAACAAATATTTATTGAACTCACTTATTTGGAAAAGTGATCAGAGAGGAAGGCAAAAGGAAAGGAACACAGAGGAGGTGAGGTGAGGGCGAATGAAAGGGTGGAATGAGAAAGCTGTGAGGAGCTCCCGCCCATACCAGCACCACCATACAGAGAAGCCTTGGCCTGGCTGTCTAATAATAACTTCTGCAGTAATATCTAAGTCCTATTCTCATGAGCCTGACAGTAGCCCATTTTAAACTCTCACAATGTTTTTATGTTGTGGGTCCCCTTACTACTGTGTGTCAAATGACCACACGAGGAAACTGAGGCACAGAGATATTAAGCAGTAAACCCAAGGTGGTCCAGCTCATGAGTGTTGGAGGGAGAGATTTGAACCCATGTAATCTGACTGAGTCCATGCTTATAACTGCTCCACGTTTCCCTGAGTACCAGCCACAACCCTGAGCACTGAGAATACACTTGTCCTTTTTATCAAAGAGAAAGCCCAAGGAGAGCAGAAGTTAGGAGAGAGAGCAATGTCTGAATGAAACTGCTAACCTAGCCCTGATTTCTGAAATAACTGTCATTCTAAGAACCCCTCCCTTCCCAGATTTGGAGACAATCTGTCACAATCCACCTGTACTTTCAACCTGGAAATGGGTATGTTCAATTATTCATCCAGCCTTTGATTTGAGTGCGTAATGTGCAGAGGTGGCTATTGGGTGCGTTCCACCTGCCAGACTCTCTGGCTGTATTTATAGTCATGTTTGTGCATTAATATTTTGTACTTAACTAAATTGTGCACATTGCATTTAGGGCCAGGTTTGTCTTGTTTAAAAACATCCAAATTGGGATTAAGTATTCAAGCTGTAATCTTTTTAGTGAGCGACTGTCTATTGGATTTGCAGGACATAAAGAGGGTTATTGAAATACTGTAACTTTAATATTTTTATCCTCTATATTGAAATGACTTTTAAATGAATTTAGAAACCAGGGAAGACACTGGACAGATATGAAAGAGCAGAGCAGCTTGCATTATTTTTCAGGCCAGCTAGTAGATCCTACATCTGTGCCATCTTCCCTGTTCAATTTTTCCCTGCATGGCATGGCATGCTATGTGCTGGTTATAGGAAAGTACCCTTCCTCAGGCTCCCTAATTTCTTACTTCTCCATTTGTAACAGTGTTGGAGCCTGACACAGTCTCCCTTTATCCTTCCCTTTGGGTTGTCAGAGAATTTGATTCAGCCAGATCCTGAATATTCTCAGGAATGGGTAGAATGGGGGTTAGGATGTGTATCATGAAATCTACACATTCGTATTTAATTGAAGAGTGTGCTGCTCTAGTTAGTATTCTGTAAATATTGAAAATGAATAATCAGATAAGACATGTACTACCATAAAGAAACCAATACATTTTATTTTTGTGGTACATTAAAATAAAGTTCAGATAAAAATTTAAAATCATAGCATATACAGAATAACCATTTGATAGCTATATATAAATCTATTTTAGGGATGTGCAAGCACAAATTATGGAATGACAGAGCAAGTTGATTTAGGCTGCTTTTTCTCTAATATAAATAATGCAGAGTGTTGCAAATATTCAAGTACACTTAACTGAACATAATTAAAATATTGGAATATATTTTAAAAATAAATAATTAAGTAGTTAGAAGTATCTGCAATACTAATTCAAAGTGATCGTCATATGGTGATTATATTATGCAGTTTACCCAGCACTTTTGCTTTAAAGTGCAATAATAAAATTTGCATTTAATAAAAATTATGATTCTGTACTATTTGAGGATATGGGCAGATTCTATTTCAAATACCAAATGCAACCCTTGTCTCTCTGATCCCTCAACAGATGGACTGAGAAGAGACACTTTCAGCTAAGCTGAGCAGCCCGCCTGCTGTGACACACTTATACCCATTATCACATTTATTAATGCCATGTCGGAATTTTGGTTTGCCTGTCTCCCTTTCTAGTCCAGGCTTTGAGGGGAGAGTCCTAGATATCTTTGTATACCCAGAACTGGTGCAGTGTTGGTGACTTACTAAATACTGGCAAGCTCCTCGATCTGAGGGTGGGGGTCTGTGACCTTGCTTGCTCCCTGTTCTCAGCACAGCACAGACCTGGTGTGCTCCGGCTCAGGCTTTGCTCCCCCCCCCCCACTCTTCCCTCTGCCAGATTCCCCCAGATATAGTCAGAACTTGCTCCCTCACCTCCTTTGGTCTTTGTTCAAAAGTCACTTGGCTGCCTTTGCCTGTTCTAAATAAAAGGACTCTCACTCCAGCTTACACTCTGTAATGCCATTTGAATCACAGTAGGAAAGACGATGGAATTTGCCTACTTGTTTTGTGTATTTTTTATAACTCTTACTAAAAAAATGCAAACCCTGGCAAGGTAAGGATTTTTTAATCTTTTGTTCACAGCTGTATCCCCAGTCCTCAAAACAACGCTTGACTCAGTAGATGCTCAGCAATAATTGGTTGCATGAATGAATAAATGAATGAATGGGTTGAAGATGGGGGAAAAGGATTGCTCTGAGATCACAGACTCAATAGAACATTGCAGAAGCATTTTGAATAAATGGAAATGTCCTGTTTCCTTCTCCACTTGAGGAGCATTAATGGCAGAAGAGAAAGGAGAACATACAAATGCATCTGATCCTGTTTGTGGAACCCAAACAGTGAACGTGGGCTACAATCACCTTCCTTCTCCTCTGGAGATCTGAGTCTGCACTGAAGCCTTGGCCCAAGTGAATAACACTTATTTCATGCATGAGGCCTGTATGGATTCTTTGCCTTCTGAGGAGCTCCTCACCAGCTTCCTCTACCAGCTGTTCATTGTCCTTGTGCTTGCACTGTGTCCCTCCCCACAACAACTTTTTCCTTTACCTTTGAGTCCTCATTGCAGCATTTTTTTTCTGTCCCACATCCTACAGGTCAATGAACAACAAAGTCTGGCAAAAATTCTGGCTGTGTAGCCCCTCTGGGGCAGGTTAAATTTGGTTGCAAATTGCTTGCCAGCAATATTGCATCTAGGCTGGTTTTGACCAACAGAATGTGGTGGGTGTGCTGTTGTGCCAGTCCTGAGCCTAGCTGCGAAGTGGACTGGAAGTTTCTGCTTCTACCTCTTTGAAGCCCTGACCACCATGTGAGAAGTCCAGCTTTCCGGCTGGAGAGGGAGAGGCCCTGCAAATCCATGGAAAGAGAGTGAGGCCTGGCCTTCCCAGCAGCCCCGCTGGGCGTGTCTAAACAGTTGTCCCCAGGAAGGAGTCAGTGAGAAACCTAAGTGAAACCTAAAGAAGAACTGTCTAGTGGAGACCTAGTCACTCCACAAGATAATGAGAAATAAAACAGTATTGTTTTAAGGTACTAAGTTTTGGCTCTAGTTTCTTATGCTGTAAGAAACAACTGAAAGTTAATGACCCCCCCTTTCCTTTTTAATTTTTCAATGCCAGGGTCTGAACCCAGGCAGGATCTCATGTTCTACCACCGAGCTCCAGAACCCCAGCCCTGCAGAACCTCTTTGAGCCTTTATTCTCTCATCTAGAAAATGAAAACAGTAATTCCTGCTTCATGGGGCTGCTGTACGGCTGTGGATGAAGTACTCCAGACAGTGTCTGGGAGATATAACCATTCTGTAAATAGGTTTCCTTCCCCTTCCTTTCTCTGGAAAGTGCACATCACCTTCCCAAGGACTGGAATTTCTGCAGCTGATTCCAGGGGCTGTACCGAGGAGGGGCACTGGGATATGAGAGGAGAGATCTGGGGAATGATGTGCTTTCTTGGAACCCCTCCTACTTTCTTGCTTGACAACCCTTAGCCTTAGAAGGATGCAGCCCAATTCAAGACTGCCTCTCTCCAGCCAAGGGACTGTGTCCTTTTTCCTACTCAGCAAGCACCTTAGTTTCACTACCCATCATCTCAGCTGCTCCCACTCTTGTCTTGGCTCTGAGCCTCCACAGCCTGCTCATTTCTGCAAAGTGTTGCAGGACTGGAAAGAAAGAGGAACTTCATTTTGCAGTTACCCCTCCAGCCCTTACTTGTGAGACCAGTTTCCCTCTGGGAGGAAAGGAGCTTGAAGCAGAAGCAAATTGGGTTTGAAAATGACAGCCAATCCCAGCTGATTAGTTTCTTTTTAAACTCAGCCTGATCTTTGACCAAGACCTGGGAAGCTCTTGAGCAGAGAGGACCATACCTTGTGTACTCAGTAACCACTAACTTTTTTATTTTATTTTTTTAATGGTTCAGGGATGTCCTTTCTGCTTTAGAGAATCCATGTAACAGTGTTCAATTCCCATCTTCATTTTAATTATAAAACTGATATAACAAAATTAAAGAAAACTTTTCCATACCCCAGGGAGAAAAAAATCCCCTTGATAAGCTTAGATCAAGATTTATTTTCAAATTAAGTCAATGCTTTGCACTGATATGATTGAGCAGAAACATTCAGAATATTTCCCCAACATTGATTCTTTCTTCCATACGTATGGAGGATTGCAAACATGGAGAGATTAAATTCCCAGAAAACACTACAAGCTTAGTAAAATGTTGTGCTCCCTTCATCCCTGCCTGAAGATTTTAAATACCTTGTGCAGTGGTGCACACCTGTAATCTCAGTAACTCAGGAGGCTGAGACAAGAGGATGGCAAGTTTGAGGCCAGTCTCAGCAAATCAGCTAAGCCTTGTCTCAAAATAAAATATAGAAAGGGATAAGGATGTAGCTTAGGGGCAAAACACCCCTGGGTTCAGTCCCCACTACTGAACAAACTAACAAACAAATGAAAATGAACAAAAAAAATTTTTAAGAGAGAAGACAGTGTGAGAGAGAGATACAGAGACAGAGAGAATCAATTTTTATTGAGTTTTTCACATGGCTTTCGTTGCTCCGACACTTAGTTGTGTACATGGGTGCTGGGGTTTGAACTCGTGTATTTGCACATGCCAGGCAAGTGCTGTAACCACCAAGCCACCGCTCCAGCCCCACAAAAATCCTTTTAACAGGATAAATAATCATGATGATTGTGGAAGATAAGAATGGTAGAGAACAAAAGAAAAAAGTTGAAAACATTAAAAGGACAAATTGAGAAACACCTAGACAATGCATCAGCTATCTGGTCGATTGAACAATAATCGTAAACCTATCATTTTTAGTTTCTTTAAGAGAGGGACAGAGAAAGAGAAAGAATCAATTTTTTATTTTAGTTTTTCATGTGACTTTCATCTCTCCGAGACGTCATTGTGTACGTGGTTCTGGGTTTAAACTCCTGTACTTGTGCATGCCGGGCAAGAGCAGTAACCACTGAGCCACCCCTCCAGCCCCTAAACTTTTTATTTTTAAAAGCATGATTTTGTATCCATGTATAATTGAAGAGGGGGCATAAAAGACACATTGTCTAAATAACTTGCGAGAGGCATGTTTTGGTTTTGGAATCATGGTGGAGATTGAGTTATCAAGCTGAGAGGGAGGGCTATTTTATTGTTTTCTTCCGCATTTTGATGGATTGGATTTGGTATGTGTCTGGTGAAAACGCAAGGCTTTCGCATCCACTTCACTGGCATCCAGCAAACAAGCCATAGCCTTTCCAGTTCCTTGCCTTGAGTAAAGTGAAACTCTTCCTTCCACTTGAGAGGCAATAGGGGGAGCCATGGAGTAGGGTATTCAGGTGTAAGTCCTAGGACTTGTGACCTAACTACTTGAGACCCTCATTTGATCATCTACAACATGGGAGGAGTCATAAGGCTGCCACAGTGAGCTAACATCTGTATGGAATGCAGTGCGCTGGAGAGGAAATCAGTCCTGTGGCTGATGACCATCCTTGTCACTACATTAACACGGAAGCGTACCAGATGGAAACAGGCTGTGTAAAGTGACCCTGCTGCCCGGGGAAAGCAGGCTGCCCAGCCAGCGCAACATTTTCTTTAGAGCTAAGGTGGATATTCAGATTGGTGGACGGACCAATTTTTATGAAAAGCAGACATTTCAAAAGAGAGGTATTTCTGTTGGCCTCCAAGTAGTGAAAAGGGGGATCATACAAAATGACAAGCCATCTATGGGTGACCACTCTTCAGCTTCTCTAACTCTGATCACAGTCCCCTGAAACTGAACAGTGCGCTGCTTCTTACTGATTTATCTACTGTGGATATGTGCAGTCCTTATGGAGGGGCAAGAAGGATTCGGTGCACTTGCAATGCTACCATCTCCCATCTTCTACTCCGTTCTCAGATTTTGTTAGTTATATTTATTATTCCAAGGAATAAGCTATGGTTTGGATCTTAGATCACAGACTCACGTGTTGAAGGTTTGGTCGTAGGCTGATGGCGTCCTTGGGAGGTGGTAGAGTCTTTAGGAGGTGGGACCTGGTAAAAGGAAGTTAGGTCATTGGGTCTTGAAAAAGATAATGAGAGCTCAGCCCCTTCCTTTCTTTTTGCTTCCTGGACATCTCAAAGTGAGTATCTTTGCTCTAGTACATGTTCCTCACCATAATGTTCCGTCTTGCCACAGGTTCAAGAGCAGCAGACCATTGACTGAAACTTCTGGAACTGAGTCAAAATAAACCTTTCCTCCTTTTAAGTTGTTTATCTTAGGTTTCTTTTCTTTTCTTTTGTCATAGTGATGGAATGCTAACACAATATATTTATAATTTTAATTAATAGATAACCAAACCTCTACTTAATGATTTATTGAAATTAAACTTCTATTTACTTCCTTCTGAGAAAAGTTAATTTAACATATTATTAATTTATTTAACATATTACTTAATATATTCATATAGCTCCTCTCTTTTTTCCCAATTTTTATTAAGTCATTTTTAGATTTTTAAAGTTTATATTTATATTTTTATTTTGTGAGTATATGTTTTGTGTACTTAGTTCAAGACTTGCTTTAAAAAATTACAGTAGCCAGGTAGGGTGGGATATACTTATAATCCCAGTAACTCTGGAGTCTGAGACTGGAGGCTTGCAAGATCAAGACCAGCCTCAGCTGGATCTTTAGGTCTTCATTTCTGAAGGCTTTTATGACACATAAAACTCTGTTAAATAAACTTGCTACACTTTACTCTTGCTAACCTGTCTTTTTTTAAAAAAAAAAAAATGGAATATTGGCCACAACTCTTGTGATGGGGAGGAAAAAGGTATTGACTTTTTGTCGCTGCAGTTGGATATAGAATTTTAAGTTTAAAGTAATATTTCTGAGGCCTGGAGCGGTGGCTTGGTGGTTATGGCGCCTGCCTGGCATGCTCAAGTACACAGGTTTGAACCCCAGCACCCACATACACAACTAAGTGTCAGAACAACAAAAGACATCTGAAAACCTCAATAAAATTTGATTCTCGCTGTCTCTCTCTCTCTCTCTCTCTCTCACTGTCCTTCTCTCTCTTAAAAAGTAAAGAATATTTCTTAGAAGTTTAAAGGCATTACTCTATTTATTTTTTAATATCCTGTGTTGTTGATGAGAAGTCCAATGTCAATTGACCCTGTATTCTGCTGTGGATAGCCTATTTTTTTCTGTCTAGAAGTCTGAGATTTTTTCTTTATCTTGGGTTTCTGAAATTTCATCAGGATTTATATTGAAATGTATCTTTTTATTCAAACTGTTCATTGTTTAGTTGGTCTTTTAAATCTGAAGAACCATGTCTTTCTTTCAGTTCAGAGAACTTTTCTTGTATTATGTCTTTGTTTCCTCCCTTCTGTAGTCTGTTTTCTATGCTGTTAAATTTTTTGTGAGCCAGATATTGACGCTGTGAATCTCAACTTTTTCTCATATTTATTACTTTGTCTTCTTGTGGCAGGTTTGACAGATTTCTTGGATTTTTCCAGATTTCATTTTGTCATTCATAATACATTCAATTATTCAGACTTTCCACTCAGTTTCTTATTTAGACATTATGTTTTTCCATTTCAAAGAATTAATTTTTATTCTCTGAGAACTTTAAGAAAAATAGTACCTTGTTTTGGGTTGTTGGCTAATTTTTTTGTCCTATGAATCTTTTCTGAAACGAATAATTTTCTGAAATTATTTCTGATAATTTCTTTCTCCCTAAGGCAAATCATTCACTTTATTTTTTTCATCATTTCCTGGAATATTTAATAATTCTTGGAATGTGTTCCCATACATATTGTTTAGAGTTCTTGAGTCTGTAAGAGAATTTTGAAATTTGGTTTTCATTTTAGTGACAACCTTTTCCAATATCTGTTGCAGATTGGGAAGCAGCTAGTGTAGCAAAAACAGTGTTAGAACCCACATTTCTATTTGTGCCAATTGTGCTGTCCACGTCCTGTGCTGGACAAATGACTTCAGAGCCCAATGCATGGGTGGTAATTTGCACAGTGCCTGGACCCTGGCTTGAGAACACGAATTCATTGCATTTCAGTCATAGATAAGGTGATTACATAATTTATTACCCACATTGGGATATTTTTAAGAGTGAAAGAAAAACTATTAATAATAGGGATTATAAACAACATAACCTGGAGCTTTCTGGTCAACCCAGGATAGTTGGCCATCTTATTCAAGACTGAGCAGCTTTAATTTTCATGATTTTTCTCCTTGGTAGCTATCACAGAAGTCCAGAATAGTTCCTGTTCTGCTTCCACTTCAGTGTCCAGCCCTGATACAAGTCCCCCACTCTAGGCAGATTGTACCTGCTCTTCAGGGAGAAATTCTGGAGGCTTTAACTAAAAAGGAAAGCTACTAAGTTGTTAGCTGATCTTCAGGCCTGGGTGGGGGGAGGAGAGAGGAGGGAGGCGCCCCATTGGTCCAGCTGTTCCAAATGCAGTTATTTTAATTAATTGCTCTCATGGTTTCTCACTCCCCTCCTCTCCACCCACCCCAGCCCTCAGCTTTGCATTTGCAGGCTCTGAGCTTGGAACTTGTCCAGGACTTCTTGCGGCTTCTTCGGTTCTTATTTCGTTGTTTTAGTCTCATGTGCTTTCTGCCGTCCAGGAATTCCTCCTCTTCTAGTCTGCTTATGTTACATTCTGCTTTTCTTAAACAGTTTTCATTACTTTATTTTACTAATTTATTTATTTTAGAGTGACAGGGATGAAATCAAGGGCTCATGCATGTTAAACATAGCTTTTCCTGTAAGCTACACCCCAACTACCAATTTCATTATTTTAAAATGTGTTTTTGGCTGGGGGTGTAGCTCAGGGGTAGAGTGCTTGCCTGGTATGTGTGAGGCCTTAGGTTCCAGCCTGGAAACTAAAAAAGAAAAAGTATGTTCCTATAATTTCTATATGATCTTTGGACAAAAGTGAGGCAGAGATCTGGGCTCCTGATCCAGAGCTCCCTGTCCGAAGACTATAGATTTATATCTGAATATGGACGTATCCACTCTCCTCCACTTATGCCCCACCTCAGTGTAAATGATGACGTTACATGAAGAAAGACCCACCTAGGAGATTGCCACCTTTTTGGTGCTCTCATGTCCTTCCCTAGGCAAACTTCTAACCCATCACTCTGTGAAGGAATCAATTATTAGGAGAGAACTGAATCAAAACTCACTTACCCTTTAGTTTACTGTCTTCTTACCTCATGCCTATCCTGCATTAAAGAAGGAATAGTTAAGTCTTTCAAAATAGAGAAATTTTTCTCCTGGTGTTCTTTGGATGTGAAGTAAGAGTCAGATTTTTTTTTTTTTTTTTAAGAGAGAAGCAATTTTTATTTAGTTTTTCATGCGACTTTCATTCCTCAGACACTTTGTTGTGTACGTGGTGCTGGGGTTTGAACTTGCGTACTTGCACATGCCACTCTAGCCCCGAGTCAGAAGTTTTTAAAAAACTAAATGTTTGCAGAGAAGTGATTACTATGTTGGGCTGAGTGGTATAGAGAATACAAAGAAACATAAGATTTCTCTCTTTGTTATGTTCCTTATTCAGTGGAGTTGAAAGGACTTGCAGGGAAAGCTAGGGGGCAATAGAGATAAGGTCACACATCAGCACCTAGGTCAGAGGTTAGATCTCCAAGGTTGTGAATTCACCTTGGGGAGCTCTCTGTCACCCTGGGGCTCATGGAAGCCTTCTCAGGGCTGTGAGGCATATTCTGGCCTCTGAAGAAGCAGTCATAGCTGGACTGGTAGAAAAGAGGCTGCAGAATCGAGGCCAAGGAGATAGATGAATAAGAGGCAGAAGTCTGCTGTGTTCAGAATCTGGTGAGTGAGTCAGAAAGGAGAGTGCAGTGTCGTGTCCTTGCTGTAAACACACAGGAAGTGCCCAGTTAGCCTGAGCCCTTGAGAAAGTTCTGGAACACCACCAAGATATTTAAACCGTAGCCTCTCTGAAAGATCTGAGGAAGAATACATGGTTAGGTTGTATGTAAGCGGGCTACAAATGTGTTTAAAAAGTGTTCATGAATTCAAGTTGTGAAGGATGAAAAGAGAACGATGGTGTAAAGACCAGATGGAGTGAATACTGGCTAACTATATCACTGGCATTTATAGAAAAGTTACCATTGTTAACAGAGTTAATGGAAGTCTTGGGTAGTAAAGAAGATGACACTATCACCCTCTCCTTACCGCTCTGTTTCAGGCTTCATAAGGAGAAGGCCCCAGTGGAGTCAAGCAGGGCCAATAAGTAGAGAAAAAAGGAGCCATGGATGAGGGGCCAAGAGAATGGAAACTGATTACATGATTCAGGTTCAGTCCTGCCCTAACGATTGCCAATACCTGAGCCAATAAAGGATCTATTTTTCTTAGCTTGAGTTGGTTCTCCATTGTATATAAACAGGAGAGTCTGAAATAACACCAGGATGACAACTGCTGATTGGAGTTAACATAGCTGCTGGTGGGAACCCACCCTCGTCCTCTCTAGTGACATGAGGGTAGACTTTCGGGAAAGAGTGACCTCCAAGCTGAGCTCAAGAAGCTATCCAGGTAAACTAGAGCCAGAGAAAGGGATGTGAGGGGTTAGGAGCTCCAGGTGGATGGAATATCTTGTGTGCACAAGTAGAGAGAGGAGATGAAATGGTATATATAGAGTACACGGACTCCGTGATGTCTCTAATGGAGTATGCACAGTTTCCATCCTAAGTGGAAGTGGAATGATCACTAAATTGCTTCCTGTTCTAGGGCAAAGATGGAAGAGAAAGAATGTTTGCTCTTAAGGAACCTGTAAGTTCCCCAGCAATGCTGGACACAAATCTCCACAAAATCAAATCATAATGCACAGCTGCATGAGATGATGAGCCAAGTCCCTGATTCTATGTGGACAGGAAGTGCCACAAGGGTTCAAGAAACATGAAAGTCACAGGGGCTGCCCAACAGGAGAAAGGACTGGAATGAGCTCAAAGCAAGGGCAGAATGTGTGTGGTCCTGGTGTCCAGGCAGGGCACAGCTGGGTGGCTCAGGGAGATTGAGCTGCAGGATGGCGGAAAGCAAGCTTGGGGAGGTGGTTAAAGCCAGCCAGGGGAAGGCCTGGAGGTGCAGTGACTGCAGACTTAATCCTCAACACGATGAGCTGCTTTTAACAGCTCTGAAGGTAAGGAGCGGTGAGATACTGTATAAGTCAGGTTAAGGGATGGTTTGTTGGGGTCAACTGGAGTCAGGGGGCCACAGGGAAGTAGCAGAGACAACAGGAAGGGATGGAAAGGATATTCTTACAAGAATAAAATATATAGACTTGAATTCCCGGATATAAAGAAGAAAGGAGAAAAATGAGAGTGCAGTCTGCCTGACAGAACGGACTCTCATTATCCCCAGAAAGGGCTCTCCCTGCGGTCTGTGCGCACAGGGTGTTCAGCCCTGTGTATCCTCTGGGGAAATATGCAGCTGCTGCCACAGCCTTGCCGGAGAGGGACAGGGATGGATGACAGCAGTGATTATGCAGTGATGCATAGCAATCGAATCACTATGAGTTACACCTCCTGTGTCAAGATGCAGAATGGGATCCACTGAATTCAGTGAAAAGAACACCTGAATTCAGGAAGACAACACATTTTTTGATGTGTCAGCATGACACTGAGGACCCTGCTTAAATGCTTCTGCTTTCTTAAAAAAAAAACGAAAACAAACAACCAAAAACCAATTCAGTTGTTACCTAGACAATAGGCAGAGGGTGGAGAGAAGGCTAACGAGGCCAGCGCACTCTGGCTGCTCTGACATGCATCCGGTCCGCTGGCTGTCCACTGGCTTCCTCCAATGGTGTCACCTCAATAAGTGTGTGTCGAGAGCCCCCAAATGCCTGGGTTTGCGCTGACGTGGGGACTTCCAAATGGATGCAATGTGATTCCAGCCTCACGGTGCAGATTGTGGGGAAAAGTGAGCTCGAGGGGCAGGAAGCCCTACGTTCAAGTCCCAGCTCTGCCATTTACTAATTCTAATACTTCCACCTTTGATTTCTCACAGGTAGGATAGGGTAATAGTACCTTGGGTGATTGTGAGGATGGCAAAGATACTGATGTAAAGTGTTTAGCACAGTGATTGGCACCTAAGGGTTCAATGTGTGACCCCTGTGTATTGTTCAGCGTGGGACATGCAGTTTCGGGGTGGGGGACGTTCATGGTGCTGTAGAAAAGCAGAGGAGGGGTGTTTAGCCCAGTTCAGGGAAGGCTGCCTAGAGAAGAGACACTTCCATGGAATGTTGGTGGTGGAAAAGGAGTGAGAAGGAAGAGGGGAGACTTCTTCTTCTTTTTTTTTGAGAGAGACAGAGAAAGAGAGAAATAACTTTATTTAGTTTTTCACATGGCCTTCATTGCTCCAACACTTAGTTGTGTACGTGGGTTTGAACCCGGGTCCTCGTGCTTGCCAGGCAAGAGCCGAAACCGCTGAGCCACCGCTCCAGCCCCGGGAGAGGAGTTCTAACAGCACCTCCCCAAAGGCAAGGTGCCATAGCAGGCTTAGGTCAGAGTGTGTGGGGCCATTGCAGTGCCAAACTACCATGTGCCCTGCTGAGATTGAGCCTGGCCTTCACCCTGGTCCCGGGACTCACAGAGCACCAGCCTGTGATCCCTGTTACCACACACTTGTTTGTACTTGGCATGGCACGCAGCTCTATGCTAGATCCCGTTCTCCCTCAAACTATAAATTAGCCTGTATCTGCTGTCCTTACTCGTGCTCAGCCACCTTAACTCCTGAAAGCAAGGAGAAGCATGTGGGAATTGTCCTAGGGAAGGTCCCCCAGTTGCCTGATGTAGGTTTAAAAACAAGAAATAAGGCAGTTAGTAAAATATCCTGGTGCTCACTGGGCCTGGTTTTCCATAGGCTCTGGAAGCATTTCTCTTCCTTCATGTGGTGCTATTGATGCCTCGCCAATGGTTTTTGGGGGCCACATTATTAGTCCCAAGTTCCAGATAGGACAATTGAATGTGGACCGCTGGACTATTTGGGTGCCTTTGGAATAGAACCCACAGTGCCTGTTTGTCTTTTTCCATTTTCCCCCTTTCACCTTGGAGGGAACAGCGCCGTGAGGTGGAGGGAGCTCCTCTCTGGGCTGGCTTCTGCGGGGACCATGGCACCCCTGTAGATGAAAGGCTCAGCGGAACTCGAAGTCATTATCATGATCAAGGACGAAGGGAAGCGTTGCAGCGTGTAAATGCAGATGCTCTCTTGGTTTCTGTGATAGATGTGTTCCCAGTGCCAATGCAGCAGTGTGTTGAATTCTTTTTAAAATCTGAAAGACCTGCAGGCTCTTCTCTCCTTTTCTTAAATCCATTTCCCTGTTGAGATGAAAAATGTAATACTTTTCAGCTTACTTTAGACTTTCTTCAAAAGTATTTCTGGAAAAGGATCCTTCATGTGGAGCATATGAAAACTGTCAGAGTATGGAAGAGAGTGAGGTTTTAAAAATACACTAATGGACAGCCGTTATGCCGTGGGGAGTTCCCCCAGAGAGCAGGAAAATTCAGAGTGGGAAAGGCGCGCTGGAGGGCTGGGAGGGAGGGTGGATCATGGAACCTATGGATTAAGAGAGAAACATTGTCCAAAGATACCAATAAAACTGGGCCTGTAATGAGATGGGAAAACAAATGGCCAAGATAAAGACCGTTGAGCGTTGCCTCCCAGAGTGCTTGAAAACATCAGTTTTGGAGTCTGAGAGATGGAGTCCAAATGCTGACTTTTCCACTTGCTAGCTGCAGCATTGGACAAGTTAATTTTTTGTGTAACTCAGTTTCCTCACCTATGAAAAGGCCATAAATATGCTGTCCTCATGATGGGGGAGGTGTGCAAATGACAGCCAATGTATTTGGTGTCTACTTTATTCTTTTGTATACAGCAAGTGTTCAATAAGTGCTAGGCTTTTAAAAACTCACTGACATGAGGGATAGACAGCATCCTTGACTCCTGCTGAGGGAGTGGCTGGTCTTATTCCCAAGAGTGCGCACGCGGGTCTGTTTTGTCAAGCACACTGGCACCCATCTTTCTGGATGGCTGTGGATTAGCACATGCAGCACCATCTTGGAGACTTCCTTGCATACATCTGGTTCCTTGGTGAAGGGTTTGCCATGGCCTTGAGGCTGAGTGCACGTGAATGCAAAGGTTTGTGTTCCACAGCTACATGGGATCGAAGAAGGAGGTCTTGTGACTCATTTTCATCTCATCATTAGTCACTTTACCCCTGTGCCAGGCCTGGGAGGCAATGAGCTGGAGGTTTGCACTATGAGCACATCTGAATCATGGGGAGAGTGTGAAGGAAAATGAGCAGTTTAAAAATACCCCATAGGAAAGAAATGGTAAGCAGCAGGGTTTCTTTTGAACTTCCCCAAGTCCACCTCTAGAAAAGGTGTCGTGAACCTTTGCAGGACTGACTAAGAGCTGGGACAAAGGCAGGTCTGTTACAGACATCCTCGTAACTCCAGGAGCAAATCTCGTTTTTCCCCTCCTAAATAACTCCAGAACATTACATGGCATTAACAAGTTTCCCAGGACAGGAACTTCTAGTTTATTACTTGCTCACATTGTCATCAGAAATTAATTTTGTTCCTGAAAGACAAATTGGCTGGTAGCTTATGAAGTTAAATGCAAAGAACAAGTGCGCATCTGTTTCTTCTGCATTTTGTCTCCTTGGTGTCTTACATATAAATGAATCAGAGTGTTCAAACTTAAATTAAGATCTTTGGCTAGATAAACAGTTAAAACTGGTTCCCATAGCTACCTCTCACACATAGCTGTGATTGCATTATAATCCCCTAGTAATCAGCTCTAAATGAAAGAAAGATGATAAGGGTGCTCTTTTCAGTTTTCAGTACTGATTTTTATTAGCTCTCAATCAGTCCGGGACTGCTCTGTCTTTCATCACATTGTGGTAGTGTTTGTAGAATCATTAGAGTAATAAAGTGTAAATCTTACTGAGGTGCATTTTTCTTGAGGTGTTTTATATAACGAAAACTCTGAAGATTACACTGCCTGGTACAAGAAAGATTTGTTTCTGCGACGAAAGGGAGAATGTAATGTCTGCTATATTCATTTAATATTTACCAGAGTCAAGGCCTAATGAATTATCCAGCTTAGGTAAAGCAACTGCCACAAAAAGACTCTTGGACCTGTACTGCCAAGTATTGCCATAATATAGATTTGCATGCATTTAGTCATCTCCTAATTTGGCTTGTTATCCTTCTCCAACACTCGTTCAGTCGAAAGCCCTCACATCTACAAAAGCATTACCCACAAAACCGCAAGCTTTGCTATTCCCAGTGTGATTTCTTTAGCAAACTGGTGTAATCCAATAAAACATCATGTCACACCAGCATTGAAGTATTTATTGAGGAATAAATTTTAGCATAAACAAGTGAACTTGCCCCCTTCCTTCTCATATATTACAGTGACCAGTCCTCTCAGTTTCATTTGGGTTGAGATGGTTCAGTGGGGAAAAGGGCCAGGCGGACATAATAGCTCTCGGATGCATCTCTGCATTTGTTCTGGATTTTTCTAGGTCCATCCAAGAGATGGTAGTCTGGAAAGGAACTTTCACTGACTTTTTGCTAGTGTCATAGGATTTTTCACAGATTTTGCAGATGTGCTACACATTTGCAATTAACAGAATGCTTAATCCTGATGTGTCTTTCCTTTCCCATAGGCCTTATCATAGCTGGAATACATGACAATGCACCACACCTATAAAAATGCCTTCTTGTTTTAAATGTTGGATTTTATGCTTATATTAGGCCGAAAGTGTCCCTATATTTTAGTGACAGACATTTATACCCATCCACAGGGTAAGAAACAATATAATGTAGCAGTATGTAGTCTCTGTAACTGTTTATAGAAACATAGTGGTTTTATATTTAAGTTACTACTTTTTAAAGAAAGGTTTTTCCTGAGATAATTAGCACAGTTCCTGTGCCCACATGGTGACAGTGTACATCTTTGCAACCAGCAGAGTGTTCGTAGAATTCAGGTAGCCAGTTGGGGGTGGCATTAGGAAGATGTTCCCCAAGTGTCTTTTGGGTTTTTACCATTCTATGTGAAAATAGGAGAAGGATTTGACCTGCAGATAGAATTTTTAGAGAGCAAAAAGAAGAAATCACTTGATTAGGGTGGGCCAAGATGATTAAGGAAATCTTTCTTCTTCTTAATTTTTAACCCTTACATAGTCCCAAGAGAAACCTCACATGATATTTACTATTTATATTTAAAAACATAAAAGCTTGAATTCAAGCATTGGTTCTCTTTTCCTTTTTTTAAGGAAAGCAAATAAAATATTTTGCTGATGATGGCGCTTTTTGTATGTGTTTGCATGTTGGTACTTAAATGCAATATGTCTGGGAGATGTTGCTATTTCACACTACACGCACAAGAAAGAGTAAATTGTAGGTCCTGATTATCAACAGATAACAAGACATACTGTATATAAATAAATGCTCAGCATCAAAACCCATTATTGGATTAGCTATATAATCATGTCTCAGGCTGTAAGTCTGTGCTGACAAATGAACACTTTTCATTTGGCTCAAGGTCCTCATCAGCAACGGAACTAATTTTACATTCTCACCCATTAAGTGAATAAGATGTGGAAAAAGCTGTCTGCTTTTTGAAGTGTAAATTTGCTGCTACAGGCTGTGCAGACCAAAGCGCTTTTGAAGCAGGCAAATGAGATCATCTCTAGGGACATGCGAACCTCACAAAGTTTAGGTCATTCCTGTTGAAGGGGTGAGGTGTGTGCATGTGTGTTCACCACTGTGCTTGTAACTGGGGTGGCCACGTTGCTTAGGTTGTGTGGGTGTTCGTGGGCATCAATGCTGAACACTTAGCATAAGCCTAGGAGACACTTGGGAACACTGTCTCCATCTCTCTAGAATCCAAGGACCCATGGAAACTACAGAGGTCCTTAGCAGGAACAGTCAGGGGTTGACAGGTTAAACAGGCAGGACATTCCACCCCTGAGAAGAGTGGGCAACCCTTGAGAAGGAGCAACAAAGGCCCAGGACCTCAACTGTCCTGCGTGGCTTTAAATACCCTGTGTACCAATGGCTCCCATTTGTATCTGTCGTGCAGATTTCTCCTCTGAACTCCAGATTCCTATAGACAATTGTTCACAAGAATCTCAAGCTTAACATACCCAGATGAAGCCGTGGGGCTTGCCCCAAATCATGTTTCTATCTCCCTGTTCTTTTTCTCACAAATTGCATCGCCTTCCTCCTTGCCAAAGCCAGAAACTCACAAGTTGCCCTTGCTTTACCTCTTTCCCTCACCAGTGAAATGCAATCTGACAGCAGTCATGCCGGATTAATTAAAAAAAAAAAAAGGCTACCTTTGGATACCTAGCCCAGGTAAACAGCATCTCCCACCTTGACACCAGATTCCCAAGTTGCCTCACCACCTCCACGCTAACCACACCTTCTTCCCATTCATACTTAGCCAGAGAACAATCTAAAATGTGTTTGTGATAGGTTGAATTGGGTCTGTGCCAACCTTCACCCCCCCATATCTTAGACTGTGAGCATATGTGGAAATAGGGTCACTGCAGATCCAATTAGTTAAGAGAAGCCCAGACTAGAGTGGAGCCCTCTCCAATATGACTGTTGTCCTAGGAAAGAAATGCCATGTGGAGATAAACAGATATGAACAGAGGCAAGATGATCTGAGGACACAAAACGCCACAGGACTGCCAGCAAACCACCAGCTCCGGGAGAGAGGCCTGAAACTGCCTTTCCCTCGCAGCTCTCAGAACAAGTCCACCCTACCAACACCTTAATCTTAAATTTCTGGCCTCCAGAAGTATGAGACAGTCCGTTTCTGTCATTTTACCATCTGGTCTGTGGTATTTGTTAGGGCAGCCCTGGAGACGAATACAGTGTGGCATCTTGTCCCTCTCACACTCACGGCCCTATTTAGGTTTGAATTCAAATTCCTTACCATGACTCACAGAACTCTGCCTGATGGGGCCCCTGTCCACTTCTCTAGTTTTATCTCCCACTATTTCTTCCCCAAGTGTTTTCAGTCACATCAGTTACTTTTCTGTTCCTCAAACTCTGATTTGCGTGCTTTGCATATGCTACCCCTATACCTGGAGGGCTTGTTTCCTCCTCTGCTCTCTTTGCATAACTAACAAACACCTGACCCTTCAGGTCCTGACCTCTGGGTCACTCTTTCTTATCCCTGTAGCCACTCTCTGCCTGGCCACTTTCTTCTTTCTTTCCATTTTTCTTTTTTTGTATCAGGGATTGAACCCAGGAGTGCTTAACCACTGAGCTACATTCCCAGCCCTTTTTATGTTTTATTTTTATTTTGAGACAGGGTCTAGCTAGGTTGCTTAGGGCCTCCCTAAATCGCTGAGACTGGTCTTGAACTTGCAATCCTGCCTCAGCCTCTCAAACCGCTGCGCTCAGCCGCATTTTTCTTCCATGTGTCCTAGTCTGTGAGGTCTAGCAGATCCTGTCGCTCCGCATCAATAGATCCTTGGTGCCTAACAGGTCCAGGCATACAATAGGTGCTCAACCTATTGCACACTGAATGCGTAATAAATATTTGTTCAGCAGATGAATGAATGCAAGGTACTTAGAGAAGCACTTTCCCCCAAGTCTTGGGGCTGGCCAAGTGTTTCATATAAACTTTTATCCTTTTGGTTTCCGTTTGAAAAAGGATGATCCTTACACAGGAAATATTCATTGGCTTTTTCATATGTTGGAAATGTCTACATCTCTTCATATCCTCAAGATTGTCTGCCTATAAGTGGAGGACCAGACCAAGGATTTAGGTCAGAGGAATACCACAGGAAGGATGGGCAGTGGGTCAGGCCTTTTTCCATTAATTTAACAAAGATGTTTGTGAATCCTCTTCCAGGACTAGGCCTCTTGGCAGGCCAAAGTATGCATTGCTATATAGAAATACTCTGTGATCTCAGCTTTTGCCAAGTTGAAAAATAGGAAGTTGTGTGGGTGAATGAGGGGGAGAGTGCTAGCTGTCCACCAAAATCTGTTCTTCTTACTTCCTGGGCATGCAATTAAGGTACATTTCCCAGTCTCCTTTGCAGTTAGGTGTGTTCACATGACTGAGAGCCCACAGTGACATCTGGGCAGAAGTGATGGAGCCATTTCCAGGCATAGCCCACTGAAAACCTCTCTCATGCATGTCTATGACCTCCCACTCTGGTTTGTGAGGATGTCAGTGTCCAGGGAAACCCTAGAATGATGGATGAAAATGGAAAATCACCATCAACCTTCATCTCTGATGATCACGTGGAGAGGACCCTTCTGACAGGCCTGAACTGATCAAGTAATCCTGGCAGGCACTTGGTATTCAGTCTCTGACATTTCACATTTTATCTGTAGCTTCCTGTGACCAGCTTTAATCATGTCATGATTCTTTTTTTTTTTTTTCATCTCAAAATATTTAATTTTGTTTTGAAAAGGATACATTCCCGGCTTCCCTACCTGCCACATCACTCTGGCCCACCAACAGTGACACACCCACACGCACACACGCACATAAGGCCAATGGGGTGCTGTCTGTTCTGCCCTCTCCAGCTGGGAAGAAGGGATCCTTCCCCTCCTTACCCCCAACAAAGGTAAAGGAGAGAGGGGCCCACTGGAATGCCAGCTCCCAGGGGAGGATCCAGAGCTCCACACACTCTAATACATGCACTTAGAAAAATAAGACCAAGTGGTATTCTGGCATTCCCCAACATCAAAAGACAGCAGTCTCCACCTGGAAGTCACCTTTGCCATTTTCTAGAAAAATTTATTGCACTTAATTAACAGGTGTATAAGGAGCTGGGATGGAACTCTGCCATGAAAATCAGGAGCTCCTTGGCCATTTGTGTCACAGGGAGCGAAACTCCCAAGGACACGTGGAGAGCTGCCTAGCACAAAGGGGTCTTTTCCACAGGCTCCCACACTGGTCACCCTGCTTCAGGCTGGAGGACTGTAGAAGATGCCTGCTTGGGATGGGGCCTGCAGCACGGTGTGCAGACCCAAAGTTAAAGTCCACTACTAAATGCCTTCCCCAACCGTGGGAGCCAGACAGGCAAAACTCTTCCTTTGACAGAGGACAGGATTATCCAGGTCCTCCACAAGGCTGCTGGTTCTCTAAATGTATTTATTTCTATATCTAGATATACATTTCTTACACGGACATTCTCCAAACATTCTAGCTCATTCATGATTTGTCTGTTCTGAGGTTGCAACAGGGTGTCCAGGAAGCTGTAGGCAAGACACTCAGGAAGTAAACAACACTTCCCAGCCCAAGGTGAACCCATGGAAAGACAAGTTTAAGTCAGCTTCTCTAGGCCCTGTTTTTTATTTTTAAAATTTTATCCCCCCCCCAGTGTTCTCTAGAATATATCAAAGATCTGAGAGCAGTCTTCAGCTGTTGACCCTAGAGGAAGAGGGCTCAGGAAGGAATCAGGGAGACTACATGTTCAAGACCCACCTGCAGGCACCAACCCCCTTTCTGCAATGTCTTGGTTCCTAGGTCAAAGGAGGAAATAAGATTATCTGAGCACTTCTTTCTCCAAAACATCAACCTCTGATCATGCTCCTTCCTGTTGCTGTTAGGCTCCTGACTCTAAAGGGATCTTTTAAGAGTCCAACAGCCACACTCCTTCCAAGGAAGCACTTGGAAAGGAACCAGTCAGCCTCTGCCTGGGCGGAAGGAAGAGAGGGCACTTCACAGGCAGAAGGTGGGATGCAGGGGAGAGATATCAAGCCCCATCCCACCCTCTGGGGTCCAAACATACCATCCAGAGATAAAGTGTCCATCCTTTAAAAAAAAAAACTGAAAAAACACAAACCTTACATTTTATAGCCAAACAAATTGAAGAGTTTTTCAGCTCAAGTCTCATCCACCAATAACAAAATGAAGAACTGCCTCTGGGTGAGCATCCAGCCCAGAGGGAGAGCACCGGGTGGGCAGGTGAGCTGCCCGGGCAGGACACTGACGAGCTGGATGCAACTGCCCTGTGTGGCCACAACAGAGTGAAAAGTGTGCACATGGTTTTCAATAGAGCCACAAAGTGAGAGTCAGGGGCCTAGTGGGAGGGGAGACCTCCCTTGGCCTCAGGGACCTTTGTCAAGTCCCCCGGAGAGATGGGTGGGCAGATCCCTGGAGAGCCATGGTGTCCCTGGGTGCAGTCCACAGCCAGTAGATAGCTTCCCCAGTTTTAACATCCATTATGAAAAGCCTTTAGAGGTCAGGCCCAGGACGATGAACCACCATGTTAAATAAAGCCAGTGTTAAGTATGACAAAGTGCACCTGTCACCTGTTTACTCTTCACACAGGTTGCCTGCCCTGAGCAAATAAACAGCCATCCGGAGGGTGCTCCAACTGACCCAATGAGCAGGGGGTTCCAAAAATTTCCTCAGGTACTCTTCGGGGCAGAGCAAAAAGAAGACCAGGTGGACAGAAGAGTAAGGAGCAGCTGTGAGGCAGAGAAAGCCATAACTGAGAGAATGGCTCCAAACCACGGCTAGGCTGGTGTAGATGGCCCCTGACTCCTAGGACCAAGATTTAGGGGACTCAAGGCCTGTGCAAATATTCCAAGAGCCTGTTATCCCACAAGAGTTGCACTGTGACCTCGGCAATTCCTGGCTAGGTGCTCTTCCCTGTTAACACCCTCTTGATAACTTGCACAAGAGGAATCCTGACAAGAGAACTGGAAGGACCTCTTCTGCCCTCAAGGAGAGTGGACTCTGGCCTGGGCCACACCAGTGAGCAGAGTAAGAAAAAAATGGAGCTTCTTAAGAAACAAGCCCCAGCTCTTATGCCCACAGTGTAAGGTGCTGTAGAAACCAGCTTTTTAAAACACCATGTGGAAGCTACACCCTGGATCCAGGAAGATAAAGCTTTCCAGGTGTTGGGGGCAGGGGATTATTTTAAACCAAGACAATGGTTACCAAGTGAAAAGAAACAGCAGGCCAGAGGCCTCCTAGTGGGACAAACAAGAGTTAGGTGGCCTCCAGGACTGGCCCAGAGGAGGAGATGAAAGGCCTTCCCCTGCACTGGCACTGAGTGCCCAGAAACCAGTCACCAGGGAGACTCCTCCATAGCAAGTAGACAGAAGACAGACCTGTCCCCAGGGCCTCCTCCCTGGCATCAGGACCTCAAGCCTTAAAGCCCCAAGAGAAAAGGGGTGTGAGGGCTAAGAATGGCTGAGTGCACTTCTGCTGTAGGCTATAGACCACAACCCACTCCAGACTGTGGAGACCCATTCCTGTGGCCTGCCACCCTGCATACGCTAACGGAGGAGCTGGTGTGCCCTTCTACCTCCAAGGGAGATGGAAATGGTCTTTCTCACAGACTTTCTGGGGAGGGTGAGGTGCATGATGGACACACACCAAGTGGAAATCCATGGGCTACCTGAGAAGATGCAATGGTGACAACGATAATGACCCATTCTGCAGAGGCAGTCCTCAGCAGCCCAGGCTGGAGACCCAGGGAGAGTCGAAGGACGCCTGCGCACCCTGTGAAAGGAGATGTGTACTCCAGAGGTCCCCTCTGATGCAGCCAGGACATCCAAGGATAGAAGCTTAGGCTGATTCACCCATCTTCGTAGATTCTCTCGTGCTCCCCGTCAGTGAGGAGGCTGGCCCTCCTTGGGAAGTTGCCACGTGCGCTGGCCATGTTATAAAGAAGCTGAGATGTGAACGCTCTTGGAGCAGGTGTGCCGCCGTGAGCCCAGGATGTATCCTAAGTCTCCACGCTTGTGTGGGGTTTGTGGAGCCCCCAGGTAGAGGTCTAAGGGGCAGGCAGTGCCCAGCATGGGCAGGGCACAGGTTACAAGGGCCCATACTTGGTCTCATACTTGGACACGATGGTCTTGCACTTGCCCATTTCCTTGCATAGCTCTGCTACCTCCATCTGCAGGGCTGTGTTCTCCTTCTCCAGGAAGGATGCACGGATGGTGATCTGATTTTCTTTTCTTTTCTTTTTTATGGTTGTTTTAAAGTTTTTTTTATTTGATGGAAACAGAGATACAATTAAGGGGGAGACATTAACAAACCATCAATAGTCAATGTATATATACTTAGTTATCCAGGGCTAATGCTAAATCATGGATGCCCAGCTTGAGTTTCCCCTGTTGCTGTTCCCCCAGAAGATCTGATTTTCTTTCAGGCGTCTGGCATCCCGTGACTGTTTAGCTGCCACATTGTTCTTCTTACGTCTTGTCCAGTATTTTTCATCCTTCTGCTCATCTGGGACAAAGACCTCCTTGGCCTTTTTGATCACAGGCTGGGGCTTCAGATCTTCCTCTGCAAACTTGTGCTTCCGAGGGTTGAAGAGCTCCCCACCTGGCACACTGGAGAGGACCAGGTCAGCAGGATCAGGATTGAAGTTCACATCTACCTCCACACAGTTGGGATCAATGGGACTGGGAGTCTCCCTCTCCTTTTCCAGGGAAGATTCTGTGCTGGACACAGTTTCAGAGGGTTGGAAGATGGCAGTGGAGGAGGATGGTGGGGATACTGTGGAGGAGCTGGCAGATTCTTTCCCTTCTAGCTTGGCCACAGGCAGCAACAGGTTCTGGGCCAACGGGGTGGGGCTGGCAGGGATGCCATTCTCCAGCAGGAATTCGTCCAGGTCCGTGTACTCCAGATGGAAAGACTCGCCGTTGCCCTTGTAGGGGATGGTCTTGTCCCAGATGGGCGGCATGAGGGAGGCTGAGGCAGCCATGGTACTGGCCGCTGCCTCGTCTTCCTCCAGCTTTTCCTTCCCCTTCTCCTTATCAAGGCGCACCTAGTTCTCCATCAGCTTCTTCAGGACCAGAGGGAAGAAGCCCGGCAGGCCCTGCTCCCTAGCTGCACGCCCCGGGCCTGGTCCTGCCTGTGGCTCCACAGGCGGCTTCTTCCCACTGCCCAAGTTGGACATCGTGCCCTGCGCCCTGCTCAAGCTCCTCACCGCCCCTGTCGCCCGCCCCCCAAGATGCCATGTCATGATTCTTGAAGAAGGCTTTAACCGTCAGACACTCATGGAGGGGTGAGACCAGCAAACACCGAGGTGCTGATAATGTCAGCTGAGGAGGGATGACTTGAAGAGAGAGGGGAATGGACTCAAGCAGTCATGGCTTCTTTCTCATGAGCCACACAGGAAAAGATCTGGAAAGAAACAAGGTAGCAGCTCATTCTTCCACCATGTTGCGAAACGAGGGGGATCAAGAAAAGATGACATCTGCAAGGTGCCTTGCCATCTTCTGTAGCATGTGCCTGGACTCTGTCCCACTTCAGATTGGTCCTGTGTTCTCTCTGGCCAGGACCAGGCTTGAGGATATTGCAAGGACTTTGAAACCAACAACAGGGGGTGGCACGTGCCTGTAATCCCAGCAACTAGGGAGGTTGCAGCAAGAGGACTGCAAGTTTGAGGCCAATCTCATCACCTTACTGAGGCACTGTCTCAAAATAAAAAAAAAATTAAAAAAAGCGGTGGGAATGTGGCTCAGTGGTTAAGCACCCCTGGATTTAATCCTTAGTCCCCTGTTCCCCCCACCCCCTGCCAAAAAAAGAACCAACAGTAGGAAGACAAAAATTTGCGAAGAGATGAATATTTAGGTCCTGGAATGGGAAGAGAGGGGCAAGTGAGTATGCATGACAATCAGATGTGAACTATGTTATCCATGGCTTTATCTGGAAGGACTGCAGTGACTGTGACCTCCTGATCCTTGGGTGATCTATCCCAACCCAGTGACTGGTAGATCTTAGGTTTAGTGAATGGTTGAGAAATGAATAAATATCTTGCTCATTTGAATGTCACAGAGGAGATAAGACTTCATTGCAGACAATGTCGTTTGCCTAATGGGGTCAGAACAATTCCTGTTTCATTTTTCCTCCTCTGTACAAAGAAGACAACACTTTCAGTCAGGTAGGGCCACTGGGTCCAGCCAAAGAAATTTGAGTTGAAGTGACACAGTGGGACAGGCCTCTGGGCTTCACTCCTGAGGCCTCGTGGTGACATTGGTCTGACTCTGAGTGAATCCTTGGAAGAGGACCGGGTCCTGCACTGGCTGGTACTGGAAGTGGAATGTGAGCATGTTTGTGTGGGTTTAAGCTGCAGCGTAACCTAGTCTGTGGGGATGAGCACACCAATCCCTCCTCATTCTGTGGGTGTAGAGCCCCACACTGTGTCAGCTCTTCTGTGGATGGTCATTTGCTTCAGAGGAGGCCAGGCTTCTTCCAGCCTCAGGATGAAATGTGGGTGGGGTATGAGGATCTTGGTGATCTCAATCCCCTCAGCCAGTGAGGGCTTTCAGGGTAGGCATATCAGTCAGGGCTGGCCAGTATGACGTCTGGGGAATTAGGCTGGGGGAGTACTGGGGGAAAATTTTCCTCATGTCTAGGCCAGGAGAAATGAGGAAATATTTCTTTTTCATGCCCAGGGGCATTAATTAGGGAGGACACAGGCTTGGAACTGTTATGATCATCTTGTGGCCACAAGGGGAGATGCCAACACCCTGAAGATGGTAGACTGGGTTGTTTCAGTTGGGCATCTGTTCCTTAAACCGGACAGCCTGTGAACAGCTTTAGCAAAGAGGAAAATGATGTTCAAAGAGTGTATACGACTTGCCCAGCCTCTTGGCTTGTGAGTAGAAGTCAGGTCTTCTAAACTTTGCGTCTTTTTCTCTTTGCAGTGTTCTGGGCATTGCAGGCATATTTTCTCTCTTCTCTAAACAATTAACTGGGAATGACTGGGAAGTTGTGTTGGGGAGTGTTTTGATGGTTTGGGTTGATTAACAATTTCATGGGCAAAAGATGAGGAAGCAGTGCACTTTTTATTCCCTATCATGGTAGTATGCTAGGTTACTTCTGGATGAACATTACTGTGTCTGGGATTTTTTTAGTTATCTACGCTGAGTAACAAATTACCCCAAAATTTAACAGTTTTTAAAAAAACCACGCATTTACCATCTTACGGTTTCTGAGGGATGTGGGAGTTTGTGTGTGGATTAGCTGAGAGCTTCTGTCTCAAAATCTCTCACGTGGTTGCAGTCAAAGCTGTTGTGTGGGGCGGCAATCTAATCTGTAGCTGAGAGTAGGATGGAGAGCCAGAGGGTCTGCTTCCAGATCACTCGTGGACATTGGTAGGATTCGGTCCTGTGTGGGCCGTAGCTCTGGGGCCCAAGTGTTGCAGAGGTTGTTCTTCAGGTTCTTGCCACCTGGATCTCACCGCAGGAAAGCTGGCTTTGCTTAGAGCGAGTGAGAAGGCAGAGGGGCTATCCAGGAAAGATCACCACCTTTCTGAAATTCAACCTGGGAAGGGATGGCCCGTGCTTACGCAGTATTCTGTCTGTTAGAAGTGCATCAGCAAGTCCAGCCCACTCTCAGGCGGGAAGGGTACACAAAGGCGTGAGTTCAGAAGACATTTTGGAGACTGTCTCCCTACCACAAGGACAAATAAAAAAAGACATGAAATTACTTCTGCTATTACCATTTCTGTAGTTGTTGTGGTTAACTGTTTTGCGCTTTCTCTTCTCCAAGCTGATGGCTTTCCCTGTGTGTTTGAGCAATATCCTGAGGGCTTATGTCCCCCTTTCCATAACAAGGGGTTAAGCAAGTAATACCAATATCACTATTAATTATAATTAGCTATTCAATGAACAATAATCAATGATATTTGAAAATAGTCCCACAGTGCAGTGAATGCCACCAATATGGACTTTTCTCTTTTTACTCCTTACCCAAATTCTGGTCCTCACATGTGCCTCTTTTGAAACTGAGCAAAAGCTGGGTACAGTACCACATGCCTGTAATCCCAGCAACTCGGGAGGCTGAGGCAGAAGGATCACACAAGTTCAAAGCCAGCCTCAGCAACTTAGCGAGGCCCTGAGAAATTTAGCAAGACTCTGTCTCAAAATCATAAATAAAAAGGGGCTGGGGATGGGACTCAGTGGTTAAGCACCCCTGGGTTCAATCCCCAATACAAAAAACAAAAACAACCCCTCCAAAAAACCCCCCAAACAAACCAAAAACTTAAGAAAAAGGAGCAGTACTCTCTGGCCCTCTGCTCTCCTTCCGTGCAGGGTATGACCCAAGGCTGGGCTTAAATCTGCTCTACCTCTGTTGCCTGTTGAGGGAGAACAGAAAGGGGAAGGGAGGCCACCCATGAGGCAAGGCCCACTCTTCACTGGTTGGTGCTGCCTTAGTCACCAGATGCTTAGTCTTCGGAGAGAAAAAAAGTCTAAGACTCAGGATGAGGCGCAGAAAGACGTGGAAGGGGTTAATATTAATCAAAGGAGTGGAGCAATCGTGGCGCTTTTACTGGTCTATCAGGGTGGATAAGATGAGGGGAAGAAAACTGGACTTTTAATAAAGGGAGGCAGATTAAATTAATCATGACAGGAAAATGAGCAAGAAATGCTTTCACATTGTTATTTAATAAGAAAAATGTGTAATTAACTGATAAAAATAGTTTTTGCAAGAAGCAGGCAGTTAAATAGTTTATAAAGCTAGCCAGGCCCAATCCTCAGCATCCCCGAATGTTAGCAATCAGAATGCTTTTTATATGGTGTCTTTCTTTGGAAACGCACAAACCATCTCACCACAGACATTACCTCATTTGCTTCAGAGCCTAATGAATGCTTTAGGCTGAGAATTGGTGGAGGAAGCGAGTGAGTCAGGAAGAGTCGAGGAAACTGAGGCACAGGGAGAGACCGAATGTGGCCCTTTTAGCAAGTGGCTGGGAGCAGCACTGTGGCTTCTCATTCTTAACCTCCTGCCCCTTAATCATGTTTTATGCATTAGCTAATGAATTTAAATGAAACAATTGCTCATCTCTTCCAAAGCCGCATGGAGGAACCTGGGCTGTGTATTCTGGCCGATATAATACTAGTCTTCCGAAAGAGAGGTGGGGGTGGGAAGAGATCCTGGCATTTGCCATCTGGTAAGCCTGTCTTTAATCCTCAGTAAAGTAATGGAATGGAGATGAAGAAAAAATGTGTAAGAATCAAGAGCATAATGCCACCATGAGCAAGCAGCTGTCTGGATTTTTAAAGAGCAAATTCCATGAGACAAATTTAATTGCATTTTTTAATAGAATTAAAAAAAACTACAACATTAGTGGGTGAATGCAATGAAATGGATGCATCCAGAAATCTCACTTGAAAGATGAACTCAACCGAGCTAGTTCTGAGCTCAGTCTCCTGGATGGAAACCTGGCTGGAAGGCCACGGGAGCAGCCGGTGGGCGGCGGTGGACAGGCTGAGAGAGGGTGGCCAGTAGCGTGCTTCTGGCAGGCTCTGAGATGGGCTGGTATCTACAGAGAATCATTATTAATGACTTGCAGGAGGTGATGAGCAGAACATTAATTAAATGTGCACATGTGGCCAAGTGGGAAATTGGCGGCAGAAACACCAGAGGCAGGCACATCATGTCCAGGTACTTGGTTTCCAGCTTCTGTGATTTGGCCTGCAAGAAGTGGTTTGACTTTGCTTCCCCTGCTCTCTCCCTGCTGTCTTGGGCTTGAACCAGATTTTTGCATGGTGCCGCAAGGGGAGGTGGCAGGGGAGGGAACTTTAAAGCAGTCTCTCAGATCCCCTTGCCAAACACCAGGGTGTGTACACGTTGCGCCTCTCGCCTGATATATTATTTTAGAAAATCTGCAAAAATTAATACTGATATTAGCAAAGCAGTGAAGCAGCTGTGAAGTTGGTTCACAAGCAACTCACCCCATTTTGTGGCATGTTTACATCAGCAAAGGGGAGAGCAAGCAGGAGATGCAAGTGTGGGGAGGCTTCTCCTCCAAACCATCTTCAGGGGAGCCCTCTGATCCCCCTCTTCCTTTCTGAGAGAAGCCTGGGTGGTTTGTCTTCTGAATATATTCAGGCATTTGGAAATTGGGTGGCTTGCCCAAATCCTAAAGAAAACCAGGAGGATCAGTGAACCCCAAGCATTACATAGTTTTCACATACAATCAACATTTTATTCTTTTCTTAAAAATCATTCCTAATAACTCCACTGGCTTGGTTGGTGGCTTTGTCACACTGGGTCTTGGCACTGTCCTTATTGGAACTAATATTTATTTGAAAATGACTCTGTTGCCAAGAAAGAAAGAATGACTGGTGGAGAAAGCAAACTCCTTGTTCTGCAATATCAAGCACTGTGTGTTCTGAGATGGTAGATTATCTTTTGTGTTTTATTTAATTTGAGAACTATTAGCCAAATCCTGTGTAGACAAGGGGACCTTTGTAATGGTAAAGGTGACACCGATTAACCCTATGGCATTCTAAAATTGTACCGTGTCTGGTAAGGTGGCCATGAGAGTGTTTAGGAAGCAGAATCACCCCCGCCCGTGCACACACACATGCTATCACACACACACATACACACAATCACACACACAGTGATAATTCAATCTCTAGTGTGCACTGATGGCTATCAGGCATTGTGCAATATAATTCATACGACAGTGCTTTAGTATTATCATCATTCTTTTACAAGTAAAAAAAATTTGATAAAGATCAGAAGAAAAACTTGCAGAGTGAGGAGTCAATTTCAGAGAGCAAAGCCTGTAGAAGGCAGAACTGCCCAGTCACAAAACTGCTGCTGTGTATCACGACTGTCATTCAAGCTTGACCCAAGTTTACTTGGGGGGGGGGAGGGCGGCAAACAATGGACCTAGAGACCTGGGTTAGGCACAGAAATGTTACTCTTTAATTATCTATTTAATAGTTCTTCAGAAGAGAAGCTGAGAGATTTAAGTGAGGGATGGGCAGAGATAAAGACCCTTTGGTATTAGGACCATAAATGTTTTCTTCTCTTGCAAGTAATTCAGCTTTGGCTCTAGATTTGCATAATGCACCCAGGAAAGCAAAAATCCTAACTTGACTAGACTTACTCTCCTGAGAAGACCCTTCAGGTGTCCTCTGCTGTTCTGTAAGCAGGAATCTCACTCCCCACTTCTGGCAGCTTATTAAGTTAGTGTTCCAATGATACATAGCATGCTACCTGAGAGTTCTTCGAATGCATTCAATTTTCTCTGTATGATTCCATTTCCTGTGATTTTTTTTTAAAGGTACAAGTGTTATTTTAGCACCCTTTATAGATGCCCTGAGTTACTCCTCTGCTGGGCCTGAAGGAGTCATTCACTTACCCCACCAACCGGAACGTCAGGAAGTAGGTATTCTAGGATTAAAATGATTGCACAAACATCTTCAAATCAGGGCAAAGAATCTCTCAGTGGTGCCAGGCATGGTGGTACATGCCTGTAATCCCAACTACCTTGGAGACTGAGGCAGGAGGATCTCAAGTTCAAGGCCACCCTCTGCAACTTAGCAAGACCTTGTCTCAAAATAAAAAAGGGTTGAAGATATAGCGCAATGGTAGAACATGTCTGGGTTCAACCTACATTGGCAAGAAAGGGCACTTTTGGCCTTAAAGCTGTAATTGGATGTTTTAGGTACCATACCATGGGCAAAAAGATTTTTTGCCTTGAGTCCCTTTATAGAGCATATTTGCAATGGATGTTTTAGGTACCATACCATGGGCAAAAAGATTTTTTGCCTTGAGTCCCTTTATAGAGCATATTTGCAATGATATCACTGTCCTACATGTCTTTTAAAATGTGACTTTGAATTGTGCCATCATGGAGAAGTGTAGTTTTTCTCCTTTGAATCTGGGTTGACCTCATACTTGCTTATAGTCCATAACACAGTGGAAATAACACCATGTGATCTATTAGGCTGGGTTAGAGAAAGCTCTGAAGCTTCCCAGAAGTTCTCTTGGGATACTTGCTCTGGGGGGAATCAATGTTGCGTAAGTTGTCCAACCCTCCTGAGCCTACCATGCAGGAGAGATCAGGTGTAGGTGCTCTGGTCAGCAGAACCAGTGGAGCCCATCCTTCTAGGCAGCCTCAACAAGGTGCCGGGCACGTAAATGAAGCCATCCTGAAGCAAAGTACCTGCAGCCTCAATCGACTTTACAAGGAGCAGATGAATCACCCTGCTCAGCCCTGTGAATTCTTGACTTGCAGAGTTCATGAAATATAATAAAATGGCAGTTGTTTTAGGTCAGTAAATTCCAGATTACTTTGTTATAATAGAGACTAGAAACGTTTCTCACTACTCACATTTCATTTTATCCTAATCCTTTGCATCATTTAAAAGACCAAAATGAAAATAAAAGACACTTTATCCTATATTAGGAAATAAGCTGACAATGATTTGCATCATCATTGCCTTCTTACTAACACACCCCTCAGCAGGAAATAGAATTCCTCCCAATACATCTCAATATTATTTCCTACCTTGCTTTCTGGTCAGTGGAATTAGCTAGATGTGGAACCACTGTTTCTGCACAGGCCATGGTGACACTTAACACAAAATCCTTTGGCCTTATAGATTGGTGTATATAGACTAATCAGATTGAAAACACATTATAGGAAAAACACCAGGCTTAGAGCCATTCAGATGCAATTGCTAGAGAATGATTGGATTATTTTGAGATTAGGATTCTTACCAAATTTGGAAGGCCCCTGAAGGATTTGGAAATAAAGTTGGCAATTCTGAAGGTGGTCATGTGAAAGTATCTCATTGAACTTGGGGCCTTCTAAGAGACATGCATTTTCAAGTGGATTAATATTTTTTTTTAAGAGAGGGACAGTGAGAGGGGGAGAGAGAGAGAATCAATTTTTATTTAGTTTTTCCTGTGGCTTTCATTGCTCTGACACTTTGTTGTGTACATAGTGCTGGGGTTCAAACCTGCATCCTCACGCATGCCAGGCAAGTGCCATAACTGCTGAGCCACCACTCCAGCCCAATGGGTTTTTCTAATTGGAACTTCTGCAGGGGTGACAGTCCTCCTGTGGATGAGCAGATCATTTTACTTTCTCTTTCTGCATGAAGGCTGCCTTCTCTGAAACTTTGGGGATTAGCATCACTGGGAGGGCTTTCAGTCAGGGCCCCCGTTGCTCTTCACCAGTCTCCCTTTCAAGGTGTTTGGGACCCATGTCTAAGCTCTTCCTCTTTCTTGTTTGCATCCATCCTCTTCTATTTCACCCCTGACCCCTGTAATTTTTCTTTCTCCCATTGGCTCCTTTTGCATTTCCTCAATGGGAAAGACAACAAGAAAGGGAGAGTGTGTGTGTGATCATGTCCGGTGGGACACTCTGCAGGGAGCTTCACAGACATGGGTGGGTTCCATCATCCCCACTGGAGCTAAAGGAGATTACTCTTGTTTTTCCTATGAGGGAACCGAGGCCCAGAGAGCAGCAATACCTTGCTGAATTTCACCCATGGTTGAGTGCTAGAGCCAGGTGCTTTACTATTCAAGAGACCACGGTCTCTCCATTGATTCAATCAAATGCCTAGTAAATCAGTGTTCTTTCATGGCAAGAATTTTGTCATTTCAGCAAATCCGTTGTTGTTTTATAAAATTCAGAGTTATACAATCAATAAAGAACACATTTTTCAGGTTTTAAGATTGTTTTTAGATGTGAACTTGAACCTTACAGTGCCTTGTAGTGAAGCTGCTGGTGAATATTTCAGGCAAATCCACAAATGACTTCTTTAACAAGATTTACTTCCATTTGAGAAGGCTGCAGGTTACACTAACAATGTGGGAGCTGAAAGAAAGAGGATCTATTATATGCTTAAGAATGCACAGTACCAAAACGTCAGTGCCTGTCATATAATAAGTGCCCAGTAAATATTTAGTGAATAAACAAATGATTCCTATTAAATTCCTACTTTTGTATTTTTTGGGCATACCCAATGTTTTAGTTTCCACTGAATTTTGTGAATGTACATCCGAGTTTGTGAGTGTGTGCGTGTGTGTGCACATGTGTGTGCATGTGCAGGGGGAAGGGCTCGTGGAGGGTGAGGGTGGCTGTGGCATCTGGAGAGCTATGAAAGGCCATGCCCCATGTGTACAAATCAAGGCTTCATGCTGCACCTCAATTTGATCCTTTCCAAAGTAAAAGTTGAAGTGAGATGACCTTTCAGTCCCCTCCAATTCCGTATATGTTCATCTTGATTCTTACATTGAGTCCCAGTTATATTTTCATTAAATGTTGAATCTGGGAAACTAGTGGCAAGAATGCTGAGTACAATCATACAGAAGGGATTTTTAATCCAAACATTATTTATCCAGTGCTAATCAAAAATACAATGAAAGGATTTAAAAAAGTAAAAAGCAAACGGAGAAACTGCCAGACTATAAACCAAACACTTTCCTCTCTAGCTCATTCTAACATCTGGGGGATTTACAGGTGTTAAAATTGCCCCTAAAAGGAGTCTTTTTGTTTCCTGGGGTGATGGAAATATATTGATAATTACAAGAGGAAATGAAAAATTTTTTTAAAAATAAAACAACTAAAAATACTTAGTGTTTAAATGAGGGAATATATCATTTTCCTTATTTTATCTATCATTAAAGTGATGCTACAAGCTGCTAGAAGAGTATAGTCAGGGCTGATTGTCAAATATAATCCACATGTGTGTACACTTGGGGAAGATGGTGAGATAAGCTCAGCACCTGTGTGCACGTATGCTGTTGTACACACACGCACCACCCCTCAGGGCCTGCTTCTTTACAATCTATGAAAAAGTGAAGTGACCAAGCAGTGGAAGAATGTGGAATCAGTTAAATATAGAGAAGGAAAGGAACAACTCCTGCTTCCTGGTCAGGGGCTATTCTTTATTTAGTGGGAATAATATACATTTAGCATTTCCTATTTTTCCATATAAATGTATGAATGCAATTAGGAAGCCTCAGTATTTATGTCTGAACACATCTGAACATATTTGAGGTAGGTCAAGGGTGACCAGTAGTTACTTTCTTGGCTCTCGATTGTGCCCTTTTTTCCCAATTCTGTGTTCAGTGGTATCACATTAGTAGTTTGAAACTAACCAGAGTGGGAGCATTGACACCCTGCAAATAAACAATTGCTATAAATCAGTGCCTCCCCCATATCTGGTTGTAATTTAACTAGTAATCAGGAGTATATGGTCTTAAAAAAGTTTACCACAAAGTTAAAAAGACACATTACATTTACTATTGTTTGTAATGATAGATATAAATGAATCACATACTTTTTTTGGAGAACAGGCTGCCCTTTGCTGAGCATACACTGTATGTTGACCTTTACTATCCCTTTTCTTCCTGAGAACTCTGCAAGGTGGAAATTATATGTCTATTTGATAGGTGAAGACATGGAGACTCAAAACATTGCCTGGCTGGGCACAGAGGTGCATACCTATAATCCCAGTGGCTCCAGAGGCTGAGGCAGGGGGATTGGAGGTTCAAGGCCAGCCTCAGCAACTTATTGAGACCCTGTCTCAAAATAAAAAATAAAAAGGACTGGGTTGTAGCTCAGTGGTTAAGCACCCCTGGGCTCAATCCATGGGACCAAGAAAAAGAAAAAAGAAAATTGCCCGTCCTGCAACCAGTTAACTGCTCAGTCAGGACTCAAACCCAACACCCTCCCCACCTGCAGCAAACTCACACAGCGCTGTTGAGATCAGCCCCTGAGTTTGCAAGAAGGGGATGATGCTAAAGGAAGCCAAAGTACTTCTAAGCCTCTGGTAAGTCTCTCTAGGTTCCCAAAGTTCAGAGTCTGAGCTGCCACATTCCTTTTCTGGAGCAGGACCTACCTGTAGCTCAGGAGTGTTGGGTAGGTTGCTGGCATTCTGGCTGTGAGTTCTGGTAAGTCTCCACGGAGCTGAGAAAAAGTTCTGGGGCAGTCTACCACCAGGGGAGGAGTTCTTGCCTTGATGTCTGTCACTGAGGTTTTCCTGCAAGACCCACCCTTGGTGTTCTTCTGAGCATCCTCTTTTTCCACTTCCCTTCCTTACCCAGCAGATGCTGGGTATCTATGCAGCCCATGTCTTTTCCACCCCATATTTTAAAAATTAGTGAATTAGAGTTGTTTGTAATGGTGGGATCCATCATTACATACTCAGGGGTGCGCACAAGATAACAATGTAATTTGGCCAATAGCATTCCCCAGTGTTGCCCCCTTCCCTCTCTTTTTCCCTCCACCTGGTCTCTTTCCTCTACTGATCTCCCTTTGATTTTCATGGCATTTCTTCCCCCATCCCACCTTTCTTTTCCTTTTTCCTCTCTAGCTCCCACATATGAGAGAAAATATACAATCCTAGACTTTCTGAGTTTGGCTTATTTCACTTAACATAATCTTATCAGATTTCATCCATTGTCCTGCAAATGGCATAATTTCATTCTTCTCTATGACTGAATAAAACTTCATTGCATATATATACGTATTTTCTCTAACCATTCATCCATCAGTGGACACCGGGGCTGGTTCCATAGTTTGGCTATTGTGAATTGTGCTGCTGTAAACATGCCCATGTCTTAATCTACGTGTTCAGTCCTTGTGTGTCTTCCCTCCCTAGCACCTAACTTCAGCTTTACCCCCAACAGTATCTCAGCAGAATACCACCTCTTCCTATTTTATGAGTCATTCCAGATTTTCCCAGGGTATCAGGACAGAGAAAGTCTTTCTTCTTCAAGAGAGAGAGAAAGAGAGAGAGAGAGAGAGAGAGAGAGAACCAATTTTATTTATTATTTTTTCATCTGGTTTTTGTTTCTCTGACACTTAATTGTGTATATGGTGCTGGGGTTTGAACGCAGATCCTTGTGCATACCAGGCAAGTGCTCTAACCACTTAGCAACTGTTCCAGCCCCAAAGTGTTATTATTCTAATAATTGGCATTCAAATCTCTTTATAGAGTGTCTTTGGTTAATATAGATGCCTTGGGCCTGGTGCGGTGATGCATGTCTTTAATCCCAGCAGGTCAGGTGGCTGAGACAGGAGGAGCCTCAGCAATTTAGCAAGGCTTTATGCAACTTAAGTGAGCCCCTGTCTCAAAATCAAGAATAAAAAAGGTTTGGTGATGTGGCTCAGTGATTAAGCAACCCTGGATTCAATCCCCTGTAATCTCCTCCAACAAATAGATGGCTTGAAGAGTGCTTGGGAAGGGGTGTTTAGACCAGCAGGAAGGGCAGCCATAGGAAATGCTACATAGAGGAAGGTCTGGAGCCTGGTGAGTGGAATCCAGAAATGAGGTGAGGAGCAGAGGTGGGAGGAAGAAGAAGTGTAAACCTGCCTGGAACATTTTGATAAACTTTATAAAACTGTGAAAGAGTAGAAGGATTTCTACATTTCCATTGTGGAAAGTGAAGAAGGCATCAGACAACACTAGGGGTGGGGGACTGACATTGTGGAGGGAGGCAGTTAGTTAAGAAGTTGGAGCCTAAGACCATGAGGAGGCCTGGGGACTACAGAAATCTGCAGGAGAGTGCTGGTCACTGAACCAGTGTGAGGTAGGCTCTGATCAATTGTCTTCATACCAGTTAGGAGCCAGCCCCTGCTGGTGTCTAGGCTGCCCTGCCTTCCAATAGCTCATGGATTCTCCCAGTTAAGCTGGCCTGCTCTGGTCTAACATTCTCCTCCCTTTTCTCCCCTTTTCCTCCTTGGTTCATGTGTAGGCTTAATACAGTCAATTGGTAGTATGAGGATGCAGAGATTCTGGGGGCAAGGGAACTAGGCAAGAAGGAACACTAAGAGGTGGAAGAGAGAGACCAGGGTCAAGAAAAGAGAAGGAATCATCAAAGAAAAAAAAAGTTCAATATCATAGACCTTCTGCCAAAAGAATTGAAGCAAAAGATATTCTAAGCTAAATTGTGACACAAAACAGAAATCCCCTTTCCTTCAAATATCCATCACCATAACAAGAAGACTCCACCTTCCAGCAGTGAAATGAGGTGGGAACACTCAGGAGCAGCAATTCTGGGGGGTCAGGTTGCACAGGGTACAAAGGACAACCTAAGGTGGAGTGTTGGGCCAAGACAGCAGATGACCACCATGGGATACTTCATACCCTACACCGTTATTCACATGGATGTGCTGGTGAGAACTGATGTCTCAAATTCTGTCCCCGAGTGTGAAGTTGGAAGTGGAAGATCCAATAAAGAAGAAATAAAGAAGAATCAAGAGACTGGGGTGTGGGCAAGGTGGGGGTAATTCTGGTTTAAGAACAAACACATATCATATTGTTCTTTTATATGCATTTACGATTTACAGTAACTCAACAGCTTAATAAAAAAATTTAAAAGTGGGCCCTTGTGAATGCTGTGGAGAGGTGATAAAGTATAGGAATCCCTATCATAACTGTCACCACAAAGAACTTGAGGAGACCCCCTTTCAAGTCCTGGATAACAGATTTGAAACTGGATAGCTGGTTTTATAAAGTGACATTGTGCTGGGCTCAGTGGTGCATGCCTGTAATCTCAGTGGCTTGGAAGGCTGAGGCAGGAGGATCACAAGTTCAAAGCCAGCTTCAGCAACTTAGTGAGACCCTGTCTTAAAAAAAAAGAAAAGAAAAGGACTGGGGATGTGGCTCAGTGGTTAATCACCTTGGTTCAATTCCTGCTACCAAAAGAAAAAAAAAGAAAGAAAGAAAGAAAAGAAAAAAGAAAAAAAATTGACATCCTGTGTCTGGGAAGTGAGTAAAACACCTTGAATTCTTCATCTAGCCAATTGTGAACAGAGAAGCAATAGTACCTTTTTTAATAATTTTCCTTGGTCACTGAAGGTGATTTTCTAACCTCCAGAAAATTGTAAGATCACTCCAAATTGTAGGAAAACATCCCAACCTCTACCAAATTGGTAGGGGGAGGCATTCAACAAAATTACTCAAACTTTAAAAACGCACCACTATTTCACCCTTGGCTTTCATGCAGTGATAGAAATTCAAACAATGGTAATTCTCAAGTAGCAGTTGTATAAACTTGCCTTCTGAGTGGAAAGATTGGAATCTAGGCATCCTGCCCCGGGGATGGTGTTTATGATCAAATCCAAGAGAATGCTGTTCATTTGTCATGTCCCAGTTGACACCACACTGCCTGGTGTCTGTTTGCCAAGTGTATACAGCAAGATCTAAATCAATGAAAATGCATCTCTTTGTCTTTACCAGAGTGAACCAGAAAGAAGCATATTTACACTGACCAAGAACACATTCCAGAGAAATTCAAAGAGATTTATTGGGCTGCCTTTGAGTAGTTGTAAAATCAGGATTGTGGTGATCTCTACCTCATAGGGTTGCTGGGAGAATCAGAAATGATCATTCTCATAAAAGTTTAGCCCAGAACCTGGCACTGAGGAAATATACAGTATGCACTCAGGAAATGTTACTAGAAATTTTGTTAATGGGTGGTAGGAAGTTTCTATGGTATGGGAATTTCAAAATGAATCGAACATAGTCCTTCCCCTAAGAATCTCACAGAGGAGCAGGGCATGATGGTGCATGTCTGTCCCCGGAGGCTTGGGAGGCCAAGGCAGGAGGATTGCAAGTTCAAAGCCAGCCTTAGCAATGGCTAAATGCCCCTGGGTTCAATCCCTGGTATATATATATTAAAAAATTCCTACAGAGGAAGACAGGTCAGCAGGTAATTATGACACACAGCCCAAAGTAAACACCATGTTTAATAATAAATAAGAGGAGAGGCTTCAGTGCTCTGGAATGAGGAACTGTTAAGGATGAAAGGGCCATGTACTTGCATTAAACCTGTGAATGTGAAAGACAGTTCTTACCAAGGCCAATGCTGTCATTCTGCTGTCCGCATGATGGATGGGGATTCATGAGCAATTGAATTGAGCCTCTGCCATTGCTATTGATTGTCGGGATAGACGTCTTGATGGGGGCCAGTGGGCCACAGTGTGGGTCAGTGGTCACATTGACATAAGGTTCCTAGGTTTCCCACGAGTCTCCAACTGGTTCATCTGTCTGCATCTAGGATCAAGCTGGTGCCAGAAGACTTGGGAAAACAAGGATTGAATTAAATTAGATCAGATCTAAGCCCTAGTTGTGAGTAGACTTTCTTCTTTTTTTGGAATGAAATGCTTTTATTCCACAGCTTTAGAGAGAATTGAGTTAAGGGCATCTATGTGAAAATAAGATGCATGGAAGTTTAAACAGTAGCTCTTCTTTCCTTGCTGACAAAGTTTTTCACCCACTCTGACCCTTAGTTTCCTTGTCTACATGATAGGATAAATTAGGTCTACTTCATTATGATTTAGGTAGTCCCCATTAAGTGCCCCCACCCTGCCTCTGGAGGTACTAGGAATTGAACCCAGGAATGGTGTGCCACTGAGCTGCAACCTAGCCCCCTTTTCCAGGGTCTTGCTCGCTAAGTTGCTGAAGCTGCCCTCAAACTTGTGATTCTCCTGCCTCAGTCTCCCAAGTAGCTGGGATTACAGATAAGCACCCCCACAACTGGCTTGATTTTAGTTTTTAATAAAAGCTTTGTTGATACATAGCTTACATTCCATGAAATAACCCTTTTTAAATGATTTCAGTGTTTTAAAAATTATATTAACAGAGTTGTACAGCTATCACCACTATTTAATTCTAGATATTTTCATCACCTCCAAAAGAAACTCCTGCCTGTTTATAGTCATTCTCTATTCCTCCTTTCTCCTGGGTCCCTGAATTTGTCTATTCTAGACATTTCACATACATGAATCATACAACATAGGATCTTTTGTGACCTGGTTCTTTTCCCTGACAATGTTTTCAAGATTCATCCATTTTGTAGCACCTAGCAGTACTTCATTTCTTGTTTATTGCTGAGTAATATTCTACTTTATGACTTACCATATTTTGTTTATGTATTCAGCAGTTGATTGCCACTTGGACTGTTTCCACTCTTTGGGCAACTACGAATAATGTTGTTATGAACTTTCACGTACAAGCTTTGATATGATGTATCTCTTCATTTCTCTTATGTATAGGCCTAGGAATAGAATTACTGAATTTTAATATAATTCTATGTTTAGCTTTCTGAGGATTTGCCAAATTATTTTTCAAACCAGTCACATTATTTATAATCCCTCGAGAAATAAATAAGCAAGAAGTGTTCTAATTTCCTCACATCCTCAACAACACGTTATTTTCTGTCCTTTCGATTTTAGTCATCTAAGTGTGAGTGAAGTGGCATCATATTATTGTTTTTATTTGCATTTCCCTAATGGCAAATGATATTGAACATCTTTTCATCTGTTTATTTGCTATCTGTATATTTTCCTTGGAGAAAAAGCCACTAAAATCTTCTGCTGAATTTTTTTTTCAGCAGTGCTGAGGATTTTGCAAATTTTGAATTGAGTTATTCATCTTTCTATTATTTGTTGTAATAATTCTTTATATAATCTGCATACAATTCCATTATCAGATATATGATTTGTAGATATTTTCTTTTGTTCTATTAGTTCTTTTCATTTTCATGATGATATCCTTTGGCATACAAAATTTTAAATTTTTGGTGAAGTCTGATTTATGTATTTTTTTTGTAGATTATATTTTTGGTGTTAGAGAACAGAAACATTTTTTAGTTTAAGGTTATGAAAATTTACTTTTATATTTTCTTCAAAGAGTTTTGTAGTTTAGCTCTCTTAACATTTAGGTCTATAATCCATTTAAAATTTTTGTATATGGTGTGAGGTAGGGGTATATTCATATTCTTTTTTATATAAATGGATATTCAGCTCATTAGTATCATTTGTTAAAAAGACTATTCTTTCTTTATTTAATTATCTTGGCACCCTTTGTTAGGTTTTTCAGCAAAATGTCACAACTTACATAAAATTCTTAGTATATGGTAAGGTTCAGTACATGATACCTATTATTTTATTATAATTAGCTTGAGATCTTCAAGGTAAGGTTTGCAAATGGCAACACTAACAGCAGGAGCTAAGATTTTGTTTAGTATTTCTTATGCACCTGATACTTCATTTCAATCAACTTAAGAGTTCTCATAACACCACTCTGAAATAGGTGCTATTTCAATCTCTTTTATTCAGATAAATAAACTTGGACTTAGATTGGTCATGGAACTTATTCAAAGCCCCACTGATAGAAAGTCATAAAACAGACATTTGATTTCAAACAGTCCTCAATTATGATGAGAAGGAATCTCAGAAATAAGAGTGAGAGGCTTGTCAGAATAAGATAAATAGGATGACGTATACATTGACCAACACAGTAAGAAGCAGCAGACCTGGATTACTTGGTTTGAATCTTGGCTCAGTTCCTAAAAGCTGCATGACCTTGGACAGTTCAGTTTCTTCAACATAAAATGGGGGTTGAGAGTATAGCTCAGTGGTAATAGCATAAGCTTAACATGTACAAGATCCTGGGTTTGATACTCAGATTGAAAAAATAAATATGTGAAATGAAACAGGAATAATCAGACTTCTTATCTTAAGGAATAAATTACTTCATATGTCTAAAGCACCTGGAATAGTTCTGGGAACATAGGAAGTGCTCACAGATTGTCAGTTGTTACTCTGAGCAAGAGAGTAACCTGAACTGAGCTTCCTCTCCAGAACTGTTCCTGCTCTCAGGGCTGGCTTCATGGGAGTGCAACCCATGTAACTGCATAGGACCTTGCTCTCAGAAGGGCCCTGAACTTGCTTTGCTGCTCTGTTGTCACCGTCTTGAAATTCTTGAACAAGGAGTGTTTTAATTTTTTACGGGGCCCGCACATACGTAGCCAGAGCTGGAGAGGCTTAGGCCTGGCGGGAGGAGTTCCACACAGGCATGTGTCTTCACACACATGCACACACTTTAGGCTTCTTGGCCACTGTGAGTTTCAGTGGGTCTCAACATGGAAGATGGTGTTGCTCAATTTAATTGCCATGTCATTGAAGCCAACACACACCTACTTGACTTTCCTGATTTATTACCTAAAGTTAGCGCGGAGCGTAGTGGGCCCCAAATCCTGCCTCTATTATTGGACTGAAAACCTCCATTGACTTCAGTTGGCAGCCTACACCACTAATTGAGGACAGAGGTTGGCCCTGCGGGTTTTATATAGAACATTTTTCTTTATTTCTTGTTTTCATGGGTGTGTGTTGTGGGCTGGGGATCATTTTTATGTTTTTCCACTTCCTGATTAGTTTTAGGACTTGTTTATTTGGAGACTGCTTTAATAAATTTGCACAGCAGGGTGAGGTAGTAACAGGGTTGGTATTTAACCAGGAACCGCCTTCTTTTCAGTTTGGTTTTTGGTGTTTAACTTCAGGGCACAGTCCTCTGTTTCAGTACGAAATCTCTGCCAAAGATCACCTATCCTTTTTCTAGACTCGCTTGGTGAATCTCAGGAGCCCAAAGTCCCGAGGGCAGGGCTCTGCTTCCATGTAACCCCATGCATCTGTCCACCGTGACCCATCACTCCTGCATTTTTTTTTTTTTTGAGAGAGAGACAGAGAATCAATTTTATTTATTTTTTCATCTCAATTGTATATGTGGTGCTGGGGTTCGAACCGGGTCCTCGTGCATGCCAGGCAAGCACTCTACCGCTAAGCGCCCTTTCCAACCCCGCTCCTGCATTGTTAAAGTATACTTGAGCGTAAATGATATTTTCCCGTAAGTTTCCTCCTCTGTGGTGGAGACCAGAGGGAAGGGACTTGGTCATTGGTGTAGTTTTGGTGCCTAGCATAACTCCTTTCATAAAAACTTTTGTTTGAAAGTTATTTCTTGAGCACCTACATGCCAAATGCAGTAGACACGACACTGAACAAGACAAATAAGGTCCCTGCTTGTGAGGGTCATATAGTCTGTGGGTGAGACATAGTTATGGGTAAGCAAAGGATCATAGCAATAATTGTAGAATGAAGTTGCTATTTAATAGTAAAGTTGAAGGATGTGTTACAACAATATGTGTGTGTGCGTGGAGGGGTGCATACACACACCCATTTTGGTCTGGTTTGGCTCCCAGAAGAGGTGACTTCTGAACTGGGAACCTTATGTAGACCAGCTTTGCACATAGAGGAAGCAACTGAAGCAAACAGCTCAAAAGAGAAATGAACTTGGCTTTGAGGAGCAAAAGGAAGGCAGGAAAATGGTGCGTGTGGGGACAGTGTTGGCCTTATTGAGAGATCTAATTTATTCTAAGGGCAGTGAGAAACCTAGGGAGAGACACACCCTAATTCTCAATAAGTACTCTGGCTGCTTTGTGGAAAAAAGGTTGGGGGCGCGGTGGGTGAGCAAGTTTGAAAGCAGTCAGACAGACCAGTCAGGCTTTTGTGTAAACTTCTGGAGCTGACCGGATTATTCTAGAAAGAAATCGGTAGTGTTTTTGTTGAGGCTGGTAGTGGAAAGTGGAAGTGGAGTAAGAGATCAGACTTCAACAACCTTTTGTTCTGAGAGCCAAAGTGATAGATATTCTTCTTGACTGAGTCCTTGCATCTACAGTTAAAATGAATCTCAGGAGCCCAAAGTCCTGGCCCCAGGAAGCTGTTGAGACTGAATTTTCAAAGGAAGAAGGAACCTGGGTGTGAGGAGACACAGGGACAGGGAATGTGTCACTAAGGCAGGAAACCCAGGAGAGGTGGCATTTCCAAGCAGAATGACAGTGTGACAAAGAGTGGGGGCCGATAGCGTGAAGTGATAGCTTGTTTAATAGAGGACGCATTGCTGCTATCAGCAGTGTGGAGAGGGACTGCAGCGCTGCGTACTGGAACTTATTTAAAGAGGCTATTGTAAAAGTCTCTGAGCCAGTTAATTACCAGTTTTTGTTATGTCAGGAACTCCTCGAGTTAAAGCAGAAAGAAACCATTCATGAGTATGTTCCAGTTCTGTAGTTTAATGGGACAAGTAAAAAAAAATTAAAAAACTGATAAAATGATTTAGTTCACGGGAGGATTGAAAACCCTCACAAGAAAAGCTGAAATTACATATTGTGCTCCATCCCTCTCATAGAAACCACTGAAGTGGCCGCAGACTTAATTGGACTAATGACCCGTTGCTGCTATGCATAAAACTCAGGTGCCCACAGTGAGCTCACAAGGCCTTGGAAATGGCCTGTAAATGTGAACCCAGGTGAGCACCGTGACCCAAACGAGCTTTCTGAAGCACGTGTCCAAAGGTGAAAAGGAAAAAAGGGACGGACGTAATGTGTGTACACAGCCAGGAAGCCACCTATGACCAGGGTCTGTTCTGTCTCGTGCTCCAAGAGCAAGTTTAAAAATAAAATCTACATTTTTCAAACAAAGACAAATTTTGAAAGGGTTGCGGGGTGCAAGTAACAGGGAATGAGAAGGGAGAGAATTTTGAAAAGGCACATTACCAAAATCAATCAGGTAGTGAGCGTCAGTGAGTGAACTGAACACACTTGGGATCAGAGGAGGCTGGCGGATGATGCTGTCTTCAGGTCCAGAGTTGTATTTCTCGCTTACTTATTGTGGGTCACTCAAGTCTCTGGGTTGCATCAAATCTCAAAACGGATCTCCAGAGTGGTAGATGGAGAAGACGGTGCATGTGGAGCTCCCTCCAGAGCTTACTCACTGATGTGGGATTCAAGTGGACTTAGGTTCTGGCACCTTTGGGTGTGTGGATGTTCCTATCCACTAAATAGAGATAATGTCCCTTCCCCAGGGGTGTACCTGGCATAATGTGAGGGATGGTTCTGGAAGGATGAGGGCACACCAACAAAGCCTGGGACAAGCTGCAGAGGAGTCCTCGGGCTTAGACAGGTGCCAGTGTAGCAGCCTGTCCTCATCCAACGGGCAGAGCCTGTGCCAGCTAAGAGAGCATGCAATTTTCCTTTATTTTTAAAATCTTGATGATGTTGTGACAGGAGAAACTGATAGGGGATAGAAAGGAAGAAGTAGATTTTAAATTGACTTCCCCAAAGAAGAATTGGGTTTTCAGCTTTGCTTTGTTTCTGTGGTTGCTTTTGCCTGGCCAGCTGTGAGGCAGAACACCTTCCCTAATGGGCCATTTTGTGACCTGAGAAAGGTCTTCATAATTTGAAATGAAATGGTTAAAAAGCCATCCGTGACTGGACTTTTACAGGGAGTAAACGGAACGTTAGTGAATGCTGCAGATGATGCTGACATGGAGACATTGCCCACAGATTCAGCTGAGGAGGGATCGAGGCAGAAAAGCAGCTGGAACTCAATGGGACAAAAGACAAAAGGGAAAGGAGATGAACCAAGGGGCCTGAGGCTCGGATGCAGAACTGTAAAAGAAGCATGCAGCCAGAGCAGGTGCGTAAGAGTGAAGGTCAGTTGCGATGACCGTGCTCCTCCCTTCGCTGGGACAGTACCCGAAAAAGCGCAAGCATCCCTTCCGTAAGTCTGTGATGATCATAAATTCCAAAGAAAGGAAAAATTAGTGGAAGTGCTGCACCAGGGAACGTAGAACTTTTACTGTGTACTTAATGTGTGTGGAGCCTGAATAATGGCTCCCAAATATATCCTCCTCTAATCCCTGGAACCTGGGAGTGTTACCTTCTATGGTAAAAGGGGCTTTGCAGATGTAATTAAGTTAAGGATCTTGAGATGGGGAGATTATCCTGGATTATAAGGTGGACCCTAAAGGTAATCACCAGTGTCCTTATAAGCAGGAGGCAGAGAGACTTGACTACAGTATGGAGGTGGGGAACAGGGAGAAAGATGATGTGACGTGTGGTGGGGGCCGAGGAATAGATAGCACAGGTCTGGGAAGGGCAAAGACTCCCTTCTCCCCTAGAGCCTTCAAAATGAATCAGCCCTTCCAACCTTTGATTTGGACCCACTGAGGGTGATTTTGCATTTCAGAGCCCAACTGCTATATGAGAATAAATTTTTGCTATTTTAAGCCATGGAGTATGTGGAAACTAATGTGTACTTTGGCTAGGGTTGACCCCCCCTATTTTGGTACCAAGGATTGAACCCAGGGATGCCTAACCACTGGACCACATCCTCAGCCCTTTTTATTTTTTATTTTGAGATGGGGTCTAAGTTGCTTAGGGCCTCACTAAATTGCTGAGGCTGGTCTTGAACTTGTGATCCTCCTGCCCCAGGTTCCCCAGCCACTGGGATTACAAGCATGCACCACTGAGCCAAGCTAGGGTTTCCATCTTTAAACCTCAGTCTCCCCAACTGTAAAATGGACAAATTATTAATAATATTTGCTATCTGTCTCAGGCTGTAAGACTCAGATGAGACAGTACATGGCAGTGCTTGTTAATGACTATAATGCATTCCACCCATGTGAGTTAACAGTAGCCTCCGAGGAGATTCATCAGGGTGGTAGCTTTTTAACCATATGCATCCTGATTACCAGAAGTTCTCCAGAATAGGGAGGGTGATAAAGGTGAGAGGGAGAGAAGAAGTGTAGGGAGGGTGGGCATTGGGGCTAAACTACAGGCTTATCACAGGGTACCTGGGACCCAGTGTGGTCAAGGGGAAGGCTCTGAAGTTTAACCAGGGTCAGCAGCTGGGCTTTGACTCAGGTAACCCCAGGTGTGAACCAGTTCCTGAGGGTCCTGTGCAGCATGAAGGAAAAGGTAAAAAAGAATCAGTTGGTAGAGAGCTGTTTAGTTACTTGGTGGTATTGCCTCTTGGGCTTTTGGCCTTCAGAATTGCCAGAGAATAACTTTCAGCTTTCTAAACAAAACAAAACAACAACAAAAGCATTTTAGAGAAGACATTTCAAAGTCATTGCAGGCCTGATCTGGGACACCAAAGTTGTTTTTCTCTCTTGAACTTCTTAGGGTTCCTTGTCCACCTTGGACTTAAATGTATCAGTGATGGTGTTTATTATAACATAAAACTTATGGAGTGATTCCCTTGAACATCCTGAAGAGCCCTATCACTCTGGAAGTATGAACCATGATTTACTTGCCCAAGAAATATAAGTAGAATAACTAAAATATCATTTTAAGGCCTTGATTTCCCTTAGGATACTTTGTAGTTATTAACAATCTAGTTCCCAACAATCCTGGGAAGAAGAAGGTGCATTCTTTCATTTCCATTTTCTCAAATAAGAGAGTAGTTGGCCTTTAGGACGTTTGCTAGAAGGAATGGCAGAACTCTTCAGGTCGTCTGTGGCCCAGGGAGGACTGTGACCAGGCTGTCTAAGGCTGAGGGTCATCATCATCCTCACATTTTGTGTACGACCTTAGGGGCTCTTCACTACCATCTCTTCAGACGGACAACAATCCAATCCACAAACGATAATGGCTTCACTGTGTCTGAAGTGAGCAGATCCTTGCCTAAATTAAGGTTATCTTACAGCAACAGAGAGGAAAAGGCGGGCGCCCACGGCACGGGGCAGGGTGATGGATGGATGAGGTGAGGGATGGGTTTTCACGGCTTTGTCAGTTGTCTTGACAACAGCGTGTTCCGGATGCGTGCATACTGATCTGCCTGATTTAAAGCGGTGAAGTCACTTTTATATTTTGTCTTTTCATTCTGCATTTCTAGGAAGGGTCTCTCAGTAGGCTCAGCTTATCGCCACAGGAACTAACTGTCCGATGTGGCGTGACTTCTGGCTTGGCCAGCTCCTGAGCTTCTTCAAAGAGGACCAAGTGCACACCGGCTTTCCTTACTCCTCATCCCCAGCTGCCACCTAATTCACTAATGGGATGGGCAGCGTTTGGGCCTGACCTCATTGGTCCTTGAGGACTCTGACTCTCCTGGAATACTTCTCTTCTTCAGACTATGTCTCTGTGAGCTACTATTATGGTTTGGATCTGAAATATTCCCCAAGCTCATGTTTCAAAGCCAACACAGCAATGTTCAGAGGTGGGAGTTTGGGGAAATGATAGGACCATGAGGGCTCTGACTTTGTCAAGTGGATTAATTCATTTGGTGGATTAATAGTTTGAAAGGACTACTGGTTGGTAACTGCAGGCCTCTGGGGTATACCCTTGGGGACTGTATCTTGTCACTGGCCCTTTTCTCTCCCTGCACCCTCTTTGCTTCCTGGCTGCCATGAGCTGATCAGCTTTCCTCTGCCACACCCTTCCAACATGGCGTTTCTGTCTTGGAGCCAGACGACAATGGACTGAAACAGAGAGTCAAATGTAAACTTTTCTTCCTTTAAGTTGTTATTGTCTGGTATTCTGGAAACTGCGATGAAAAGCTGACTTACACAGTGACGAAGACTCCAGGTCTGCTGCCCCTCCCTGCCTGGCCTCTCTCTGTCCAGCACTGCTCTCCTTAGGGCTCTCAACTCAGCCCTGTTCTCTCAACGCATGCACTCTCTCTGGGATTCTCAGTCACATCATTGCTTTAAATACCGAGGACTCATGAATCTTCACCTCTAGCAGATTTTACTCAGACGTGGTTTATCCGACTGACTTCACTGACAGCCACTTACTGTTGTGTCTCATCCTTACCAACGACAGCTCTACAGTCTCAAATTAATGTGCCCCCTCCTGGCTCCCACCTTCTATCTTTCTGGATCATTCTCTTTAGAACCCCAGCCTGAACAATCCTTTGCTCATCAGGACTACTCTCCATTGGTTCTTCCACCCTTTTCCTGTCATCCCCTTTAACATCCTCAGTGTCCACACATGGCTTAAATTCCGTACTCATTCCCCACAGTCACATCCTGTTGGCCCCCTTTCCCTCTTTCATTTCCTTAAACTCATTTGGTGTAAACACCATCTAGGGTAAATCCAACTCTCTTCTTCCTCCATCTGTGCCACTGAATATGAGTAGAGAAAAATATACATGGCTCCACAGACTGGTCTCACTTTAGCTTCATGACCTTGAACCCTGAGTGGGTCCTTCGTGCTGCCAGGCATTAATGTTGGACTCTATTCATTCTCAGTCCTTTCGTTTTCCCAGTTAACTAATTCCCCCATACTCATGGTCAGCTAACAACCTTGCTTTCTACTTCACTGAGAAAACACAAGCAATCAGCAGAGATTGGGCCCATGTCCTCCATCTACTCCTGTCTCCCCCAGTCTCCACCCAAATAGTCCATGCTCCCATCCAAAGGCTTTCCTTCTGCCTAGCAATGTGCATGTGCCCCTCTTCTACTTAGGATATTGCTGCAATGCTCTTCCCTTCTCTCTCATATTTGCAATGTCCGGCAATGTCACTGGAGCATTCCCATCAGTTTGGGTCCCAATGCATCCAGACTAAAAGCCAAGTCCTTAGTGGCTGACACAGCTCCACATGATCAAGCTCTCTAACCTCATCTGCTTCACTCTTGTTACTTATTTTACTCCTTGGCCTTCACGTGGACCCTCCAGGCTTAGGACTTCTGTTTCTCTGAGATGCTCTTCTGCCAGGTATTGGCTTCGCTGACTGCCTTTGCACCTTTAAGTCTTTGCTCATATCTCATTCTCAATGGGGCCTTCCTTGTTAGAACTGCAATACACCGGCCCCAATCCTCAACACTCTCATCACCCGTACCCTCTTTACTCTGTTTTTTGGCTTATTATCTATCTACTTTGCTTGTGTATTTTGTTTATTGTTACTGCTGTCTCTGCTCTGCTCACTGATGTATTCCCATCATCTGGACAAGTACCTGGCACAGAACGGGAGCTCAAGAAAACTTTTCTGAACGAATGAATGCATGAGGGTTTGATCCATGTGAATGCTTTCCTGGTTCTCTCTTCTTTTCTTTTTGGCCTACCCTAAAATATGAGCTTAAATGTTGGGAAGCCTGTCATTTCCACATATATCACGGGTCTTCCTCGCTACCTCTCTGTGGAGTTCACACATGTCCATCCCACAGATGTTCTGGGCACTTTCTGCATGTGCCATGCTTTTTGATCCTCCAGATTTATCCTCGGTTTTCCCTCTCCTAGTGGGCTCGCCACTCATTTGTCCAAAGCTGGATTCTTCTCAAGAGTGAGCCCAAATGTCCTCGGTTCGTGAAGCCTTTCTAGGAGTCTCAAGTGCTTCTCTAGGCTCCCAGATGTCCTGTATGTAACTTTATCACAGGGAAGGAGATTGTCTTCATCTTTTTGTGGCCCCAGTGCCTCTTCAGTATTTGGCACTACGCGATTTGAGTGATGCTTAATTGATGAGTAGAACTAACTGGTGATGGGGACAGTGGCTACTGCCCAGCGCAGACTGCACAGCTCGTGCTATGTTTGTCATACCCTGTCTGGCCCTGACTTCTGCAGCCTTTCTCTCCCTCTCCTGGGGCTTTTCCAGCAGGACTTGTAGTCTTGTACCTGTACTACCCTGCCATCTCTCGGGCTCTACAAACAGTGTTAACCAAGGAAGAAGTGATATAAGAAATTTCTTTCCATCTTAGAATCAGAGTAATGCCACCTCTGTCCCTTGTGTCCAAGTTTTGAAAATAGATCCTTTACTTCCTTTCTAAGACTTAACTCCCACCTTGAGCTCTATTCTAGATAACCATATGTAACTGTTGAATGAATAAATCCATGAATTTCTGCTTGTATTCTATTGGATAGACCTAGGAATAGCATCTTATTAACCTCAAGGAAAATTGTATACTGTGGTTTAAGTATGTGTCCAGGAATATTAGGAGAACAGGGATAGTGGGGTGCCAGAGTCCCAATCATACTCTTTCTCAGTAATTTTTGATATTTTTACAAAGAACATTTTTTTTTTTATTAACAGCTATGGCATGGCTTCAATTCCTTGCCTGATTTACTGCCTGGGATGGAGCTCATGAAACAAAACCAAAAACAAACAAACAAAAATCCCTACTTTGGACCTCTGACTTTAAGGTCAAATCCTTTTTCCCTACTTTCACTTACCTGTTTAGACCTCTGGGTATCAATATTCTAATGGCTAAAGGAGACGTGAATCTGAGACCTCTTTCCTCTACCTGTTGGCAGGGAGAGGGACTACTTTGAAGTAGGAAGGGATAAAATGTTATCTAAGGGCAACAGTCATAATATTGAGAAGATGAAGAAGAAAAAAGCTGTGTTAATCAGGAATATTTCAGTTTCAGGTGACTAAAGCATAGCTTCTTTTTCTTCAAAAGGTTGTTTATTTGCTCAAATATTTTGGAAGTTCATGAGAAACAGCTAACTTCAGGAATAGTTGGATTAAATATTTTTAATAGAGAGGGGTAGAGAGAGAGAGAGAGAGAGACAGACAGACAGAAACAATTTTTTTTTTTTAGTTTTTCGTGTGGCTTTCATTGCTCCAAGACTTTGTTGGGTACGTGGTGCTGGGGTTTGAACTTGCGTACTTGTGCATGTCACACAAGCGCTGTAACCGCTGAGCCACCACTCCAGCCCCTGGATTAAATATTTTAAATAGTGTTTTATATCTCTCTTCTCCACAAGTCCCTCCATTTGATTTAATTCTTAGGCAATTTCATTCCATAATTAGTCAAGGTAGCTTATTGGTAGCCCTAAATAACTGTCTTTTTCAAAATCTCTGGTAAAGTGCTAGGAAAGACTAACTGATCTGATTGAGCGCTCACCTCTGAACCCATCTCCATGGCCAGGGGTGTGGAGGATCCCGTCAGCTGGGCACAGGTTGATGCAAAGGTCCTACCTACTGTGTGTTTTAGGGAGGACAATTGTGTTATATCAGCCCCAGTTGAACTGCACAGAATAAGCCACATGATTATAGATGCGTAAGGAGTGAAAAGAGGGGAGAAGAAAAAACAAATGTCCACAACAGAACCAATCTAAGACAAACAGAGGCAGGGAGTAGAGAGCTTTTGCCATTTTTGTTCCCCAAATTTCATAGATGTCCAGACTTTGACTGCTATCAAAGTTTCCTAACCACCTGGCCTTCTTGTTTTCACCAACTCTCAGGTTTCCAGTGGTTGAACTCAGATGCCCCACGCTCAACACCCAGCTAACACTAGATGTCAATTTGGTGCATGAGTTCAATTCCACATTCTGCTCTTTCCCCATCTGCTATATCCCGTTGCTGATTGCTGGGTAAGGTTCAACTGTATCCTGGATGTGGACAAACCAGGGTTGGCACCTGTTTTTGGTATAATAGTTAGCATAATTTTTAGATATGTTAGCATAATAAAATAAAAAGGGGACAATATCTGGTAAAATAATGTGTGAAGGTTAGGGTTACATTTTTATTCTTTAGGAAAATTTTTTCTTTTACTTCATGTAACCTTTCAATTTAAAAACATTAACATTTTGCAGGAAATTAAAATTAGATCCTTATTCTCATCTTGCACAAAAATCAAATAAAAATGGATCAAGGAACTAGGAATTAAACCAGCTACCACACAACTGCTGGAAGAAAAATTAGGATCAACACTCCAGCATTAGGGAGAAGGCAAAGACTTTCTCAGCAAGACTCCCAAAACAAAAGAATTAAAGTAAAAAATCAATGAGTGGGATGCCATTAAACTAAAAAGCTTTTGTTTAGCTAAGGAATTGATCAAAATTGTCAAAAGACAACCTACAGAAAGGGAGATAATTATGGCCTGTGATTCTTCTGACAGGGGACTAATATCCAGAATTTGCAAAGTTCTCTAAAACTTAATATCAAAAATACAAGCAATCCAATCAATAAATGAGCCAAAGAGCTAAATAGAAACTTCTCAACAGAGGAAATTAAACTAGCCAATGAATACATGAGAAAGTGTTCTAAATCACTAGTAATCAGAGAAATGCAAATCAAAACTACATTAAGATTTCACATCACTCCAGTCAGATTGGCAAAATTGAAGAATATAAACAATAACAGATGCTGGAGGGGTTGTGGAGAGACAGGAACACTAGCACACTGTTGGTGGAACTGTAGACTGGTATAGCTGCTCTGGAAAGCAATATGGAGTCTCTTCAAAAAAATTAAGGATGGATCCACCATGCGATCCAGCTATCCCTCTTCTGAGTATTTTCCCAAAGGAGTTAGAATCAGCACATTACAGCAATACAGCAAAATCCATGTTCATAGCAGCTCAATTTACAATAGCTTAATTAAGGAACCAACCCAGATACCCCTCACTGGATGAATGGATCCAAATCTTTGATATATATCTATATCTATATCTATACACACACACACACACACACACACATATGTGTTCAACTACTGGAAACCTGAAAGTTGATGAAAACAAAGAAGGCCAGGTGGTTAGGAAGCTTTGATAGCAGACTAGAAATGGTATATATATATATATATATACACACACACATAAACACACACATACACACATACAATGGAATTCTACTCAGCAATTAGAAACAATGATATTGTGGCCTTTGAACGTAAATGGATGGCAATGGAAGAAATCAAATCATACTGAGCAAAGTTAACCAAACCCAGAGACTCAAGGGTCAGATGTTTTCCCTCATTTGTGGAGGCTAGAGCAAAACCCAGGCTTGGGTAAAAGGTTATCAAACTCATGTATTAGACCCAGCAAAGGTATATAAACACATAATCTAGGGGAATCACAGATATGTGTGGGGAGGAGGGGAGGGAGAGGGAGGTAGGATAAGGAGGGATCTAGGGAGACAATCAACAATGTAGCATACTCTTTACTCCTCTGAGAGTCCAAATACTTACACAATCATTTAATTCTGGAAAATTCACAGTCTAAACATTTATGTCACTTGAAATATAGAAGAATCAAGAGACTGGGGTAGGGTGATGTGGGGGTAATTCTGATTTAAGAACAAATTCGTATTATATTGTTACTTTATATGCATTTATGATTGTAAAATAATAACTACTTAATAAAAATTTTTAAAAATGGAAAAAAAAACAGATGGAAACTTGATACTTTTGAAGAAGCCAACAATCTCGGATTTATTCTTATTCTTTTTTTGATGTACCTAACATTATTTTATAAAATTTTTCAGTGAGAAATAAACCTAATATTTTGCAAAACATTTTTTTTCTGATGATAAATACATATCCATTAAAGAAAGTCCAAAAAGAGAATATGAAAAAGGAGGAAAAAGAGAAAAACAAAAACAAAAATCCTTTACAGTTCTTTCCCCATTCTGGCAGGAAATAATGGTTTAATGATTATGTATGGTTTACAGGGTTTTTTTGATGCATGGGTATGTGTCTATGTATGCATAATTAATTATAAAATTGAAATCATATTTTATATATAATTTAAATCCATTAATTTACTTAATATAATGTGATATTTCTTATATCATTAAATAATCTTCTGAAGTATGTTTTTTTAAATGGGCACAGTCCATATTACATAATGATGTTGCTAAATTTATTTCTCTATTTTGAATAATTAGGTTGTTTATAATTTTATATTGTGAATAACTTTGTAATACCCATCTTTGATTTTTCAACTCTTTGAATGTCATATTAAATAAATTCCTGGACATTGACTCCTGAATTATTTGTGGATTTTATACATAGTTATTTCAGGAAAATGATAGAGCTTTATGCTACCAAATACTCATACATCTCCCTATATCTTCTCCAACACTGAATAGTGACATTTAAAAATTTCTAATTTGATGGTGAGAGGGAAGAACTTGGTATTTGTTTTAATTTATATACTATGAATATCAGTGAGTTTGCCATTTTTTTGTTTCTTTTTTTTTTTTTTAGTCATTTGTTTCTTCTGTGAAATGTCTACTTATAGTCTTTGCCTATGGTTTCTTTTCTTTCTTTCTTTCTTTCTTTCTTTCTTTCTTTCTTTTTGGTGTGTTTGCCTCCATTTTGAACAACTCTTTAGTGACAGACCTCTCTTAGGAGAACAGAATCCTGGCCCTAGAGATGGAACTCCTAGGTTCTGCAGATTCCTTATCTATAAAAAGGGGACAATATTAGGTGGATCCATAGTCCATTGTGATAGGTAAAAATGATCAAATATTAGCCATTTCAGAAAGTTTTACTAGTAGTACTTGCCTTTCTTGTCTTATAGGGAGTTTAGGAGACTCAAATGAGTTGAAAGTGCAAATGCTTTATGAACAAAAAGTACCAAAGTAAGGGATTTATTAATTCATCCATAGCAATCTTCTACAAGATATTTTACCTACTGTGTTTCACTTCATACTACAACCATGCTAACTATATATGTATGTGTGCATGTGTGTGTGTGTGTCTGTGTGTGTATATTTTTTTCCCATTGAGTGGAGTAGGGAATTAAGGCTCTATCAGTTTAAGTCACATAGCTCACAAGGAGCAAAGCAGAGGTGGAGGTCAGCCTGGGATATCTGACCACGTTCTGTGATCTTTCCATTTTGCAGGTAGACTAGGGCTGGGAATCTAGCTCTAACACTTGCTTCATGTGTGCAAGGTCCTGGGTTTCATCCCCAGAGTCTCCAAAAGGGGGTTTGCTGGTAAACTAACTTCCTCCCATGCATAATGTACTTCAGTGGTGCTAAGTGATACACATTAGCCAAAGCTACGCAAACATAGCCTGGATCAGTATGGTGGTCAACCAAGTATCATGAACAACATAAAGACCATGACTGAATTGTGATTATTTTCTTTAGAAATGACGGTGTTTCAGACATGCAATTTTAGACACCTACGAATGTGTTTGGTGCTCAGTATTAGAGGCTATAATGATTTGGAATCATGGTCATATTGGGTAATTGATTCAGTCATTATCATTTACAGTTGCCTATGTTATGATGAAAGAAATTCAAACCTTTATAATACAACTAGGAGAAGAATACTTCTAGAATTCTGAAATTTCAAAGGAGGGTCATGTGCTTCAGAGTACCTTACCTTTCCATTCTAAGCATGTGAGAATAAACAAAATCCCTTGAAGAATAATATTTCTAGAAATATGAGGAAAAACTTAATTTCTTTCATTTTATATCCAGATGTTTTCCAGCAGGAAGGAAAATCTCCATAGAATGCAAAGTTCCCAAACAAATAAAACTTCCAAAGAATTCCCCTTTTAGCAGATTGCATTGTATTACTTGCAAACTAGCTGGTGAATAAAAGATGCTTTGAAGTTTGCATAGGCAATTCATAATATTTCCCAGGGATAAGGGGACACATTTGTAATCTATCAACAAGTAGTTTTTCTTGATTATCTCCTTTGCTTAATCTTTATATATAGGATTTTAGTAATCAAAGCAGAAGGTAAAATTTATGAATTAGACCCTGGTCCAGGCAGTGTGGAAATGCCAAAATGAGTGAGTCTTGGTCAGGTGTGGCCTTACAGATTAGGAAAAGGGCTAAATCTAAGACAATAAACGTCATAAAAATCAGAACAAGATAAATTCCACCAAACAGCAACAAGCAAAGTTCTGAGAGGGTGTGGGAAGAGGTTGTTTCTGGCTGGGAGACTAGGACCAACTCAAAGAGGAGGTGGCTATGGAAGGCTTTGGGCAGGTGTGGGTAGAGAGTTGCAGGGACAGGAAATAACAGAGGCAAAGTCATGGGGTCACAGTGGCTTGGAGCCAAGCACAGGGGAAGAGTGGAATCTGGCTAGTGTGGCAGGTGGAGAGAAAACAAGATGGGAGATAAGGTGGGACTGGGGCTTCAGGAGAGAGGCATGAGGGTGCTTTCGTCCACCTTGCTTCTGGCCACTCTCCTGTCCCTGCAACTGCGCCTCTCTCAGGGGGGCTATGGATACTAAGAAACCCAATAAATGAACAAATGAAAGAACTAAGACCCTATGAGCAAGAAAGGAGAGCGAAGCCTTTAGATTGGTGGTGGTGCACTATTTTATAATTCACTTTCTGAGTAAGTTGGTGTGTTTATCTCTAGCACAATAGAAGACCGTTTTCAGACTTGTAGTTAGTTACCTCAGAAAATACCAGCTAAAGAACAAAATCATAGAAAAATATGCATTTATACCTTAAATGCTATTGCCTGTTAACTTAAATGAATGTACTTTTATTCACCAGCTCTTCCTATCATTATTATAGTATAGGGCTTTGGCTTCTTCTTTGACTAACAGCCCAGATGGGTGCTCACCAGCCACGTAGCATAAAACATGCCCCAACTCAGTACCTGTGATTTCCAGCTTAGGCTGTTATAACCCCTGAGACAAACTAAAGACACCTGTGAGGCAACCTGAATGCAGAATCCTTCTGGACTTTTTTGCTATTTTACTCCATCCGTTACGGTTATCCTGCCGACACCTCTTTAGCCAGCAACTGTTTTCTAGACACCTTCTTTGCATATATACATACACACACACACACACACACACACACATACACACACACACACACATACACACACACACACATATATATATAAATTATTTAATGGCATAGGGAAATTTTCATGATATACTATTAAAAGATAAAGTGTTTATGATATAATTCTAGGTGTGTAAAGTTCTGCACATGTATGTATACATATACATATACTCATATATTCTCAGAATAAGAGGTAGAAATAAGTGCATCAAAATTATAATAGTGGGTCTCTTTTTATAGCAGGAACATCTTTTTACAGTGGGACCAAAATTTGTTTCTTTATGCTTTTTTATATTTTCTGTTTTTTAAATTATTATTGATACATTTAAATTGCATGTAATGATGGGATTTCTTGTTACATATTTATACATGCACACAACGTAATAATATAATTTGGACAACACCCAACTAACACTCCCCACTCTCCTTCCTCTAGTTCCATGGTTCCTTGCTTCTGCTGATCACCCTTTGAATTTCTCTTTCTTTCTTTCTTTCTTTCTCTTTCTTCTTTCTCTATTCTCATTTACATTTAATTGTGTTGGAATTATTTAGTTTCCTAGAGGTACAAAATATATATTTCTCTCTCCCCCCCTTAACCCTTCCTTTTTTCCCTACCATCCTTTCTTCTTCTCCCTTTCAGCTTTCTCTTCTCTACTGGACTTCCTTTACTTATTCTATTAATTTGCATTTGAATGGTTCTTTATGTAGTCTTATCCCTCCCTCCCCCTTTCTTTTATTTTATTCTAGTTTCTACAAATGAAAGAAAACATATGACTTTTGAGTTTCTGAGTTTGGCTATTTTCACTAAGCACAATATTCTCCATTTCCATCCATTTGTCAGCAAAAGCCATGATTTCACTCTTTCTGATAGCTGAGCAGAATTCCATTGTATGTATATGTGACAATTTCATAATCCCCTCATCTAGTGATGGGCGTCTGGGTTGATTTAGCTATTGTGAACTGTGCTGCTATAAACATTGATGTGGCTGTGTTGCTGTGATATGCTGATTTTAGGTCCTTTGGGAAGATCCTCAGGAGTGGGATAACTGGGTCACATGGTGGTTCCATTCCCAGTTTTTTGAGGACTCTCCATACTGCTTTCCAGAGTGGTGGAACTAGTCTGCAGTCCCAACCAACAATGTTGCTTTTTCCCCACAACCTCACCAGCATTTATCATTGTTTGTGATCTTGATCTTTGTCATTCTAACTGGAGTGGGATGGAATCTTAAAGTAGTTTTGATTTGCATTTTCCTTATTGCTAGAGATGTTGAACATTGTTTTGTATATTTATTAGCCATTTGTGTTTCTTCTTTTGAGAAATTTCTGATTAGTTCTTTTGACCATTTGTTGATTAAGTTATTTATTTTATTTTATTTTTTGGTATTAAGTTTTTTAATTCTTTGTATATTCTGGATATTAATCCCCTATCAGAGGGGTAACTGGCTAAGATTTTCTCCCATTCTGTAGGCTCTCTCTTCACAGTCTTAATCATTTTCTTAGGTGTGCAGAAATTTTTTAATTTAATGGCATATCACCTTATTGATTCTTGGTTTTATTTCTTGCACTTTGGGGGTCTTGTTAAGGAAGTTGGTGTCAGTTCCTATGTGATGGAGTTTGATACTGTTTTCTTCTAGCAGCTGTAAGGTTTTGGGGCTGATTCCTAAGTCTTTGATCTATTTTGATTTGAGTTTTGTGCAGTGTGATAGATAAGGATCTAATTTTGGTTTTCTACATAAAGCTGTACAGTTTTCCCAAAGTCGTTTATTGAAAAGGCTGTCTTTTTCTCAGATATATTTTTGCCCCCTTTGTCAAATACCAGAAGGCTGTAGGTTTGTGGTTTTGTCTCTGTGTTTGCTATTCTAGTCCATTGCTCTTCACGTCTATTTTGTTACCAACACCATGCTGTTTTTGTTACTACAACTCCGTAGTATAATTTCAAATTAGTATTGTGATGCCTTCTGCTTTGTTTTTCTTGCTTAGTATTGCTTTGGCTATTCTGGTTCTCTTATTTTTCCAAATGAATTTAAGAATTCTGTGAGAAGGTCTTTGGTATTTTGATGGGGATTGCATTAAATCTGAATAGCACTTTGTTAGTATGGCTATTTTGACAGTATTAATTCTGCCTATCCAAGAACAGATATCTAGATACTCTCTTTTTTCTTTTTCTTAAGAGATAGAAAGTGAGTGAGATAGAATCAATTTTATTTATTATTTTTTCATCTGGTTTTTGTTTCTCCAAAACTTAGTTGTTATGTGCTGGGGTTCAAAACCCAGGTCCTTGCACATGCCAGGCAAGGGCTCTACGCTGAGCTACTGCTCCAGCCCATCTAGACACTTTCTTTACCAATTCTTTGCAAATCATTCTATTTAGTTTTCACAGAAACAACCTTTTTTCTACTCTTACATATCCATTTTAAAAATGGAAAAAATTCAAGAATAAAAAATAAAACAAAACAACAAACCCCTACCCAAACCCAAACAGCCTCCCCTCCTCATATTTCATCACATGAACAAAGTCATGTGATTATAACAAGGAACTTTGGAACAAGGAGTAGAGAACAAAATAACTGATTCTTGCTCAGAACATAACTAAGAATGGGGGAGCAGAAACGAGGGCTGACTAGGGTGGCCTCCTCTATAAGAATGTTGTAGTGTTGAGGGTCTCAGCTCTGTGTCCTCCAGAGAAACAAGAGAGCATCTGAACGGGGCAGCCAGTCAATCCTGAGTTCAGTGAGCTCCCAGGGCTCGGTTAGTACCTCTTCCCATAGTGCACGGTAGCCTTGGTCAAATCTGATGCATGGCCTGCAAATCCGAAGGAAACTGGTCTGCCTTGGGGTCCATCAGAATGCCAAGGGAATGCTATGTGAACATGGTACTTCTCACAGGGCCCCTTGGGTGCCCCTCACGGCCAACTTAGGAGTGAAGCTCCAGCATGTGCAAATTGTTTTAGCCTAAATCCGAGGGGAGGAAGGCTCAGGGGGAACATGGAACAGTGTTTGGCATGTTGCTAAGACGTATTAAATAGCTCCAAGTAAAAATGGACATGACTTTTCTGCTATACTAGGCAGATTGCTTGACACTGTGGAAATTGAATACTTGGAGGGAAAAAAATGAAGGTTTCTAAGACTCTGCTGGTGTCTTAGTGAAATTCCTTTTCCCTTGTTGAGATGACTAGTTCCCTGCAGGAGGGAAGGGAAGACATGCCTACCTGAGCATCTCAGGCCAACATCCCAAACCCTAACCCTGAACAAAGCAGGCTGAGTGATCTCCATTGAGCGGAGAAAGGCCCTGGGAGGGGATCAGGAGCTTGCTGTTCTATCTTTTCTTGTGCTGCCCTGGCCACACAACCTGGAGAAAATCCTTTGATCCTTGATGGCCTACTTCTGTAAAATCAGGGTAGACTAAAAGCATTTGTGAAAGGTGAAAGTCAAGTGTGACTCACTGATCACGCTAATACATGGCCCTGAGGTCTCTTAAGGCACTCAGCTCACTGAGGAGCAAACACTATGTGTCCATTAGTCTCCTTTCCTCACTTGAAGGGACTCAGGTTGATCTGACTGATGCCTGACATCCCTTCAGTCCACCACCAGGGTTCATTGCTGCCTTTGTCCTTCAAAATGGTTTTGCCAGATTAGCCTTGGGACTTAAAGATCATTTCCTGGATGGCTATATTGACTCAGGGAGTTGACATAACTGAGATGTCCCCCACTATCTGACTACTCTGAGCATTTTAAAGAACACTTCCAGTGAACACCTTCACTCTTACCACTGAGCAAGTCTGGCCTTTCTGTGAATCACCCCACAGACCTAGCAAAGGTCAGTTGGCAAAGAGGCAAAACAGGGGCCTGGGTCAGAGTGTGCAGCTTGCCACCAGGAACCCTGGACTTGGTGATTCCCTGGAGCCTTCCTGTGCTGCCCTGTTAGGGAAAGGATCAAACAAGCTCCGAGTGAGTTCATTCTGAAGTCCCATGTGCACATTCCACCACCATCAGAAGGAGCAAAGGAAAAGCAAAGCATTGGTAAGTAAAGAAATGATTTCTTTCAAATAAATGGTTTCATCTGATGGGGAGCAAGGGAAATGTAGTTCTTCCTGGTTAGTCGTGGCTCAGGCCCAGCAAAGGGTTAGAGTGTGTCTGGAGGTTGTATAAATGCAGGCTTTCTTTAGAGCCACCTTTGAGACCTCAGTAGGGATGGGCGTAGGCACTGGAGACTGAGGCCACAGGATGGAGCTCCCAGGACTGGCATGGCTGGGAGGGCCTGTGGCAGCAGGGACTGGGTGGCACTGCCATCTGGCTTCAGTTTCATGGGCTTTGGAAAGTAGGTTGGTGTTCTGAAGGCAATGCAAGGGGGATCCCAGTGCCAGGGACAGAGTAAATGAGAACTTGTCTCTAAGCCACAGATTCTGGAATTTCCCATAATTAACATTCCAGCTGAACATTCAGATGGTGGGGGCCTTTGGTAGGCGTGTAAATTAGAACTGGGTAAAGTATTTAGAGTCTAGTTATGAGGATAATGGTCTGGGAACCCTTTGCATTTGTTATTTGTGAAATGTGACTCAGTTTTTGCATCCATAAAATGGCACTTGATGCAGAAATTTTAAAAATATGAGTTCTGACAGGGATCTTAGAGATAATCTAGCGTAAATCCTTTATTTTAGAGAAATGGGCTCTGAGGCCAGAGAGACAGGCTTGTTTCTCTAATAATGTTGATAAGACTATTGACTGTACTTTCATATGCAATCCATAGATTTACAAGACCTCACAAATTATGTCTGAATAGTTACCATCATCACAACTTTACAGATGAGAAAACTGAGGCTTAGGAGTTATACCCATTATCCCTGGGCCACAGTCACACAGGTAATAATGGGCCCACAAAAGCTTGGTGGATTCTAGATTTGGAGGTCTTAGAGAAGTGACTCATAGCAGCTCCTATAAAAATTTTTTTTTTCTTTTTGTCCTTCTCTTCCTCCTCCTTCACCTCCTCCTCCTCCTCTTCCAGCTGAAGGATAGGGAATAATAAAGGGGAAGTACAAGAGAGATAAACCATTCATGCTCCATTGTCAGCAGTAAGAATACTGAGAGAGCGAGGGATGCTGAAGATGTGTTGGATACAATTAATACTTGATTGTGTCAGTCGTTCAATCCTCAGTTTGATCTCTTAAAGAAAAAATTATTGTGATGCATGTTAAAGATGTTAAGGCAGACCTCATTCATGAGGGGCTGTGGCAATAGGGACAGGCGCCACTGCAGTGAGTTCTTGCAGTAGGGGAGAGAGATTGGACTTACAACTTACTCCAAGAAGGACAAATGGAGGATTGTAACCAAGGAGCATGGTGGGGAGTGACTGGATAGAAGATTCGCAAGGGGGAACATCAAAGATAAGAGGGCTTCTGAAAGCAACTTCATGGGATTTTTTGCTGAAGGCAGGCCACAAAGATCAGATACCAAGGGTAGGGAATTTTTGCATTGTTCTTTCTCAAAATACATTCTACAAGGGCAGAGAGGAAAGCCCAGGGTTGGGCCCAGTCAGGCAAAGGACTAAGAGGAGGCCAACTAAGGTTTTAACAATGAGATGGACTTTGTCAAACCTTATGAGGTAAGTGATATTATTTCTATTTTATAGATTAGTAAAATGAGGCACAGGGATGCGTCAAAGCCACACAGTTAGTAAATGGTGGAGTCAGGATTGGAACCCACCTCTGTGGCTGTATGTATATCTGCTATGTTTGTTACCACATGGCTACCATATAATGACAATATATGTTTAATATGATGTACTTGATCATGAAAGAGATTAATCACATAATCACCAAGTCTTTGTTGGGAGATTCATTCTATTTTCTTAAAGTGGGTTAGGCATAAGTAGTGCATCGAATCTCCAGCTAACATTTCTAGATTAACATTTCAATTCCTGACCATTCACCGATAAGGAGCTGTTTAGGTTGAAGAGACTGACCTGGCTGCAGCACAGGCTTCTCATGCCCTTTCCTCTTCAGAATTATGAGGGAACCCTGCTCTGACACTGAGCTCTGCTTTCTCCATTGATTGGTTATATTGGAAGTCATCTTGCAGATTCAACAAGCATTGGGTTTTGTTAAATAATGGCATTCACTGGTGTTGAAAGATATAGGATGAAATTACTTAAAGTAGAAGCTCTTTTCCAAATGATTTCATGTCTAAGATCTAAATTATTTATTTGAGAAATTAATCAGTTTGGATTTTAAGTTTCTGTAGGGTGAATTTTTTTTCTTTTTCTGCCTCTAATGGATAATTTGAGGGAATTGGCTTTTATATTACTAAGATACAGCATAAGTTTGCAAAATTGCCATCTGAACTTATTGCCTTGGAGGGGGAACCTAGGGAAAAGATTCTCTGAGCATCGTTGGATTCCCAGTGCTTGAGGGCGGGAGCTACCTGTAGACAATTTTTATTATGTGATGCAAAGCCTTGCACAACTGGGCACCACATGCTTATGTATTAAGTGTTATATGGAAGCCTGCTTAGAAAACTAAAACCCTAGCTGGAGAGTTAGTCCCCTTCCTGGCTAACCATCTCTCCTTTCTTGGTTTTCTTTGTTTTGCTGCTTGCCTGAATCTGGCCCTGAGGTTGAGGTCTTCACTGCAGGCCACAGGTGTGGGCTCATCCAGTTGAGAAAGCGATCTGTGCCTTAACTGGTTTCTGTGTCCCACATTCATTTTGTTGGTACCTGTGTAAAGAGTGACCTGCTTGGGAAGTGAGGCCCACTGTGTTATGCCAGGATGCTTAGCTTTTCTTCTTGCTTGGTGGTACTCCACACCTGAGCATGACATTGGCCTGGGCATGTCTCTCCACTCACTGTTATGATCTCTAAGTCCACAAGCAACCCCTAAGTCTGTTTATTTACTGAAGCAATTTTTCTGCTCATTTTTGATACATTTAAGGCAACCACTCTTTCACTCTGCATTACCAACTATCACCCCCCCTCATTTTCCTTCACTTTATTTTTGCTCTTTCTGATAGAACTTATATCAAAGTTTAAAGTTATAATTTATTAAATGTCTTCTGAATTTATGCTTTAAACTTCATTAATTATTATTTTTAGCAACTGTCATCATAGTACACTTACCATGTGTCAAACCCTGTGCTAAATGCTATGGGCATCAATTAATCCTCATAACAAGCTTCTGAGATACATACTATTGTAAAATCCATTTTATAGATGGGGAGACTGAGGATCAGTGGGGTTAACTAACTTGTCAAAGATTACCCAACTAGTAAGTATTGGAACCTTGAGTCAGGCAGTCCAACTTCCATCCCCATATTCTTACACTGCAATGTATTGTCTGTCTTTTCAGATCCGTGGTCTTCCATATTCTTTACAATCACCCTACAAGGTCAATACATTATTGTACATACTTAACAAGGTCTATATTTTGATCTTGAGTCTTTCTGCTTCCAAAGCACATATTCTTTTCACTCTTCAAACTGCCTTTGAGGAAGATAGACCTTGAGGTGGCCACCACCTGCCCATCTTCCTCAGGTGGAAATATTTGCAGTACAATAGCCATCCTGTGTTAATCCTTTGGCTTACCTCAGTGGTTTCCTAACGTCTTCAGCATCCATTATTAAGATTTTCTAAAATAACCCAATATGTATGAGAGCCCATGACAGAGCTACTACGATTGAATTAAGGATAGGGGAACCAGTGCTCTTCTTTTGCCCTCCACTCTACCTCTTATGAGCCACGGTCTCTTCAGCTCCTCCATCAAACCCTGAAGGACATCAGGAAGCACAGCTGGAATATTGTTTAATCTCATCCCAAACCCAGAACACATGGCAGCCATCCCCAAAACGATACTTATTTATCCTATTCTGTGTTTATTATTATTTCAAGATAACAGTGGTTTAAAAACAAAACAAAACAGCAAAGTATTGTCCTTATCCTCTCCAAAGATGCATTTTTTGAGCCCATTCTCCTATAGTTACCTTTAAAGAAAACATGTTGGTCAGATCAAACCAATAACCACTCATCTAAAGCCTACTAGCCTGGGAAAACAAAATTCAATATGACAAAGTAACTAACTTGTATTCTAAAGTTACAACATAATTATTATCCTCAGCAGTTTGAATGGCTTAAGCCCAGGTGGGTAGGGCCTCTCCAAGACTAGAGTAAAACAGCTGTGTCTTAGTTTTCTCCTCCTACAGGAAATCCAATATCCAAGCCAGAGAGACACATCACAAAGTTAGGTCACACTACAATGTCAACTAAAGAGCTACTTAGCCATAGCTCATTTTCTTCCTTTAGATAACTGAGAGGAAGTGCTGGTCGTGGACCTCAGCTTCTGGATCCCTGCATGGAACCAAATAGATCACAGATGAGTCCTGGCAAGCTATAGGGTGCCATAAAGCCAAGCTTAAAGTTTTCTGACTTTGTTATCATCACCATTTTATGATCAGACTATTTTTTTTAATTTGACCTTCATATTTAATGGAAGGCAAGTTTGATTCTGCTGGAGTAAGGCAGGTGGGAAAGATGACATGTATGCTTTTAGGTTATGAGTACATGGGACTATGGCAAAGAATACCTTGTGTCCACCAAATTTCATGCCTTTGTCTTTCAGGCACCTTTCAGTCAGATGGCACCAGGTCATGGTCAATAGATTTTGGCAGAAGTGATGTATTATCATTTCTAGCTGGCCCATAAAATATCCCCCTGTGGTCTCTCCTCCTGTATTCCCTGGATGAATGAAGAGGACTGAAGATTTAGAGGAGGTCGAAGCCGGAGGATGGAAGGAATGTAGATCTCTGAATGACTATGTAGAGCAAAGCCTTTCCCACCAACTTGCCTGAACTAAAATAAGTGATAAAATCCAAATTCCCTGTGCTATGCTGCTGAGATTTGAGCAATGCCTGTTGCAGGAATCAGCCTGCCCCAATACTGACAGGTACCATGAATAAGAACTAAGTATTAGAGATAGACAATTCTGGGTTCTATACAAACTTTTCTACTTAACCAGCTGTGTGACTTTGCACAAATTACTTAACCTCTCAGAGTTTCAACTTCATTTGTAAAATGGGAATATAATAACAGTTACCTCATAGGATTGGGGGAGAACTCTATGAAAACATATGTGTATAGTGTCTGTTATATAGCAGGTGTAGGAAGATTACAAATTTACTCACACAATCCAATTGTGCAAAGAAAATGTAGTTTCTTTATTTCTCAATAACTGATTGAATTTTCTTCAAGATCCTACAGCCCTGGGGTAGTGCAGAAACAAACGTGAACTTTAAATGAGTCAATTAACAATATGTCAGTCTCCTTGTGGTTTAAAATAGTCCCTTTCAGGTAAATGCTCAGACTTCCAGAATCCTTCTTGGGAAGATGGTAGAGGGGTGGGATTATTCTGTCACCATGGCAATAGGGGATGGCTCTGAGGTCATCAGGAAGGGCTGTGGCTGTCCTCTGAGTCCTTGCTGGCCTTGCTGTTGATATCCTGTCCTTTCCTTGTGTTGTTAGTGTGTGAATATCTGGCATCTGCTTCTGAAAACTTGGTACCTCTACTTTTTTAGCCTGGTAAAGCTCTGGTGAGCCTCTCTTTTGTCCCAGAAGATGCCTTTGGAGATCTGGCTATAACTGCCACTTGCTTCCTGGTCTTGACTGCCCTTGGCCATAGGGCCATTTTGCTCCACTGTGATGATCTCTGTGGTAATCTACCCACATGACACTTACTTTCCAGTCCCTTCTACAGCGTATCCAGAAATTTCTAAGTGCTTTCCATACAACAAGGGAGACTCCACCAAGTCAACTGTGGCCCTCCAGGCTATCTATGACATGGTTTTGATATGGTCACCACATGTTAGGCGTGGGGGTGGGAACAGTCCTCTGCAAGGCAGTCTCTTCTCAGACACACAGGCAAAGTCAAGTGCTTCCTATGCTTTTGATGTTTGTGGCAGACAGACGCTAAGATGATCCCCATGATCTGCCATGCTGGTGTCATACCCTGGTATAATCCCCTCCCCTTGAGTGTGGTGGGACCTGTGATTGCCTCTAGCCAGTGACAAATGCATGCAGTTGTCACTCTTGTGATTATGTTATATAAGACTCCATCTTCCTAGCAGGCTTGATCTAGAGACTTCCTTCCTGTCTTGATGAAGTCGTCTTATTGGGAAAGCTGATGTGTCAAGGACCTTCAGGTGACCTACAGGATCTGGGTGACCTCTAGGATCTGAGGCAGCCAACTGCCATTGGCCAATAAGAAGCCAGTTCCTTCAAATTCATAGCCACAAGGAAATGAAAACTGCCCACAGCCTGAGCAAGCTTGGAAGTGGACTCTTCTCCAGTCAAGCCCAGCTGCTATCTGGATTGCGGTGCTCTGAGATCCTGAGCAGAGGATCCAGCTAATCCTGATTCACAGAAACCACGAGAGAATAAATATTACTGTAAGCTGCTAAGATTGTGGCAAACTGTGATGAACTTTGACAAAGAGAGAGAAGGTCTGCTTGCTCATCATTTCCCACTTCTCTCTTCCCTTACACAACCCACCGGTGATCGCAAAGTCACACTTTCACTCTCCTCTTCCAAGCTTCCCACCACACACACGCATCCCAACTTCCTGCTGCCCAGAGTAGCATCTACTTCTAGTTGTTTCAGGTTCAAGAAGTGGAGGGGCTATTATGAAGCACAATTTAGAGGAAGAGGTAAGAAACACACAGGGAATTAATATCTTAAAAAACATTATCCCCATTACAAAAATCATTATATTTAGTTTTCTTCCCTTCATATTCAGTTGGTCTGAGCCCTATTGTCTTCCTAGGTCAGGGAATTACATAAATCATCTTTCACTCTAATTTTACCTTTGATTTAACTCTTTCTGAAACCTTTCTTGGCATAAGGGCTGGGTGGCTCACCTGCTTAAAGACACAAATACAGTTTCAGAGTCTGGTTTCTCATGCATATGCGTCTATTGGAAAGATGATCAAAATAAGTAACTATTCAGTTAGGATCCATGGAATATAGTTACACATTATTAGAGCTGGAAGGAGAGCTATGACATCCAAATATTCTTTTGTAGAAAAGGAAACTGATATCCAAGGAGATGAAATGATTTATAAAAAGTCATCTTGTTTGTTATTCCAAAGCTGAGACCCAAGTCTGAATATTCCAACTTGCAGTTCATGCCAGCTATATGCAGCAGAACATACTTTATTAAGCATGTTTTGCCAAAGTAGATTCTTTTTTAGATCCACTTTCTTGAAACCTTTTCATTTTTGAGACAATGAAGATTTTATCCTTTTCTGCTGATAAAAAAAAAAAAATCTTCCCAGGTAAAGTCAAAGAAAAGCCACTTTCCTCTGCTTGTGAAATGGTAATTGCATCTGAGGAAATATGTCCTATCACACCCCAGGGAGTGAGGTGTGGGAAATTTACAAACTTTGGGTTTGACTTGGGGTTGTCTGGGATTGGGCCAGAGCTGACTGACCTTGGCTGAAAACAATGTATCTCTCTTACTCTTTTTCTCTTTGCCCTTATAAGAAGGGGAGCTAATTTGTTTGTTTTTTTCCCACACTGTTTTTAGTCTTAGGTTTCAGAAATTATGAAAATAATTTGTGAAAATAAATGGGGATTTTAAAACATTTTAAATAATTTTTATTCACTATTTTCTCTCCTAGAATTAGGAAATGTTTTGGGTCATAGAAAATGACCTTTTTAATGAATGTTGTCATTCTATTCCTAATTCCCGCAGGTGGGCTTTGTCCCTGCTGATGGGCAGCCTGCGGCACTGTAAACCTCTGCTTCGTTTCACTCTATCTGGCAATCATCAGCACACGACATCAAGTGTGGCACTTCATTTCAGTTATGGGGGAGATGGCGCATCGTGGTGGGTAAAGACTGGTTATGGAGTCAAATGGGCCTGAGTCCAGAGCTCTGTGATTTGGGGTAGGCTGCTGAATTTCTTTGAGTCCTGGTTTCCGCATACTTAAAGCAGTGAGACTATAGTGTCAGCTTATGGGGGTGTTGTAAAGATTACCCGTGCAGGCACACCTAGGACCCTGGCTGGCACATCATATAGTGCTGCCTTCACATGTAGAACACATCATTAGAATTGCTGCACATATTTGATTATCCAAATCCAGTTGCACTGGAAACTCCATCGAGCAGGGACTGTGCCTGGTTCACTGTTGTAACCCCAATACCCAGTTTAGTGCCTACTACATAGAAGGTGTTCAGAATATTTTTGTGAATGAATGATGAATGAATGATCAAAATGTGATATTAGAGTTCCCCTTAACTTGGGAAGCACATCAGCAGATCACGCAGGTTAACTGAGTCTTTTCAGCAACCACCTGTCCCATAAACATGCTCAGGCCTAGCCCTACAGAGATGTAGGTATCTGCTGCTTCCAGGCTTCCTACCTTGGACTTACTTACTTCAAGTTTAGGAATATGTCCTTTTTATTTTTAAAAGGACTCACTAAGTTGTGTAGAGCCTTGCTAATTTGGTGAGGGTCTTGCTAAATTCCTGAAGCTGACTTCAAACTTGCGATCCTTCTGCTTCAGCCTCCTGAGTCATTGGGATTACAGGAAAGGTGTTCCTTCACAATCTGGCATTGATGAGAGCTTTAGAAAATTCTAATGGCCTGAAATTTAAAAAACAACATCTGAATAATAGAAAGGATAAGTGTTAAAATAATCTGGTTAGAAAAAGAAGTTTTCTTTCATTCTCAAAATTCAAAACCCAATTTGAACCCCTCATGAGTTCTATAATTTCCAAGGAAACTGAGGCTTTTAATGTTCCTGTTCCATAATAGATAATTTCCTTCTCATAGGAAGCCTCTAACAGTAGTTGAGATGGAAATAAAAATAGACAGAGGAGAGAGAATGGGAGAAATTAAAAAAGAAGCAAAATCTAGAGATGAGATAGGCCCCTAGGAGATTGGGAGTTTTGTAAATAAGCTTTCTCTCGGTTGCGATTGGATTTGCCTTTTGTCTCTTGGGCTGCACAGGTGAGCAGCTGGGCCCATCCATATGCACTAGGTGGAAGGGTGGCAGTAAGGTGAAGTGGTGGAGCAGGAAAAGGAGGCAGAGCAAAGAGCTAGGTCAGGAACACTAGGAACACTAGGAACACTCGCCTGCACCAAAGGACAGAAAGAGGAAAATGGTGCTGCAAAGGAAAGGGGGAAAGAAAGACAAAAAAGCTGAACTGAGGAGCTTCTCTCCTACTTTATTAGGAAAAGCAAAGATTTCTAGGAGGAAGTGAAGGCGAATATGGGAGATAATTAATCCCTCGCTCTTTTCTCTTAGTCATTGACCCCAGTCTGATTCTCCATACATCTTCCTGTTTTGTCTGTTTTTATTTGTGTCTCCCACTACACCAGAAGCAACTTGAGGGCACACAATCTGTTTTTCTCCTTTTGGATCTACTCCTGGACCTAGATGGGTACTGGTTCATTTGATGCCTAATCAACCAAAATAGCAAGAACAGTTGATATCTGTCAGCGGATATACCAGGTAAAGAAACACCACTCTCCAGGCTACTGAGACACTGCTCGATTCTCTCTCTCCTCTCTTCCCATTTGAAATACACATAAGGATCAGAACACTAAATGGAGGGGGAGAATTTTTGTTCTTTAACCCTTGATATTTCTAAAAATTATTGAAAGAATTTAATAAAAAATGATATATAACAACATATGTCAATTCTGTTCTTGTGGTTGTCAAAGGGGAAACATCTCCTAGTGAGACAAAAGGTATTTGGGAACATGTATTAGTGTTTCACTGTAATCCACAAGTTCTCATCTTAAATTAAGTCACTCCATAGCAATAAGTTAATTCAGTTTCTTCTAACTGTACAGTCTGATCTGTTACGGGTCATTCAGTATTATGGATATGTAGAATCATGATGAGGGGAATGCTGAAACTTTTAAAAAAATAGGATATACAGGAGATGAGTGTTAATAGAAGGCTATGGTGAGAGAAAGAAAATGAAATCAAGAGGTGGACAGAAGAAGAGAAGCAAAACGAATGCAGTGGCGAATAATAGAACAGCATCACTCTTAACTTTGATATGCGTGAGTGCTCAAGGCTGCACTGGTTTTGAACTGAGGTCAGAAGGTGTGGCTTAAGACCACAAGATTTGCAAGTTAGCTTTTGAGTAAAGGGAAAAGTGCTTTACTTAATTCTGTGAAGGAACACGTTCTAACTTTTTCTGGGTCAAAGAGTCCTTTCTAATAATCTGATAAAGCTAATAGATGCTTTCCCCAGAAAAATACACAAATATCCAAAAAAAAATTTTCAGGCAATTTCAGCCATTCAAAGACACTTACAGCCTTTCCAGGCTGTCAGGACCCCTTCTGGTAGATAAATTATTGGTGTTCCTTACATCTTGTCCTAGAGTTGCCATTTACCCCAGAGCAGTTGAGATACAAATGCTCCCCGTCTGTGGATATGGGTTATCTGGTTTCTCTGCTCTGTATTTTTGGTGCAAACAGTTGGCTTCCCAGAAATGGGAACTACTATTAATAGCAAATGTTTGGCTGTGGCAATCTGAAATAGTTTTCTCAAAATGCTCTGTGGACAACATAAGTGAAGGAACAAAACCAAACACAAATAAATGGTTTACATGAGTCCGTCAAGGGACATGTGGGGGTTAGTGGTTATAGGGAGGGAACCCAGAGGACATGCACTAGAGCTGTCTCAGAGCCAGCATGTGGCAGTGTTATTGTTCGATGTTGCACATCTGTTTTCAAGCTGTGATATGCTTCAGACTAGAGAAATTAGGTCTAGGAAAAGATAAAGAATGGCAAATAGAATTCATCTACCTACCAGTTCTAGTAGATTGTATGAAAGTGTGTCATAGTGATGGCTCCCAAGGGATCTCTCCTCCAGGTGTTTATACCTTTGTGTTGCTGCTTCCTCTTGAATTTAGGCTGCTCCTCTGACTTGTTTTAACCTGTGGAATATGGCAGAGGTGGGATTGTACCAGTCCTGACTAGAGTCTTTAGAAAGCCCGTCGATGTCTGCATTTTGATCTTGGGAACCCTGAGCTGCCATTAAAGAAGCCGTTTGCCCTGGTAGACTGATCATGTAAAGGGAGGAACTCTGAAACTCTGGGAAGGATAACTGAGGAATCTAGGCACCCATAAGAACTGAAGCTCTCGCAAGTCACTCCAGCCAAGCTTGCTGAAGCATGAGGCATGTAAGGGGTAAGACCATTTTGGATGTTCCGGTCCCAGCAGAAGATGTGAGAGAGGCAGAGCTGAACCATTTATGCCATGCTCTACCTAATTCCCGACCAACAGCATTGTGGGAAACAATAAGAATGGTTGTTGTTTGAAGTTGCTAACTTTGAGGGATAGGTTTTCATATAGCAATAGATTACTAACTTGATTTTTATCTAGATATGGGCAAAGCTATAACTTCAACCCCCAAAATGTGGCCTTGGTTTGGGGACTAGGCAATAAGTAAAGTACAGAAGGGCCTTGAGAAGATTATTTCTAGGAAGCTGAAAATGCCAATAGAAGAATTGTACCAGATGCTGGAGAAAGGTGACCCTAAACATATAGCGGCAGTAAGAGGCACTGCAATAACATGGAAGGTAGAAACTTTATAACTAATGCACTTGTGGGTCTTCTTGAGTAGAGTATCAAGCAGAATGCTGAGGGTAAGAGAGTGCTTTCAACTGTGCCTAACAAGGTAGAGACAGATATGACCTGAAGAAGGGCCTGTGCAGTTTTAAAGCAGAATTGAGAAGAAACATTCCCAACCTAGGATCTGCTGAGTATGAAAATAGTTTCTAATTCTCAGCCCCTCCAGTCTACAAAATATTCTCAAAGTAAATTAAAACCTGGAGGCAGATATTACATGGCTGTGCTAGGAAGACAGGGCATTGTTGGCCAAGATCAAATCAAGGATGTGATGGTAAGACTTTTTTTGGAAATTTCAGTAAGAGTTAAATTTAGGTCTTAGAGATCCTCTGAGCTAGATAATAGGGTCTCAAGAATATTTGGGGGTTATTTTCTTTACTCTTTCCACTGGACAAATAGTTTCCAAGATTCTTAATGGCATTTCCCACATTGCCCTATTAGCCCAAGGTAGAGAACAACTTATTTTGGAAATATATATGGGTGTGGTTTGTTTTTAAAGAATTGAATTATAATGTGATGAACAGGAATCCTACACAAATTCTAATTAATTATCTCAGCTTGGATTAGGAAGCACAGACATAGTTCAAAATGAAGTCTCTGGGGCCCTAAACTCCTACAGTGAGAATGCAGGGTAAGAAAGCTACTGACCTGCAAACATAAAACTCTTCTAAGGAACAGAATGACTCAGAGGGTGAATTCAAGAGCTCAGGGAGCAGACTCAAGAGCCATGGAGAGATACATCACAAAACAGAACTGAACACTAATCCAGGAACATTCTTTGACTTTGAAATTGGAGGATTTCAAAATTGCTATGGACCAGTGAGTGACTCTTTCTGTTCCTCCTCTACCCCTCTCCCTTTTGTGAACGGGAATGTCCATCATGCTTATCTTATCTTACTTACTTTAGTACGTTGGAGTATGAGTTATACAATACTTTATCTCTTAGTTTGCAGGTCCTTGCATTATGAGGAACCATACCAGAGTAAGTGCATACAATGGACCACACATTAGGAGCCCTGACTGCAACTGTACCTGAGATTTAGAAAAATGAGATTTTTAAATGTCGAGTTGGTGCTATAACCATGATAGGAGGACATTCGGGGGGATCTTGGAAAGGAGGGAGCATAAGCTGTACATGAGAACAATGTCAATTTCCATGGCCAGAAACAAGACAATGATGGCTGTGAAGAGTCGTCTCTTAACAATCCCTCAGTACACACATGCTGTTCTTCACTCATCGAGAGGTGGAGATCATTTCACCACCTCTTGAACGTGAGCTTAACTTCTGACCGGCTTTAAGCAGTACAATGCCATGGAAGTGATATTATGGGATGGGCCGCTTCCACTTTCTCTTGGAAACTAGCTGCCATTCTGTAATAAGCCCATGTGAAACAGATTAGATGTAGAGGACTGGAGGCCAGAGTTCATGGCCCCATCTGAGCTCTCAGCCACAAGTTAGAACCAATTATGAGCCATGTGAGTGGAGCTTCTTGAATTTTCTTGCCCAGCCAAGTTCTCAGGTAACTTCAGACCAGGCATCATTATGGTGTAGAAAACTATGTAGCTGATCCCAGTCAAATCACAGGATTAGGAGAGAGAGAGAGGAACTGGTTGTTTCAAGTCACTACATTTTGAGGTGGTTTGTTATGCCACAATAGATAAGTCAAGTAGGTTGCTCTAGGTTTCTCAGAGTGCTATGTTGGGAAAGATTTTTCAGCCATATCCAGACTCACTGGGCAATGTGCTGCTACTGATTACCAATGTCTTTATGGGTGCAGAAAGGGAGAGTAGAGTCTTGAATAAAATGGTACTGGAATTATCAAATTATAATTTATGTTATCCCAGAAGAGCTGATGGGGAGCTATTGAAAGCTTTTTTTTTTTTTTTAAAGAAAGTTGTGATTTGGGAAAAGAAATTAAAAAATATTGGCTTTTCCATGTTGAAATTTGTATTTATAAATTTCTTAAGAGCTGTAAACCAGCAGGATAAACAGAATCTCAGTGAATGGTTCAGATGAAGTGAGATAGACCTCAAGGATAACTACTAGGATTCATTCATCCCTTTTGCTCTTTCTCTTTCTTCCAACTCAAAGTTGTAAATAGCTATGGAGGGTCCCAGAAATGTTCGCATCCCTACAGACTAGTAGTCTACATTTTACGGAAAATGTCCAAACCCAACTCCAGTATAATATAGAGGGGCTAAATAGGTCTGTGAAACCCACTTGCTCACTCATTCATTTAATTTAATTTATTTATAGTTATTTTATGTAGTTTTCTCTGTGTCAAACATCTCTTTAGGAACTGGAGGTGTGGTGGGAATAAATGTGGCATAGGGTCTAGAGAAGGCATTACACCTATCTTCAAGGAACTCGTAGGCTAGCATGGAAAACAGAAAACTAAATCAGTGTGGACATTAAAGCGGGATAAGAACAAGACAGCAACAAACAACACACACATTATAATAGTAACTGCATTTGTTGTGCACTTACTATGTGCAAAGTATCTCATTTAATTTTCTTTAAATTTATCAATTAAGTTTAATTATTTTAATAATAGTTTTGTTGAGATATAATTTACATGCCATAAAATTCACCTCTTTATAGTGTATAATTTAGAGGTTTTGGCATACTCATAGAGTTCCACAACCATTACCGCTAAAAATAATTCCAGAACATTTTCATCACCTCCAAATACAAACACCTGCCCAGCAGTTACGTGTCCTCTATTTCCCCTCATCTCACTATTGCCTATCTCACTATCTACTTTCTGTCTCTATGGATTTGCCTATTTGGAACATTTCCTATTAATGGAACTATTCAATAGATAACCTTTTGTGCTTGGTTTATTTTATTTAGCAGGTTTTCAAGGTTCAGCCATGTTGTAGTATGTATCAGCACTTTATTTCTTTTTGTTACCAAATAATATTCCATTGTATGAATATTTCAAATTTGTTTTGTTGTTGAGGGACATTTTTTTTCCATATTTGACTGTTAAGAGTATGTTACAATGAACATTTGTATACAAGCTTTTATTTGAATATATGTTTTCAATTCTCATGGGTATTTACCAAAGAGTAGAACTGCTCTTTACTCTGGGTTTAACTTTTTTAGCAACTGCTAAACTGTTCTTGCCTGTCTTTTCTATTTTAGCCGTCCTAGTTGGTATGAAGTGCTGTCTCCTGAGTTTGATTTTCTGTTCCCTAACACTAATGATGTTGAGTATCTTCTCATGTGCTATTGACCATCTATGTTTTTCAAGAAATTTTATTAAAATCCTTGGCCTAGTTTTGGATTGTGTTGTTACTGCCTTTTGATCTAGTCATGAACGTTCTGTACCTATTCAGAATACAAATACCTTATTAGACATATAGTTTGCAAATATTTTCTGCCCTTCTGTGGTTGTCTTTTTATTTGATGGTGTCTTTTGAAACCCCCAATTTTTTAATTATGATGAAATCCAATTTATCTATTACTCCTTTTGGCATTTGTACTTTTGATCTCATATCTAAAGAAAAAAATTCACTGCCCAATCCAGGGTTATCAATGTTTACTCCTATGTTTCCTTCTAAAAGTTTTATAATTTGGCTCTCATTATTAGGACTATAATCCATTCTGTTGATTTTTATATATGATGTTGGAGAAGAGTCCAACTTGTTTCTTTTGCAGGTTGATGTTCTGTTGTCCAATTACCATTTTTTCCCCTTTTTGGCACTACTAGGGATTGAACCTGGGGTGCTCTACCACTGAACTATACCCTCAGCTATTTTTATTCTTTTAAATCTTAAGACAGGGTCTAAGTTGAGGAGGCTGACCTCAAGCTTGTGTTCCTCCTGACTCAGCCTCTCAAGCAACTGGGATTAAAGGCATACACCTCAAAGACTATTCCTTTCCTGTTGAATTGTCTTGGGATCCCTTTAGAAAAATCATTCAACCATAAAAAAGGTAAGGTTCTATTCCATTGACCTATGTGTTTATCCTAACATTAGTCATTTAGTCTTTATAGGAGCTTTATGGGGAAGATATTATTGAAGGCTCAGGGACTTTGAACATTTTCTTCAAAAACATACAATTAATATGCAGTAAAGCTAAGACTGGGAAGTTGGATTCTCTGACACCAACGCCCTAGCTAGAAAGTTAATATTCTGCAGTCACAGGAGGAATGACTATAGCATGGGCTTATAATTAGGCAAAGAATTCCAGGATGGAAGGAATTTGGATTCAGGGAGGATAGCACCTGTAGAGATGTAAGAATAAATGAAGCAAAGCCAAGACCCAAGGGACGATGGAAGTGGAAAGAGGCCAAAATAGCACAATTAATTAATGCCTTTGGAAGTTCAAAGGGAGTCACCCAGCTAACCTGTGTGGGTCAAGGAAGGTTTTCAAGAAGAACACACATTTACCAGTGTCAAGAAAGTTCTATAGAGGTTTGAAAGTGTGTTGGATAAGGTAGGGGAGTGTCTGGGAAGAGGGAATAACATATGTGAAGACCTAGTGGCACTAAAGGATGAATCATAACAGGTAATGACAAGAATCCAGCTGAAACCTAGTGGAAGCTTCAGGAACTACTTGGAGATGGGACTGGTGTTTTAGTTCGCCTTTTCACTGCTATGACTAAAAAATCTGACAAGCACAATTTTAGGAGGAAATGTTTATTTTGAGAACTCATGTTTCAGAGCTATTAGTCCACAGAAGGCCAGCTCCATTCCTTGGCGCTTGAGGTGAGGCTGAACATCATGGTGGAAGAGTGTAGCAGAGGGAAGTGGCTCAAGGCATTGCCAGGAAGCAGAGAGAGAGAGAGAGAATCCACACTCTCAATGACCCACCTCCTCTAGCCACACCTTACCTGCCTTCAGTTGCAGGTAGGTAGCAGGATCAACTCACTGATTGGGTGAGATAATAACCCAATCATGTCACCTCATTCTTCCTGAATTGTCACACATGAGCTTTGTGGGACACCTCACATTCAAACCATAACAATTGGAAAGTAATTTTGGGAGTATATTACAAATGGCCTTGAACAGACTGCCAAAGGGTTTGCGTTTTCTCTTTTGAGCAACTGAGAACAATTATAAATTTTAAATAAGGGAGTTATGTCTTCAGATAGCTAGTAGCACAAAACAGGGTAGAATACACAAGAAGGAGAAATTGGAGCTATTGCAGGTGAGATGATAATGATAGTAGGGATGGACAGGGAGGGCCGTTCCTTAGGATGCATGATTAGTAGGACTTGTTTGAAAGAGAGAGAAAGGGAGGAGGAGGAGGAGGACAAAGCAAAGGAGGAGAGGGGCTAGAGAGGGAGGAAAATGGGGGATGGGAACAGAGGAGAGAAAAGGGAAGTGAAGGGGAAAGGAAGAAAGGAAAGGTGGTGGCGTTTCAGGAAGCGTCTTTAGCATTTTTCTATTTTTGGGTGAGACAATGTACTTAAAGAGGTTAAGAAAATTATCAAAATCTCAGAGCTGCTAGTCAAAGGTTGAGACAAATTTCAGATTCAGTCTTGCTGGACCCCAAAGCCCCTACTCTTCTTTCACACTATGTTGGCAAAGACAAAGCTCAGATTTTTGGTACAGGCAAGAGAGTAAGTATTGATATCACCTATAAAGAAAAGAAAGAGGGGAGGAACTAGTTTTAACAGGAAAATCTGGGCACAGAGGTATGTTTGAGGTAGCTGTATGAGAGGTGATGAAGATAACCCCTACAAGTGGTTAGACACAAGGGATCAGCTGGGTGTGGTGGTGATGCTACAATTCCATCAACTCCGGAGACCAAGGCAGGAGGATCACAAGTTTGAGGCTAGCCTGAGCAACTTAGTGAGACCTTGTCTCAAAAATAAAATAAAAAAATAATAAAGCAATGAAAATGGCTGTGATTGTAGCTCATTGTTAGAGCACTCCTGTCTAGTTCTCCTCTCCCCAAAGGAAAAGAAACACCAAACACCAGAGACGCTCAGGGCCCCAGCTGCATTTCTTCCTCCCAAGATGTTAGGTGATTCCAGGTGAAGCCAACAAAATTGGCCAGGGAGCAATGTGGAGTGTGATGACAAGGACAAGAAAGGAACCCATCAACTAGATCAATGATGAGAGATGGGAAAGCCCAGGTACCTTCCCTGGTGCCACCTGTCCTTGGGCACCCCTGGGACCTGCAGAAACTTGGCTTCCAGGCCTCAGTCAGGCTTGATCGAGAACAGTGGGGGTCCTTTCCTTCCCATAGTGAGCAGTTAACAAATGGTCACTATTTTTGTGACCAGGCTGTTACAACCATGCACTGAGAAAAACCCAGCAACTGTTTTTCAGGAATCTTTAGTACAGCTCTCTCCAGAGGCAGGGCAATGGTGAAAAATGATTTCCGGTTGTCTCTTCCATTCCCATGGCGTCAACATTCTCCCTCTTTAATATGAGACTAGTAAAGAGGAACCATCTTGAAACTTGGGTTTCTAGCCCAGAGTCTATCATTATACTTCCAAATTTTATTGAGAAAATATTTGAAGCCAAACAGAGACTTTCATTTTGTTGATTTTAAAGAAAGCATCATTCATATTCATCCAAGAAATATTCATTCATCATTTGCACACATGTGCAGTCCTGTGCAAGGTGCCATGGCAAAGATCTCAAGAGCACAAAATCTCTGTCCCCACGTTTTTTGTGATCTAGTTAAGAGAGTGAGGAAGAGAAGATGAGAATACCTATACAGCTAAATTTCAATGGAGTGGGTCACTAAAAAGCCAATTTTCTTTTTTTTCTTTTTCTTTTCTTTCTTCTTTTTTTTTTTTTTTTTTTTGGTACTGGGGATTGAGCTCAGGGCTGCTTAACCACTGAGCCACAGCCCCAGTCCCTTAAAAAAAATTTTTTTTTTTTTAATTTTGAGACAGGATCTTGCTAAGTTGCTTAGGGCCTCACTAAGTTGCTGAGGCTGGTTTTGAACTTGAGATCCTCCTTCCTCATCCTCCGGAGCCTCTGGGATTAGAGGCATGCACCACTGTGCCTGGGAAAAAGTCGGTTTTCCAAAGGTTACTTCCAAACAGTTTCTGGTTAAGTCTCAGACAATACAGAGGGTATAAAAGTGGAGGTGAGAGGCAGAGAGACAGTGACAGGCAGACAGAGAGAGAGAGGGAGCGAGAGAGAGAGAGAGAGAGAGAGAGAGAATGAATAAGAAAGGGGAATGTGCTTGAGATTAGGTCTGAGTTGGACAGTCAGAGATGAGGCCAAGTCCAGGAGGGAGAGGAGAGAGGTCTGAGTAGAAAGTAGGAGTGAGAGAGAGCCAGGGTTTGTTGGGAAGAGTGGGAGTCAGCCTGAGGGAAGGGGGCTACCGGTGAGGAGCATCCTTGGGTCCTAAGGTAGAAAGGGGAAGTATGGGTTACAGGTCTCAAGGCCTATGAACGTGGGTCACACAGCCACTCAGACCAGGCACATTTTCGACTTCTCATGGTCCTGTGGGGGATGCCATCGTCTGTCCCATACAAGGGAAGTTACCAGTCGCTCTCAGCCACTGGAGACATCCATTCCCTACCACAGACAGGGATCCCCAGGTAGTACCCAGAACTTTTATCACTACAGAAACATCTGCTCCTCACTCTTTTTCCCAAAGCAGAGTCTGCCCAGGATGCCACTATGGTAGGAAAAAGAGCTTTCGGTTCTGAGGACAACCCAGGCCTGAGAGGCTGTCCGATTTCTCCCTCACCTCTGTGGCATAAGTGCTGTCCCTCAATGATTTGCGTGTGTTCTGCTTACTCTAGATGTAAACCTCATCGCGGGGCCGGGGTGCACTCTGTGCTTTGTGTAGCGCCTGGATGGCCAAAGATGGGGCCTAGGGAAAGGTTTCTTAGATACCAAATAGCACGTGGATGATTTATACATAAATGAGTCAGAAATATGGAGATTAAGTTTTCGCTGAGATGCACATGAATTAAGGAGAAAAGTGTTTGAGGCAATTTTAAAAGAAATGCCATGAAACGTAAAGCATATGGAAAATAATACACGATATTGGAGAAATCTCTGAACGGATGGGGTTTGGCCTAAAGAGTCCTGGGAGCCCCTCCCCATTTTGCAAAAATCTCATCATTGAAGGAATTAACATAACTTTAGAGACTGGCTGAAATGAGTCCATGTCCCCAGGTTTGACTGGTTCATCCCCAGTCTAATTGTTCGGATTTTAATTTTTTTTTTTTTTACCTTGTTCTGCGGTTCATGTCTAAATACTCGAAGATGTTTATATTGCATACATTCAGCTTTAATTGGCCCTTAAAAGAAGGTGTTGATTAGAATCTGCTCAACATCAACAGCTAGCTCACACAACATTCTGTAATTACTGTTTATTAATTTAGTTCAAGTGGCATAGTTGAAAGCCCTGTTCAGATGGGAGAAGTAAATTGTCACTGGTATTGAATATGTAAATTATGTGCATTGTAAATTTCCATGAAGAAATGTTTAAAGTTAAATGCTGTGCACATAAACCCTTCCAGTTTTATCTACCCCGGCCCTTGGAGTGGAACCAGGTCTTTGCAAAGAAAGCACAAGGCCGGGGGAACTCAGCGGGGACAAGCTTTTGCCCCAGGGTGGTGCATCTCACCTAGAGTTTATGGAGTGAGATTTTGTAATCAGGTTTTGTTGTGTGTGTTCCCTTTTCTTGAAACAAGGCAACACTGATGTGCCCTCTTTATCCTTGTTCACAAAGCCCTTCCCCGGAGTTCCCCCTGCAAATTTTCCAAGGCTGTTTGGCAATCCTGTAAATTCCCCTGCTGCCCAAGGAATCTTCGAGACACTGTTAGGTCGCACGCTGCAAACAACAGGAATCCAAGGCATCTTTTCTTGAGCAAATAGCTGGCCTAAGTTACTATGAAGGTGCTCTTTTCTTTTCCGCTTCCCCTAGCATATCAAAGAAGATGCCAGAAATTGGAGCAAAGGCTCATTGGGATTATTTTCAGGAGCCCCAACCCTCTGATCTCTGGAGGTTCTCTTAAACGCTTGGTGCAACTCTCCCCGGGAAAGGGTGTGGCTTAATCTGGTTAAGATAAACTTCATTCTATCAAAGATCGCCTTGGAGTCTTGCTGTATTAAGGTAGCATTAAGTGAAAATTTCCTTTAAACATCAACCAAAACACTTTGCTTGCTTTTTTTTTTTCTCCTGTAGTAACGGTGCTTTGGGCAAGTTCCTTAATCCATCTGTTCCTTGGATTCCTTACCTGTAAATTGGAGAGAATCATAATACTCACTTTACGGATGTGAAGATTAATTGAGATAATACCTGTAAAGGACTTAAAACATAGCCTGATCAAAAAATATAAAGGCAATAACTGTTAACCATTATTTGCCTTGGTAAAAGTTCACACAGTCATAACTAGACACATTAAAATATTCCTTTTCTAGAAAATTCTGATGGGGAGGATCTTAAATTCACCTCCAGTCAGAAAAGACACTTTAAAAAAATATTATGGATGAAAATCAATGGTTTTGGTAAACACAAAAATTCAACTGTATTTTTTTCCTAAAGGTTGAAAAGAGTAGTTAAGGCAAAAAGTACATCTGTCTCCTCTGCCAGTGAAGCCCACACATGCCCATTTGGGGGGCTTCTGTCTTTATACAAGTTTTTCAGCCCAGATGTTGGATGTTTTCAATTTTGCAGAATCTGACTATAAATGAACTGAAAAAAAAAATGGCCCAACTGTTACTGGGACTAATTATGATGGTTCCAAGGAGAATGTGCATGCTTTCACTTTTCCTTTATGAAGTGTTCCTGAAGAAAGCCTTTTGATTGAAATAACCCTTTCGGAGGATAGCTGACATTTTCAGAAGTAATAATAACACTACTTCAGATCCATGGAGAGGAAGTAGCAGAAATGCACAGTGCTTTACAGATGCGGCTCCTTCATTTGCATTACTCTCTGTCTGGCAGGTGGTGAGAATTATTCTTCCTGTTTTACAGATGCAGAAACTGAGGCACTAAGAAATCAAAGCAAGGAGTGCAGAATTCCAGAGCAAGTCAGTAACAGAACCAAGAAGTCCAGAGACCTCCACTAAGGGTGGCCTCGTCACGAGCCCACCTTTGAGGACACAGGTGCTACGGATGGCTCCTGGAGAGCCTGCTTTTATGAATGAGATGCATTTCTGCTGAGTTGTCTGTTCATTGCTGTAAAATAAATCCCATCTTCCTGTTAACTTCTATTGAAAATTCAGAGACATGGGCCCCCATATCCATCCCCTAAGTGGAGCTGAACATTTTTGACCTAGGAGAGCTGAATGTGTGCGCCCAGACTTGGATCTTCTTAACCTCTCCTCTTCCCACCCTACTCTTGCCCCAGTAGTGTTTGGGAAGTTGGGAAGAAAAAAGGTGCAGAGATGAAAGGGCATTTCCAGGGTTTTCCTGCCTTGGGGCCTCACTCCCTACAATCTTTCTTCAGGTCCTGAGAAGGCTGATACAGTCAGAGCCTCTCAGAGCGGATTCTTAATACCTCTGGAGTTTGCCTTTGCCTCTCCCTTGGGTGATTCTGTGCTCTATTCTTGCAGATTGCAAATAAGTGACACCATCTTACACATCTATTGAGAGACATCTTCGTAGCCTGACCATCCTCAAAGGTCCATTCCCATGCCAGCCAACCTTTCTAAGTGGCACTCTCGTGTCTTCCACGCCGTCTCTAGACTCTCCACACCAAGGCCCTGCTTTTCTTCTCTATTTACCTGGTATTCACTTTTCCTTCCCAGAACCTCAGGTCATGCTGTTACCCTCTTCTGCAATGCCCTCGCTCCATCTCTTGCTCTCTCCCGCTCCACTTCTCTTTCCCTGTCTTCCTCATTCTTTTCTCCAAGACCCGTCCTGCCCATTGCTGGTTGTTTGAATCTGTTATGGCTCTGACTGCTGTTTGTTTAACCCTGGTGCACGCGCGCATCTTTGTCTTTCTTCTAGTTGCCTATGAGGCTTGGACAGTTACAAGGGGAAAACGTAGTTTCTGTCTGAAGAAAGAAGAGGTCAAATAAATGACTCAATAACTTACTGGAGACTGTTTTCTAGCAGGCTCCCTGAAAAGACCCTGAAGAGACAGCCATGAATCAGACAAAATCTTGACCTTCAGGGAGCGCCCAGTGTAAAGGGTGAGAAATACATATAAGCAAATGATTATGGTAAAGCATAGGTGCTTTTAGAATGTGCTTCAGAAACAGTGCGTAGCTAGCTCTGCCTGGATGAATCATGGGGGCTTCATTGTGGAGCTGACATTTGGTAAGTTTTATGCAGAAGAAAGAAGGCAGAAGTCTAGTCAGAAGGAATCGCATGTGCCAAGGCTGAAAGCCAACAGGAGCTGCATTTACCTGAGACTTGGGAGTTCTAAGTGGTGAAGTGGAGGGAGGGAGTTGTGGCAATGGAGGACAGGGAGCTAGTAAAAATAGTCATGATATAGGTGTGCAAGCATAAAAATACACTTTATTTTTATCTTTGCCTCTTCCTCACTTAATCTAGTTCCTTTGGCATAGTTGAGAACACTCAACAGTTTCTTTCTTTTTTAAGAGAGAGAGAGAGAGAGAGAGAGAGAGGGAATCAGTTTTATTTAGTTTGTCACATGGCTTTCATTGCTCTGAGACTTCATTGTGTACGTGGTGCTGGGGTTTGAACTGGCATCCTCGTGCATGCAAGTCAAGTGCCGTAATCGCTGGGCCACCACTCCAGCCCACTCAATGGTTTCTTGATTTGAACTAAACAATTTTAACAAATTTTACTATATATCTTGAAATTCAGTCAAACAGGACATTCTCATAATTGTACGGTGATACCATTTCATTTAGGATTGTATTCGATATATACTGCCATAGAGTAAGTGTTTGGGTATAGAGGTACTAAATGCAATTTGGACTCACTGTATTTTCAAATGATGATGGGCTAGGGCTCAATGTAGCTCAGTGGTAGAATGCTTGCCTAGCATGCATGAGGCCCTGGGTTCAATCCCCAGCATGGCAAAAAAATATCAATCAATAAATAAAATAAAGTCAGTTTCATCAAACTATGATGGGTTTCCCAGGACATAACCCCATCCTAAGTCCTGTAGCACCTGTACTTTGCATGTGGTCATTCATCACATGATTTTTTCGAGCTTGTGGTAGGAATAGGCATCTCTCAATCTCCCGATCCTAAAGATGGTTTCTTCCGTGGGATGAAAGAATTTACTATGCATGAAGAGCTTATTTTCCATTAAAATAAGAATTCTACCCTGTGCTTCAGTGTTGAGATACGCTGGAAACAGCAGACCCACCTGGCATTTTACCTCTGTAAGACTCTTGCTGGATAGTAATAAAACCAGAACCAGTGGGTGTGAGAAGACTTCCTTCAGGAGGGACTGAAGAAACAGCGACCAGTGATCATTCAGTGTCAGTATCTAATTACCAAAAGAGGTGAGAGTGATCTGATAGCAATTTGATTTCCTGCCCAAGTAGCACAATCCTGTGCAAGACTGTCACACATTCTTGGAAGAAGCCATTTGAAAAGTCTATAATTATATACTTCTATAATAGTGTGTAAAGGGATCACAGTCTCCAGCAAGGATTATTGAGTAAATGGTGAGTTCTAAGGTCAGTAACTATTTACATGGTGGTCAGTAATGGCTGGGAGACGCCATTGCGAGCTGCCAAGCAGATCTTACTCGCCCATGTAGCATCTCAGCCCCTTGGAGGGAAGGTGAAGGCAGTGTTTTGCCATAGAGCCAAGGTATGCTAATGAATTTCCCAGGTCTCTGTTAGTGATTTAGGTTCAAAGTGAGAGTATCGCTATTCTCTTTCTTCTGATAAAAGGCTATTTTCCGTTGGGATCTTCCCTTCCCACATTCCTTGTAACTCTGGTAGGGATGTCAATCAAATAGTCAGGCTTCCTAATCAGCAAATAATTCCAATGGCTTTTAAGAATTCTTTTGGGAATTTGACATGATTCCTGGGAATAGAGACATCTTTTTTTTTTTTTCTGGAAGTCCTTGGTAAAGTCTGTGTAAGCTTGATGATGTCGGTGACTTTCTTTACCACGTAGTAGAAAAAGCTTGCCTGCAACTAAAGCCAATACAGAGTACAGTAGAGGTAAGAGATGTTTGAGCATCTGGGTGACCCATGACTGAAGCTGGATCACAGCCTGGACTTCCTACTTATTGGTGCAGTAGATTTCCATTTCATGTTTGCGTGATTTGATTTAGGTTTCCTGTAGCCATCACTGCTGGGATCCCCAGTGTGGAGTACTCTTTTCTTGATTTTTTGTTTCTTCTCTCTGTTGCCCAACCAATTGTGTGAGAATTCCTTAGTGTGTCTATCAGAGGACACTGACTTTAGTATTGGAATAGTTGACACCTGTTGCGTTGATACCTGCTGTCAATAGTCCTAGTAGTGTTAGGATTTTGGAAGACAATGACATTGAGGGTTCAGCTTCACCTGCCTCATGTAGCCTGCCTTAGCAGGAAGCAGCAGGAGTTGCCTGTATGCCCCTGAGTGACAATCCCTGCACAGATATATCCCTGCCGCCCTTTTTTTTTCTTTTTGCCTTTCATTCTTTTGTCTTTATCTTTGTCAAATGTATGGGGTTTCTGCTTTCTTAATTTTAAAGCAGCTGATTCAGGCAAGGAGATGATCTATTAAAGAACATTTAACTTAACTATTTAATATTTTAACATTTGCAAAAAGAAAAACATGGTGTGGTGTGATCCTGAGGTTGATTATGGCTGAGAAGAATAACTCACCCCTCAAGATGGGACCACATGGTCAATACTCTACTGGAGGACTGATACATTATGTCACCTTCAGGATGACATAATGCAACTTTATGCAACTTTAGTTGGCCGAAGTCTTTATATCCAAAAACTAGCTTTCATGACAGAATGAATGAAAATTAAAGATGTTGGCAAAACCCCAAAGAAGTATTCAAAAGAATGAGGCATGGCGAACTCACAAGGGAATGAGATCACCTCACCTTTAGCCTAATTTCTCTGTAGCCAAAGACATAGAGTTGAGAATTTGAGAACCAGACTGGGATCTTTTCAGAAATGCTGTTGCTCTGGGTGCCCCTGAGGTTCAGGATAAGTGGATAACACTTTTCATAAATGCTGGTTCTGGGCTTCCCTGAGATCATCATACTTTCATTTTAGTTAGCATTTGTTTCAGGATTTCTTAGCAACCACCAGTATTTCTGCACTTAGAATGGACTAGGAATGGCTACATATCTCTTAATCTTGATCCAGATGTGGAGAATCTTAATTGGTAGAGAAAGGTAGCTAAGAACAGGAGAAAATGGCCATTTCTATAACGGGAATCAGCATGATTGTAAGGACTTTAGTGCCTGAATAACTGATGACAAAACTCTAGAGGAAAGGACAGTAGATGACATATAAATAAGTAAATAAATAAATAAATAATGTCCAGAGGATAGGGCAGACAGAGAGGGGAAACAGCTAAGGATAGACAAGGGCAAGTTGGAGAAGTTTGCTAATGAGCACACATCTATCCAAGACTCATCCTGCATTAGACACTTGTCATTCATTCAAGCATCTTAAGGATGATTCTGATTCCATGAGCCTTTTTTTTTTTTGCACAAGAGTGCTATACAATTAATCTCTTGTGTCTACTTTAAAATGTTCTTTCAATAGGAGACTGAGAGTGTGTTTAGATGGTTTTACAACTATATCTCAAACTTAAATTTTTTCACTTGTATTTGGGAATCTTAAATCATTTGAGCAGGAAATCAGATATATAGTATGCTGAGAAATAGGGGAGAAAGGATGAATACTTTTATATAGTATGGTTCTGTTCTTATTGATTTATAAATTTAATTCCATCAAAATGCAGAATATGAGAGACATTTCCAGTGTCTTGGGAGAGGCTCAGAATCTGACCTCACTAGTAGATCAGTTAGAATTTCCTAGCGTTTTTCATCTGTGGTTAAAACTTGGGAACTTGATGCTTTATTAGTTGTTGGCTTTCTTTGCCTTACCACGCTTGCTAAAGGTTTCTTCTGACCGATTAAAGCATCTTTTGCTCCACCCTCTACCTCTTACTTCCTCAGTGGTTCCCATATTACTGCTTCCATCTTTTACTCTTTTCCTGCCATTAACTCATCTCTGTTGGATCACAGTGTAATAGAAATGGAGGAAATCTCTCCTAAGGCATATTGTGTAGCAGTCCTAAAGTCCATGAGTACAGCAACTGTGCTGCTAGGGATACTTTTTCTTCTTTTAAAGTGGATTCATAATGCTAAGATCCAGCCTTTGCAGGACTTTCAAGTTCCCACCATAAATATGAGTACTTGACGTGATATACATCTTCTGTAAAAGTGAAGAGAACAATGTGAAACTTAAACCAATTCTTGACATTTAATCCTGAACATTCTAAAGCCCTTGCATATTTTAGTGAAGAATTTTCCCCCCATTTGGTAGCTTAATAAATGGTGGTGGTATATCCTACATGGTGATCACTGCAGTTCAACAGCTGGGGGATGACCGCATCCAGCCAATATACTTATTTTGACTCCAGTTTTATAGAGGGTGAAGTATAGAAATGTCATCCATTCCCACCCTAATGGGGTTACTTCCATTCCTTGAGGGGTTATCACCTACTCTCAGAGAGCTCTCAATCTTTAAGACTATGGGATGTAGAGTAATTAGGCTTCAATGTCTACAGGAGTGGTTTTTTTTTTTTAACTGTGTAAAAAAAAAAATGCTCCTTTCCAGATGTAGAACTGAAGTATCTATTGCTTCTGATGTGGCTGTCAGAGGCCAATTGGGGAGCAAAGTATCAAACACAATGGCTCCTTTGAATTCCTTTGCAAGAGGCAGAACATTCCCAGCCTCAAGATTCCGGTCCTTCTTGTCTTAGTGTGTGGAAAAAAGCAAATCCCCTCCAACTTGAAGAAAGAGTCTTCCTTCCCCCCACCCTGCACCCCTGACCTCTGAACCCAAGTTCTGCTATTTCTGAGGAAATGGTTTGCCTCAGCAGTGTGGCATTCAGAGGTGAAAGAGGGGGAAGACTAGAGGAATTTGAGTCTGTTTTCAAATTGCAGTTAGGATGTTGGAGAAAATTTCTGTGACATTTAAACTGCTAGTTACTTTATTAGATTTTCATTTCTAAAGCAGAACTAAATAAGTGCAGTCAGTGACTCTGGCCAGAACGTACGCATGCTCATTAGGGCGGTTTCTCCTCTTCGTAGAAGAACTCCAAATGCTGGACTGGGGTGGAAGCACTGTGGAGAATCCAGAGTAGCAGTTTCTCATTTCAGTCTCAAATGCATTTGAGCACATTTTGTATAAGAGATCACAAACACTGAACTCAATAAAAAAGTGTGTGAGCCATTGTTGTGCTTTTCTTAAATGTTGGTTTTATTAAAAAAAAATTAAAATGAGGTGGCTGGATTTCTGAAGTTTCAGACTTGTACAGTTGCAACAGCAATCCTGTTGCTATTGGTCCCTGACAAGGAAGCCAGAAGGATCACAAAAAAAAATATCTCTTGTCTTTGGTGGGTCCTTCTCCTCCTCCTTGCCTTGATCTTCCCCATAAGATAATTCAACTTATACCATGTATAGATTCAATTGAGAAAACATGGACGGGGATAGGGGGTTCTAGTTTTTCTTTGTTTTCATAGTATCTGTTCGAGGAAGAGGTTGTGTATGTTTAATATGGAATTGTTATCAGGGCCTTTTCTCATCTTTGAAATTGGCTGCTTCTCAGTTATCTGGGAGCTGAACATCCAGCTTGCAGACTATCTGGGTATTTCGTTTCTTCCCTTTCCTCTCGTTGCCAGTGTTTTTACAATTTCCTCACTCTGCTGACACACACATATTGACCATAAAAGGACAAAGGAAACACCCCACCAATTTTGTTTGTTAATTGCTCTGGTACAATTTGTTCAGAAAGAAGCTAAAATATAGACCCAACTGGAGTTCGAAGATTATCTGTGAGTTGAATCTATCCATACTGTTTCTAAGCCTCATTTGTACAGATAATCGAGGTTGGCAGAACTTCAGAGAAGTATCTCTTAAGGGAGATCAAACATTTCTCAAAACCCAACTCCCTCTGAAATAGCACATTTTTTCATTCCCATGGGAAAGTCATTGCTCAGAGAAGCAAAGAGGCAGAGGTGCTGAGAGAGGGAGAATTCCTCCCGTCTGAGCTACCTTTGATGGGACAGGCTTACCAATAGTGGCTAAGTGGGGGATTTGTTCTGGACCAGGCAGATACACGGATGTGTGTGTGTGCTCATGTGAGCAGGTCTGTGTGTAATATCCAAAGCCACCTCAAGGCAGTCTGCCAGAGAAGGACTTTGGAGGTCAGCGCCTGTGAGCCACAGCTCTCCTAGTGAGAGCGCTCCCCAGACCCTGGCTCCACACACCCTCCACCCTCTTGGGGTTCAGGAGGCTGCTCTTCCAATTCTGACCACCCAGTGGCATGAAACTAATGATTAACTCTTTGGCACAAAATTTCTCCACTAATTGGTAATGTGAAACCCAGTAGTGATTGGCGTGGGGGTACAGAGTCTGTATGTCAGAAGGTTAATGAAAAATTAAGTATTGTATTTTGCTGGTGGAGATTAAAAAATTTTTTGGATGGGTGATGTCTTTTTCTCCTTTCTGCCAGCAGCAGAGATTGAGCATTGGGCTGTTGGCCTCCAGGAGCTAGCCTGCCCTCCACCAGACTGGTTGGGTTTTATCTGGAAGGTCAGAAAACTTTTGCTACCAAATCCAAACAAGCTCCATCTACAACTATCCTTCACAGTTCAGAAATGGAGATGGTTCCCAAGGGCCACTTAAAAAGTAGATTTAATTGCCCAATAATTGCAGGCACTTTGCCTGCAAATATATTTGTTAATTGGAATATATATACATATATATGTATATATATATATATTCCCTCTGTTTAGGCTCCTGGAAATGGATAAGAGGGAAATTTATTGGAGAACTTTATTTGGACTTGAGGACCCGTTTGTGCAAGTGCATTCCTTATTAATAGGTCTTTGTTCTTGCTATAACCCTCAGACAGGGATCTGAGAGACATACTCATTTTCTTCGAAGTCCTATCAGCATAGTAATCACTCTTGGCTGAAAACCAGCTGCCATTTGCATGTTTAATAAAAATATAACACCAATACCATATTCAAAACTATTTTTCCTTTTAGTGGAAGACTTCAAAATAACCTGGTTCCCTATGTGTACCACAAATGCTATTTACTGTGGGGTTGTAGTCTTTAAAATAGGGAGATGATGCTAAAACAATTTGATTACTCTTTCCTTCCCCTATCAGTCACAAACCATCTCTCTTAATTATGGTGTAAGGACATTTACATAACCAGGGAGAGGGTCCTTTAACTACATTGCTATTATGCGTGGCACTTGTGTGAAAGGATATTATATTCATGTGCATTAGAGATTGCTTATAAAAGATCAAGACAATAATAGCCGATCAGACAATAAAGGTCTCTTTTCTCCTCCCAGACAGGCTGTCTCTGACAGAAGAATACAGTTCATCAAAAGTGTCTGCAGGTTGTCAAACTCAGGGAGGTTTGGGGACCCTCTGCGGCTGTCATGGTCAACAAGAAGATTTTCTGTCGGGCTTCTCCATCACTCACCCTGAGGAAATAATCACTCACTACATTCTGCATGTTCTCATGATGGAGCTCTCCATTTGAGAGAACAGAGCCATTTTATCAAAGGACAATATAGCCCTTCTCTGGGTCCACGTAGCTTCCATTATCAGACCATAATAAATCATATTTATGTTCTCAGTTAATAAGACTGATTACAACGCAGGTTCCAGACATGGGAAAAGCAAAGCAGGTGAAAAGATGTTTTAATGAAAATATGATAAGAAAACAGCTTCTTGTGAACATTTTGTGCTATTATTTGTAATGATTACAGACAATTTTTGATGCATCTTCTTTAGCAATGGTTTAAGCTGCATAAATTGGCTCCCTGGCAGATAAGTAAAAATGATAAGAAAAATCATGAAATCGTCTTGTGTTGTCTAGAATCATTATGTACATAACAAGTGCAAAATGGGTTTAATGTATATGCTGGGGATGGAGGGGAAACAGATTTCTCAGAGAAGCGTGCTTTGGGTATTATTCAAAATGATTTAGAAATTTTCTCATTTTGCTTATTAAAGGTGTGTATGCACCCTCCAATTTGGGAGTACTAATCATTAATTTCAGTTTCATAAGTTAATCTATAACTCTACCTCCTTTATTCAAACTCAAAGTTGTTGTCCCTTTTTCTCCCTTCTTTCTTTCTGTCCCCCTTGGAGATCAGTACAAAGAGAGACAAAGAGATAAATATTTCCTACTCCGTGTCCATGCACAACTGTAGCTAGTGCTAATGGGAGTTAAGTGCCTGTTGGGGAGGAAAACAGACCCCAAAGTTTAATATTGAAAGCTACCTTATTAAAAAGGTCTGGACATTTTTAGCTTCAGTGAGTTCAATTACATTGAAGTACCAACTTTCTAAATTAGTACACAAAAGGAAAAAAAATCAGATAAAATATTGAAACCACTTCAACCATTAACTGGGTAATACAGAGGAGCATCTGAAGGCTGAGGACTTGGATCGTGCAGTGTGGCTTGTTCGTTCATATTAGTTTACCAAGCTGATGGGGTAACAAATAACAATTCCAAGTGAGCCTCCAACACTTAGAGTACTTTTTTGTACTGTCCATTTGTGGCTTGCTGGGAATTTTGTTATGCTTGGCTTTTGATTTCGAAAAGTAGTGAAGCCTGTGCATTCTGTATTATTCTGATAGTGGCATTCTGAAATTTTGGATTTACACAATTCATATTCAACAAGTTGTTGGGATATTTTAACTATTTTCGTAGGGGTTGGGGAAGGAACTTGGCCTCTCTCTCGTGTTTAGGTCTCACAGTATGCACATATGAAGGGTTCTTTAAAGATCTACTTGTGGAATAGCTATTGTTATAAATTGAAAAAGAGGACATTCTCCACAGTGAACTGTCATGGCTAGACTGCTGGAAAGGCCATGATATTGACAGTATTGCAATTTCTTCTTACCAAAAGAAAACTTGATAATGTTTGGTATCTCCAAGATGGAAGTTGGAGATTCAGAGATGCTTGGATTCTACTGTTTCTGAGGTAGTTTTTGCTAATGTTAGATGTTGGAAGAGTTGATAAAGTCAGCAAGGCCTAAGAGATTAACCTTGCAAGTTGATTAGTTGATTAAAACACCCATGAGGAAAATTCATGAATTTAATTGGTAAGGGTGGGCAGGTACGGGTGTACGTGTGCGCCTGCGCAGGGGTCCCATGCTCTTCAGTAATACGCTGTTTCCCGAAGTTAAAAGCCTATTGAGATTGAGTCCCCTCACCTAGATCATCACTTCTTTTTTGGCAAGCTCTCTTTGTTCTATTTTAACCAAGGCTTCTTTTTGAAATGCTTGAAATGTCATAGATTTTCGGGGACTGTTTGTGGTCAACCTTCGTAGATTCTACCCACAAATGCCGCTTATTTTCTATCACATGAAAATAAGGGAGGGGGAGAGCGATTGGCCCTATGTCATTCACATTGTCTGACTTCCACAAAAATAACTGCCAAGACTTCTGCTGCATCTTCCTTTGATTTTAATCCCCACTCCATTTTTCTCTTCATAGGCTGACCAAAAAATATTGCCTGCAAGAGAATTCCATAACGCCACCATTTATCTAACATCTTTGAGGCGTTTTCTTTTAGTGTTACTGGACTTAACCACAAAGACTTTGACATTGATAAAGAATCTGTCAAGTTTGCCCTGATCAGTGCACTGAAATCGCTCATGACAGGGAAGACACCAAATACCCCGCCTTCCTCCCCAAAGCAGTGGTAGATTAGGGAAAAAATGATTAGAGGCTTCATCGTTGTGAAGCCTTTTCACATTGGACTATATACGGAGCCAAATGTGTTTTACTCGTCACACTCCATTAGCATGTGTGAAACAGTTGGGGAAATGACCATATGATTAGACAGAAGGAAACCTGGACTCTTCACATTGGGACTTGTTACCACTGAATAATGTCTTTGCAAGAGGGATTGGTTTGGATTTTGTTAATTTCTCATGTGATAGAGAATAAGTGGCATTTGTGGATGGAATCTACGAAGGTTGACCACAAGCAGACCCTGTAAATCTATGCCATTTTAAAGATTTAAAAAAGAAGCCTTGGTGAAATCCACAATTTTGTTGGCAAAAATTTTCATTTGACTCAAAAAATGTCCTCCCTTGATCGCCCTATAGGAACCAGAAGATAACATTTTCCCAGGGCCTACGATTTCTTTATGCAGCTGAGGAGTAAGCAGAGGGTAGGTTTCAGATGAGGACTGACTTCTGGAGGAGTTCTTCCTGAACAGGATCCAGATCTGTGACGATATTTCACAGTTAAAAGATTTTGTTGTTGTCGTTTTGCTGGTTTTTGTTGTTTGTTGTTAGGGAGAATGTCAGTGCAAAAATGAATTTAAGGATGAGAAGATAAGAAGGATTTGGTGGATACAAAGGAAATTCCAGTGACCCTCAAAGCACATGACCTCTGCACTGTAAGGAAAAGGATAGAGCAGGCCAGTTTTCCTACTGAGGGCAATCTGTTGAAAACCCACACTGAGCAAAAGAACCCATTATGGGAGAGAAAGACTGCTTTCTTGAATACTGCTTGCATAATTACATATGTATGAGTGTTATAATTCCTTAGAAGGAGATCTTGTCCCACATATGATTGGGGAATTATTAAATGTTGACTATTAAATATTTTAGTTAGTTTCACACTGTGTTTATTTCTCCAGAATGATGAATATGCAGATTTAAAATGGAATTTCTTCGTTCCTAAGAAAACAAGGAAGCCAAGTCCTTGGCGACGTCTAGCTTTTACAGATGGGCCCTCTGCTAGGGTGACTCACCACAGCAGCCAGCCGCCTGTGTCAAGAAAAACCACATCACCTCCCACCTCTGAGAAGGGGACCATTTGGAAGAGGAAACCGCACCAATTTTGGTGATGGTCCCTGGGCACTGTTGCAGAACTACAGCCTGATTTAGTTATGGATAACAGCTCTCCAGCTCCAAACCCGAGCAGGGGCAGCAAACACACGCAATTGCCAATCGCAGCAAAGGGTAAGGACGCAAAGGACAGGGGAAAGAGGTTCCTTCCCCTGGACAGACCAGCATGGCGGGCAGTAATTAGTGCAAAATACCCACCTCTGTTTTTCTTGAGCTGTTCAACTTGTCTGGCTCCTAAAGCTTCAGTGTTGGTTCAGGAATTCAATGCAGCCCTCCCTTGTGACTACACAGAATGTGTTTGCAGTGTTGAAGACCAGCCCAGGACTAATTTTGAAAAGTAAATCTGGGAAACAGCTTAATTTCATTTCCCTAGAGATTTTTCTGGGACAAAGTTAGAAGGGAAGACAAGTCGAACAAAATAGCAGTTAAAGGCAGAGGCTACTTTGAGGAAAATTCTCCTATATTATCCTTGCTCTCCAATTTCTGTCCTATGAAGGAAGTCTCATGGATTTTCAGTGAATAGTAATTCTTGATACACTATGATGTTTTACAACCCTTGTGAAGCTGGAATGAACTATAGCATCTTTAACTAAAGTGTCCTCTTGAGCACCCAGGACAAAGGCACAATCAGCTGTATACAACTTGTGCTTTGTGATCCCACCGGAGTTTCCTGAGCACCTGCCATGTGCCAGGCACCATGACTCAGAGTCAGGGTCCCCTATTCCTCGGCAGTTCCTGCTACATCACACACTTTTGTTCAGAAGGATTGACAAAATTAGAGACTCAAAGTCAGTACTTTTGACATTTGGTGTCCCAAGTAAAAAATGGCTATTTTGGCAAAAACTCTAAAATATGAGTATAAATAAAAAGCATACTTACTTTTCCTAGAAGAGTCAGTATAGAGTGGTGTATACTATAAGAGCTTGAGCTTAGGAGTTACATATTCTGGTCCAAACACCGGCTCTGTTTTGTTATTTTGCTCTGAAGAAAATTAATCTGTCTAAGCCTCAATTTCTTCATCTATAAGAAGGTAATAATAATATTACTATTTTTTTCTTTAGCACTGGCGTGAAGATTAAACACATATGAACAGTTGGAACAGTGAAAGCCAGATTAAGAGATGGACCGTCAGGGCAGCTGCCTAGGGGTCAATGTTTAAGGGATGCCAAATACCCTAGAAATAAATAAATTGCTACCAGTAAGCCAGGTTTACATATATGATCCTGATGTGTCTTGTAGAATGGAATTGACCTTGTTTTGTCAGAACACAGTGCCCTTAAGAGGAAAATAACAACAACAACAACAAAATCCTGATTGGCTAGTGTTGCTGGGTTGCATGGTGTAAACAGAGGTCCTGCCACCACCTGCCCAAGACCAACAGTTACAGCTAGTTGCAAGTCTGAAATCCAATGATGCTTGACTTATGGCTGCATTCTGGAGAATTATATTTTTCTCTAAATTAGAATCTTGATACCAGGCTTCCCAAGCACTTGTCTGATTTAGAGAATCATAAAAGAAAACAAGGAGTAACACAAGGGAAACATGCCATCCACATGAAAGTCAGAGAAATTAGATTTTTAAGCAAAATTTGAACAAGATTTTACAACTCTATCAATATAAGTTATCTCTACATTTGGAAAGGAACACTATTCAGTTAGCAGAGTAAAATCAGTGAAATGGAAGGCAATTCTAATTAGGTTAAAATGTTTCAGTGCCTGAAATAATTCTCTTATTTTGAACACCAGGAAAGATATATATAAATTATATTAGTAGAATATCAGTTTCTCTCATCCTCAGCAAATGACTGTTGGTCAAAAAGATATTGGCTGGTAGTGACGCAAATGATGATTCTACCCAAACAGCCCAAGTCCTGGTGCCCTGAGCGCAGGGTCTACACAGTGACTCTTAACAAGCATACACCATTAGAGTACAAGCACTTTCAGGCAGAGCAACCTATGTTAAAGCATCTGATTAGGAACTCCCGAGAAAATGTTGTCTGGAACTTCAGGAATGCAAACCTAGGACATAAAGACAATGGAAGAAACTTGGGCTGTGATTCTTGGGATGTCCTGTTTGGCCTGGCCTCTGCAGCCCCCATCCCTCTTCCCTCTACTCTTCTGTATCCTTTTCTCCTCCTTTCTCTCTCCATGCTCATTTCCACAGGCCGAGGACCTGACGCCTGCTTGGCACCCAGCCTCAGGTGTGCTAGCTTGTTTCTCTCTTCCTGTCTCCTCCTCCACCTCTCCCACTTTCCACTTGGGACACTCGTCAATACGCTTCTGAATAGTGAATGATTCAAGAGAATGACCTCTCCTCCTTGAATCTCCACATGCACTCCCTTGGTTGTGGTTTTATCTGGCTGTTTTGTGTGAGCGAAGTGAGCATTGGTGGCAGAACAGTGGCCGGGGGGTCAGGAGGAGGGGCCCCAGATCCCTGCGTGGCTCAGCCAGATGTTCTCACGGTTGTGGGGATTCAATGCATTCTGTAGGCAGCTCTCCTGGGCATCAGAGTCACCAGGACCAAAACAAGGGAACTGAGTTTTATCTACAGTTACAATGCCTTTGAAGGAGTAAAACCTTGTACAAACACCATTTTTTAAAAAATGCCAATTACAGATCAGATGTGCCAGGAGAGATTCTAGAAGGAGACCTGGAGCTCAGAGTCTGCCTGCTCAGCCTCTGGTGACCCATCCTTCCCAATCCCTCAGCTCTCTGGTGGTCTGTCAGGGAGTCTCTGTGGACTAGATGATCTCCAAGACCTACTCTGATCCCAGGTGACTCCAGTACTAAGCAAACTCCTTGAGAGAGGACAGCCCGGCAGGCCTGTGCGGGATTCGGCCCCTTGCAGGCACTGCTCCTGGAAGATCAAGTTTCTCTACCTGTCTGTCTCTGTAATACTGTTTCCCAGCTGCAACACCACGGAGCAAGAAGTGGAGGAATGGTGGGTGGAACAAACTCCAACTTCCTGGTCTGGCTCTGCATGAAAATCTAGGGTTCCTGGATGGTTACTCAGGGAGCAAGGAGTTGTGAGAAAGAGACACTGGAACATCCTACTAATTAAGGAACTGCCAGCAAGTAATTTAAGAAGTACTATGATCAGATTTTGTATTTCTATTTTGACAGATAAGACTGGCTACATGTTGAGTAAAAAACTGTGGAGTTGGGTCCACCCCTTTGGAATGTGTCATAAAAGTTCAGTATGTCAAAAGACTCTGCTGTCTGCTACAGCATGGAAATGCCCGATGCTTATATGGGTTTTGAACCTCACAGCAATCCCGTGAAGATAAGCAGGATCTCTGTTTTAGAGGTGAGGAGATTATTGCTGAGGGGGATGGAGTGATTCGCCATTCCTTGAAGGACCACTAATGCAGAGTGCTTTCCACCCTGCTGAGGTTACCCTGCAGGCAGACTGGGGAGGCAGCAACAGAGGGAGCACAGTTGGTCCCTTGTCAAGCGTCTGGCTTCTGGCTTCTGTTCTACCCAGCAGCTGTCTGGGAAATAGTAGGCAAAGCCCTTTTTAAGGCTTCTTTAGGCTTCCTCCCTCATTTTGGAGGATAAGCCAAAAAGCCTCATAGGTCCTTTCTAGCATGAACGTCTCTTGGATTTGGGGGTACAAAGAACAAAAAAGGCTCCTGGGTGTGCGGCGTGGAGAGGCTGCCAGTTGACCTCTGATATCTAGTTCTCCCTTTATTTTTTAAATATAAGCATTTAATTTTTAGAAGAGTTTCAGTTTTATAGGAAAGAAAAGAGAGTTCCCATATATCCCATGACCAATTTCCTCTATTACTAATACCTTATGCTGGTGCAGTATATTTGCCACAGTTAATAAACCAGTTTTGATATGCTGCTATTAACCAAAGTTCATATTTTATCACATTCCTCAGTCTTTGTTTGTTTGTTTTTGGGGGTTATTGTTCCATGATTCCATTCAAGAGACCACATTTCATTTATTGGTCATGTCTCTTTAAGCCACTTCACTGTGACGATTTCCCAGACTGTCTTTGTTTTTGATGACTTGACAGTTTTGAGGAGTACTGGTCAGGTATTGGTAGAGTGTAGTGTGTCCCTCAATTGAGGAGTACTGGTCAGGTATTTGTTAGTATGTAGTGTGTCCCTCAATTAGGGTTTGGAGGATGTTTTTGACATGGTTTTGGGAACTAAGACGACAGAGGGAAAGTGCCACTCTCATCACGTCACACGGAGGGTGCATGCCAGCAACATGGACTGTCACCATCGATGTTAACCTTGATCTTCCAGCTGGAGGTAGTGTTTGTCAGGTTTTTCCACTGTAAAGTTTTTTTCCTTTCTTTCCCACACTGTTCTCTTTGGAAGAAAGATACTACATGCAGCCCACAGTTTAGGAGTCAGTAATTACGCCCCCCTCTCCTTAAGGGTGGAGAATCTAAATCAATTATTTTAAGATTATGTAAGATTGTTTGCTCTCCCTATTTATTCATTTATTTACAGCTTACAGACTTATGGATATCTGTTTTATACTTCAAGTTGTAATCCAATACTACATTTATTTTGTTGCTCTCCTCTGAAACAGTAATAAACTTCCAGGTTTTAGCTGGACACATGGCTAACATGACAAAGCGCACATATTCCCAAGTCCCTTGCATCTAGATGTGACCATGTGATTAAGTTCTAACCAATTGGATGTGAGCAAGAGTGATTTTTTTTTGTTTTTGTTTTTTTTCTTCTTGTGTGCTTGCTAAAATGCATTAGGCTAGAGCAGGAGTAGCCATCTGGGACAAGGAGATGACCTTGGGAGAGAAGGCCACAGATGGTGGTGCACCAAGGAAAGAGCTTTGACCCTCTACACTGTGGAGCTCCATAGCAGCACTGGGTAGTACGCTGCCTGAGATAGAAAAACATTTCTATCTTGTCTAAGCCTCATAATTTTGGGGTTTCTGCTACTCCCAGAAGAACTTGATCCTAATTAACACAGGATGCATACAGCATCTGTATCCTTGTAAGTGTGTGTGTGTGTGTGTATGTGTATGTATGGAAGGGATGGCTACAAGGAATGAATTTTTTTTTAAGAAAACATACTGGGATATTCTAATTAGTCTTTTAGAGAATTGAAGTTTTATTATATTGCATTTTAAAAATTCATTAAGGACGCAGTCTTGGGTATTAGGGTGTTGTTTGCTAGCTATTTGACTCTCCCTAAGACTGGTTCTTTCATCACAAATGTGAAGTTTCAATCATTATCTTTGGAATAAACTGTTAGGGTACTGAAAAGTCTTTGTGGATGGTGCAGTGTGTTCTACTTGGTAATTTAAATTGGGTGACTGTTTGCTGTGTTTTTGAAGAAAGAGGAATAATCATTTTCTGATAAGGATTTAGTTAAAGAAGGTGCCGGTATTCACCGACCTGGGGTCAAGCTTGTACATGCAGGATCTCTCTGCATTTGGAGCCAGGCAGGATTGTGTTGGTCCTTAACGTAGTGTGGTGCCCTGGATTAAATTGTGTCCCTATCAAAACTCACATGTTGAAATCCTAACCTTCAGTACATCAGAATGTAGTATTTTAGAGATCTGTTCTTTAAAGAGATAAGATACAGGACTGGAGCGGTGGCTCTGTGGTTGGTTACGGCACTTGCCTGACATGTGCAAGGACGCGAGTTCAAACCCCAGCATCACATACACAAAGAAGTGTCAGAGCAACGAAGGCCACACGAATAACTAAATAAAATTGATTCCCTCTTTCTCTTCTTCACTGTCCCTCTCTCTTAAGAGAGAGAGAGAGAGAGAGAGAGAAAGAGAGAGAGAGGATACAAAAAAATCATTAGGTTTGTCCCTAATCCAACTTTACCAATATCCTTATAAGAAGAGGAATTTAGGATCTGGCTAATGGGAAGAACAGGGGTGTTAAGGGTTGCTGAAAGAAAGACTGATGTTGAGCTCTCCAGAAAGCACTGGATTTGTCTTTGTATCTCCAGTGCCTAGAAAAGAGTTGTAGGAATGAATCAATTAATGCTTGAAAGAAAACTAGAATGGGAGAAGTTACCATGACACTGAGTGTCCAGGAGTCCTTCCTAACCCCACCTACCTCAAGGTGTCCATGCTTAGCTGAGGGTGTGGGAATGCAGAGTGGGTAGGAACATCCAAGACGAAGAGAATTAGCTAAGACGTAGGGTTAAAGATGATGTAACTCTCTTTTAGAACTGTCCAGTAGAGTTGCCACTAACTATACATGGCTATTTAAATTTAGCTTAATTAAGATTTACAATTCAGTATCTTAGTCACACTAACTACATTCCAAGTGCCAATGACCACATATATCTAGTAGCTACCACATAGGACTGTGCACATACCGGATATTTCCATCACTACAAAACAAGTTCTGTTGGACAGTGCCCCTTTGAGGTAGTTAAAGAAGTGTGTATGGCTTGGCTCAAAAACGACTTTGAATAGCATGTTTAGGAGCTCAGACTTAATCTGGAAAGTGATGGGGAGCTGTTGGCAGTTATTTTTTTGAATTGTGATAAAATATGCAGAACATAAAATTTGCCATTTTAATCCTTCACAAGTAGACAGTTTAGTGGCATCAAGTATATTCTCACTGTATGCCTTATCCCCACTCTCCATCTCCAGAACATTTCCATCACCCCGAACTGAAACTCAACCCAGTGAATTAAATTACTTTCCATTCCCTTTTTCTCTAACCCCTGATAATCATGATTCTGTTTTCTTTACGTATGAATTGGACTATTCTATGGACCCTACATGACTGAAATACATCCTTCTGTTCTAGCTTGCTTCACTTACCATAATGTTTTGAAGTTTCATCCATGCTATAACATATCAAATTTCATTCCTTTTGAAGGGTAACTAATATTCCATTGTATATATTATTTTTCATTCCTTCCTTCTTTCCAAATCAAACTCAGAGCCTCATACATTCTAGGTAAACACTTTACCCCTGAGCCACACTCCTGACCTCTCTATATTTTCTTTATCCATTCAACCATTCGGTTACTTCTCCTTGTTTGAATATTATGAATAATGCTGCTATGAATATTGATACGCAAACACCCTTCTGAGTGTCCCTTTTCAATTCTTTTGAGTCCATGTTCAGAAGTGGGAGCGCTGGGTCACATGGTAATTTCATTTAATTTTTTGAGGCCTTGCCACATTGTTTTCCACAGCAGCTGCACTGTTTTAAATTCCCACCAGCAGTGCCATATCCTTGCTAATGCTTATTATTTTTGTTTTTTGGATAATAGCCATCCCAGTGTTGAAACATTTAAAAAGGGAGGTTTGTTATATCCAGAATCCATTTTTTCCTTTTCTGATAAAGTCCCTGTTTCTTTTCAGGCATCCTTCTCCTGCCTTCTCAGTTTGTGTGGATGAAGTGAAGTATAGGGGCGGTGGGCAGCTACTGTGTAACTAAGCAAACGGTATTTTACCCCTTAGGTCACAGTGAGTGGCTCAGAGGTTAACAGTTGAGCCAAGATGGACCACAACAGAATCAATTAGGGACTATAATGGCACTGTTGGGAACAAGGCTCTGTCTGGAGGTTACTATTCTGCTAAAATATACACCTGGAGCTGCTAGTGGCCATCTTGCCCCAACAAGGATAGTCTTACTGAGAATGACCCATTAGAGAGGATGGCCAAACCCAAAGGATGGTGGAACAGAGCCCTAGAGACAGACACTCCATTTTCTTTCCAAATTATAAGAACCAATACTTTCTTTTGCATAAATCAGTTTGGTATTGGTTTCTGACAGCAACAGAGTCTTGCGTCCTGAAATATAGAGACTGATACAGAAAGATTTACATTTTAAAAAAGATCTCTTTGATGATTCTGTGAAGGGCAACTCTGGAGGCAAAGATCTAGTTAAGAAGATATTAAAATAGAGAATGAGGGGACTGTGGTACAAAGTGGCACAGTGTCAGTAGGAACAGAGAGAAGGGCGTGGAATCTAACCTACCAAGGAGATGGGATGATCAGAGCTGAGTGGTTGATTGGGCTGGGGGATCAAAAGCAGGAGGACGACGCCATCTTTCTATACAGGTGAACTGGGGATGGTGATTGGGGTACTCTGCTGGAAAGACAAACTATTCTGAACACATTGAGTTTGAGGTGGCTGCAGGATACCCAAATAGAGAGGCTTAGTGGAAATGTGAGTAGATGAATCAGATTGGGTGAAAGATTAGTGTCTGAGAGCCTGGAGCGGTAGCTCAGTGGTAGCACACTTGCCTGGCACGTGCGAGGACCCAAGTTGGAACTCCAGCACCACATACACAACTGAGTGTTGGAGAAATAACCACCAACAATAAAAAGATGAAAAACTTGATAAAATTGATTCTTTCTCTCTCAGAAAGAAAGGAAGGAAGATTAGAGCTTGAACAGTGGGTCTGGGAGGTCTTGCCTGACCTTTAGAGCCATGGGAGGGGGGACTAGACATCTCAGGGAGAGTACGCAGGATAGAAGGACAGAGCCTGAGGTTGGCTCTCTGGAACACTGGTATTCAAGGACCATTTGAGGGAAAAGGAGTCCACTTAAGAGACAGAGGAGGAGCAGGAAGAGAGATAGAAGGAAACAGGCAGAATGTTGCAGTGTTCAGTCCTGGCCTCTGCAATGCAGAGGCAGGAAGCTGAATCTGGACAGGGCATCTAGCAGGTTCCATGTCAGAAGTAGTGGTCCCTCCCCTGGGGTGTTAGCGTGATGCCTTGAACTGAGTGTGGGCTTTGAAATCACATTCCGCCTCTGCCCTGTAGTATTGGAATAATTTCCCCCCCTTCCCAGAGCCTCTTTCTTCAAATCTACACAATGCAAACAATATCCCAATTATATAGGATTGTTGGGGGGCTTTGATGAGATATTGCTAAAGCCCTAAATCCACAGCCAGGCACATATAGGTGTTGAATGCACACGGGTTTCTCTCTCTCCCCAATCCCTCCATATCAGTGCTCTCTGCCAGCCTCATTTCTGTCTGTTCTTGAGTCAGAGGGAAAGCAGGCTGACCGTAAAGTGCCTGAGCAGGGACTGGATCTTCACTCACCATCTTGCTTCTATAAACACTAAAATTCAGGGTGGCATGGAGAGTCCATAAGCAGGAAAGGCCATGCAGAAGAAAGAGAAGGGGCATGGGGACGCTGTGTGTGCCAGTTCTGGATTTAGGGCTTTATCGGCATCTCATTGAAATCAACTGAAGAGATGAGGCACACACTCTTCATAGTCCCTTGGGCTGTGAATGTTTCTCAATTCTAAGGGACTGGGTTGATAAAGCAAGCAGGGACCTAAGGGTCAGGGACAGGGTTGATGCTGTCATGTTGACAGCCAGTGGCTTGTCAGTATGGACTCCTGTTTATGGCAGAAGGCCATTCACAAAGGCAGAAACTTGCCAGGGAAACTGGAGGTGCTCTGGCCACACCAGGAGGATTTCAGGGGAAGGTGAGTCTCCCTAATGGAAAGCGTTTCCATAGTGTTTTCTATTCTCATAGGAGCTATAAGCCCTGAAAAAGATGCACTTGGGGAAATTTATCTGCACACCCCCCCACATACTATGTGAATAACCCACATTATAATCTGCAGCCGGGGCAAGTTCTGCATGCTCACTAATAGCTGTCACTAATAGCTGTCCCATTGAAAGAGCCTTTCTGAGGCTCTTCCTCACAGGCAGAAGCAATACAAGTTTACTTCATTTTGGTAATCACATTTTTATTCCCATTCACCCCTAAATGATATCCTATAAAAATGTAAATTATTTTCTCTTATGTCTGCTACTTTTGAAAAATATTATAACAATAGAGGAATCTTTAACACAATCTAATTTCTTATTTTATGCCCAAAATATAGCCAGGGAGAAGGTTGCAGTGACCATGGTGTTTGGAAATGCAGATGTCCCATTTGCAAGAACTGGTGGCCTCTGGGAACAGATTTAGTTGGTCAGGCTTAAAGACATAGAGACCCTCTGCAGAAATTGGGATAATGGATAGATTTTCTTTTCGAGGATTTGAATGTTAAAAGGTGTTCTTCAAAGGTTATTGAGCACATGTTTTTTTCCAGTGATCTGTGTGAACTTGGTTTGGTTCATCAATATAGATTTTTTTATTAAGATGGTGTTATTTGATTGACTTCACCTCAGCTTCCAAGAAGTCTGAAGAATAAGGGATTTCATACTCATGGACTAGAGATACAAAAACTAAGAGCAAGGTGGGAGTGGAAATGAAGGAATAATATTCCAGAGGAGGACTTGGGGAGTGACAGTCATGGCATCACAAAACTGCAAGAGGAAGCACAAGGTAGCTTCCCAGAATTCTCTGCTTTTTTTGTCGGGATGTAGCAATCCAAAAACGGATGGTTCAGGGGCTTCAGGTAACCACCATCCTTCAACTGATATACACTTTATAGGGCTTTTTCCATGCCAGGTTGTTTTTTAAGGATCTGACTGTGACTTTCTTCTGCACACACCTTAAAGAAGGTTCAACTTCTTGCAACTCAAGAGAACCAAAAAGCTAGCAGCCACCTGCTAACCTTGTTTTTCCGGAAGCTCCTGGGCGAGGTTGGTAGAATTCATCTGAGACCTTGCCTTTCATATAGAATCATATCTTGTCTTGCCTTAAGAAAGTATCAGCAGGCACAACTTGATAACACTGTTTTGACAACCTAAGAACCCTAGTTCTCTGTCAACTGGACTCTGACAACTGGCCAGCAGATGGCGCCCTTTGTCATTTATTGACACTATTCCCTGTGTATAAAACCGTGTGTCTTGGTTTCTTTAATTTGGGTGGTATTACAAGTAGTATTTTCAACTGCTTATTATGCATGAGCCAAAATTCCATGAATGTGTAACATTTTCTCCTGTATTTCCCTTTTTTATAACATCATTTAAATTCCTTATTAATAATTTAAAAATGTTCTGGATTTTAATCACTTTTCTCATCACTAAAATATCTGATGAAGAGATGTTTTTCCCCTGCTGAAGGTGAGATAGAGGAAACCATCAGCAAAGACGAGAGAAGAGAATCTTGCTCTTCAGTGAAACTCATCGCCCCCTCGTGTGCATCACCCCATCTTTTCAGTTTAATTGAATAGTATTTATTTAATTAATAAAAATATCTGTCTAGTGCAGGTTTCAGAAATCCGGGGCTAGAATAGGCTGCCATTAATAAAACAAGTTTTTTTATATCCAAGTTTAATTATGGTGGTGTGTGTTTGATAGCTTGTTACTGTAAATAAAAGAGATAAAGGCAGCCCTTCACTAGAGTAGCTGGAGAGCTGTGAAATATGTACCTAATTAAAACTATTGGTGTAAGAGGCTAATAAAGTACATGTGCCTACTAGATGTCTTATTCTAATGAATCTCGGCTAATTTGCTTTGACTGATGAATTTCGGTGTTAGTGGTAGGGGCTGAATAATTATGAAATTTATCACAAGATACAAGGACTCATTAAGGATTACTCAGGTTGAGTTAGAGGAATGTTTTCTTTGTCAAGAACACAGGCCTTGACCAACATAATTGCGGCAATGCCAAAGAGTAGCCAGATTCCAATCCAAACCTGAGTGGGCGTTCAAGGCCAGGAGGGGTGCATGCTCAAGGATGGGGAGGGGATGGGGTGCGCGGGAGACCACGTGTCAGCTCTGGAAGACACACCTGTGTGCTTCTCATGCCTGAATTTTAAATAGAAGCATTCAGTGCACACAGACCTTCTTGAGGATGGTTCTAATGACAATGACTCTCTTCTCATCTGTTTATTGAAAAAATCTCCCTGCCCTTCACAAAGAAAAATGGGTGAGGCTAGCATTTATTTAGCAAGGACACTGCTGAAGGAGTCATGTTCAGCCCCCAATTCTTTCTTTCCCCTTCTTCCCAGGTTTACCTCTGGAATCTCCAGACTTATTAATGAATCTGATTTTATTAACTCCTGGGTGGTAGACTCCCTAACTGGGAAGGTGATTGGAAACCATTTGGTCAGTCTCACGTAACCACTTGCAGAATGCCCAAAAGGTAAAATAAATCTGTTTATCTTGAAATAGAAATTCTAATTGTTACAACATGTGCTGCTGGCACTACATGGGAGAGCTTTCTTCCAGTGTTGAATTGGACATCTTGCTTTGCACTGCCCAGAACCAGAGCAGAAGGCAAAGTCACCCCTAGACATCTTTCCCAGGTCAACAGGACACAGAGGCAATAGAATAACTGCTGTCCTGTGGGCTAGCAGTACCTCAGCTCAGAGGATAGGAATGAAGGAATGAATGAGTGAATTCGTGAATAAAAGGTCACTGTGAGCCAGCTGGTTTCAACCTCTGAGGACTAGGCAGGGGTTGGGGGTGGAACAGGGGAGAGACAGGAATGTCCCAATGAGTGACACTAGATGACATCCCAGTTGGAAGTCTTGTCAAACAAATGGAGTCTTATTTACCCCCCTACCACCAGAGATGGCTAATTCCCGGGCTGAAATCAAGGGGATGGCAGAAGGTCTCATGAGGGCTTTGTGACCCGACCACAGGGCAGTTATAGTGTGGGAGTGCTTCCCTTCTCGTTCTCATGTTGGCATTTTGTATGAACAAAGAACTGTAAACTCTATGACATCTGACCAAACATTTAAATATATACAAGTACATTATATATGTATAAATAAATATATACATATCGTCAAAAATACATGTTTTTAAATGTGATTTAAAACTAAAACAACTAGAAATTCAACTTAATGTCTTACCACTAAAGCTTTCAAATCAATTAACCCTCTGGCTTGTTTTCCTTTCCAAAAATAACTTTGAAGCAAACTTTTCCAATTTATTTCTTTTGAAGAGAAATGTCAGGCAAAACATTAAGTAAAATTTTAACTTTTATGATGAAGTCCAAAATGTATTAGATAATCTGTTGAATTCTAAACTTACTGTTTTTTGTGGTATTCTTTTTCAAGGTAGAGAAAATCTCAGTGATAGGACAAGGCAAAGAGTGATGAGACTTTTAGGATTTCCCCTAGTTCACTTCCCCTTGCTCCTGACCCTTTTGACTAAAATAAGTAGTAGCAATAACAGAAACTATGAGAAGTAATAAAGTGTAAGTGCTTACTGTGTGCCAGGCATAGTGCTTTACAATGCTATAAAATTCCCAAAACAACTCTAAGAGTTAGGAACTATTGTTATTTTTTCACTCTACAAAAGAAGAAACTTGCACATTAACTCAGAGGACTGAGAGACTTTGTCCCACCCAGATAGTCAGCAATAGTGTCCATCTCAGACCTGCCTGTCTGTCTGACCACTGCAAATGCTGTCTTCTGGTTGAAATATGCTCTGTCTTACCTTGAGAATCTTCTAGAATGTCAACACAGTTTTTATTTTCTTCACTTAAGCCAAAAGGACCCATGGCTCTAATACAAATTAATGCCAGACCTGTTGGTTCATAGAAAGGCATGTGAGGTTAGTCTGTCTGGAAGGCTTTGCTCAAGTAATTGTGGGAAGGTAGGAAAATGGGCACTGGTCAGAGAGCTGAGGCTGGGGGTCAGCGATGGCCAAAACACTGTTTTTCACATTGTTTTCATTTTGACTTGGAACCATTATCTGTAAATTAGAGCTGGTTGAAAAATTCAGACGTCAAAGGGTTGAGAAACTATATAGAAGGGCCTGAATTAAATCCCCAAACAGACCTACCTGCCTCCTAAAACCTTGCCTCTTCCCCAGCCATGATTTATATACACTGCTTTGTCTTTTATGGTTTCCTGAGTTAGTTATTTCAGACTAAAATTTGTGTGTTATGAGCCTCAGTGTGCATGATTTCTTAGGTTTTTAATTACAAAATGTAGTTTTGACCTATTAAATCATGTGTGAGGTAAATTTACCATAATAAAGCCTTATTAATCCCATACAATTAAGAATTTACAGTTCTTTGCTGAACTTTTTATTGAATTTCCCATGAGGGTCCTTGCACAACTGATTGCGAAGAAACTTTTCAGCCCATAACCAGCAAGCCCACAGAGTAGAAGCGAGAGCACGATTTAGAAAATCGCTTCATATATGGAGCCAGACTTCCTGCCTCTGCAAACAGCAACTCGCTGAGGCCTTCTAACAGTCCTGTGAGGGGGCCACTGCTATTCCTGGGTTATGGATGGGGAAACTGAGGTACAGAATGCTATGTAACTCACCAAGGTCTTACAGCTACAGGTGGTTCCAACCAGGCCATCTGGCTCCGAAATGCACACTCTATCAGAGCCCACACTGCCTCTTTCAACACTACTGCTACCTGCTTCTACTACTGCTGCTACGACTACAAATGAACAAGGAGAGCATTTGCTTTCACAGCACGGTTCTGTGATGATGTATATTTACTATTATTTATTTAGCACATTAATTCTCATAACAACTCTATGAAGGTTACTATTTATTTCCTCCTCTTATAAATGAGGAAACTGAGTCATGGAAAGGTTACAAAGCCCACTGTGGCTCCACAGCTGGTATGTGGTAGAACTGGAACATGTGCCCAAGTAGAGCTCCTGCTCAGAGGCCCAGCTGAGGCTGTTCCACCCTCTCCACGCCGTCACCCATTGCCCGACCCCATCCCAAGCCCCACCCTGAGAACTTCAGCCCCAGCAGTGTTGCTCCACTGTTCTTCTACAAACCCACATGCAGTTTCCAACTGCGGACCTTTGCTATCTTTGTTCTCTTGGTCTGCAGAAGTCTCCCAGCCTCGACAGGCAAACAGGCATGGGCTTGGCTCTTGTCTGTGTTGTTCCTTAGCCTCCGTATGTATGGTGGGACAAATTCCCTAATCACAGTTGCGGTCATTTTTTGGTGTGGTGCATATCAAAGGCTGGGTAGATACTGTGGTAAGTGCTCAAAGACAAGGCTCTTACATTACTTCTTCTCCAAGCCCAGGTAAGGTCCCCACTTCTTCAATCTCTTCCTGTGAACATTATAATAAATTGAGCCCCGAGGCCCCTGCAGTCCTGTAGGTATGTATCGTATGTATCTCTATTTAGCACTAATCACTACTTGCTTTGTATTGTGCTTACTTCTATGTGTACCTGTCTCTCTCACTAGACTTTGAGGTTCTCAGGACAAGAGACTATGTCTTATTCATCTCTATGTCTCCAGATGCAAGATCAGGACCCTATGCATTCAAGCTCTTAAAATAATTTTTGGTGGACTGAATTGAAAAATTGTGTTGGAATTGTAGGCTGCATTCATTGCATGCTACATACCCAAGTCTCAGGAAGGTTGGGGGGTCATTCCCACTGTGGCAATTTAGAAACAGTCAGGCCACCTCCTGCTTCCTCTGTTCCTACTCTATTCTGCTCAAACCACCAACGGCTTTCACTACTAAAGCTTTCTTTTCTTGATGTGATTCAATTGCTGCTGTGTGTCCTGAGAAGTCCCTGGGTAGGGGTCCTGTGAATTCTGTGAGTGACTGGAGTAGCCTTTTCCTATGATCTACATGTTTGTGCCTCCCCCAGATTTACATGTTGAAAGCCAGCCTCCACCATGAAGATGGTAGGAGGCTGGCCTTTGGGAGGTGACTAGGACATAGGGTGGCACCCTCATGCATGATTAGTGACTTTATGAAAGAGGTACTACAGAGCTGCCTGTTTCTTTCTCCATGTGAGGACACAGACAGAAGTGGGTCCTCGCCAGAGGCCTAATCTGTAGGTGACTTGATTTGGACTTCTCAGCTTCCAGAACTGTGTGTGGGGTGGAAATCTGTTGTTTATAAGCTACCACTTTGTGGTATTTTTTTTTTTAAGAGAGCAGCCTGTAAGGACTGGGGCACTCTCTGTCATTGATTGGGATGGCAGTGGATGTACCAAGCTTGTTTCTCTCCCAAGTCTCCATCAGATGATCTACACTGAGGCCTGGAAATTCTGAACTATAATTTTGGACTAAGAGCATTGTCTTACAAAGTGTTGTGAGTAGAGGCTTGGGGCATACTGTCAAAAGCCCTATACCTGACCCCAGCTCCCTGTGGCATACTTTGGTAGCTTTGTGGCAGCAGAGGATAAAGGCCAGAAGGACTGGGACCTAGAACTGACATCTTTTCCCTGGAGTCTAGGTGCAGATGGTGAGTAGAGAGAGAACTGTCAGCAAGTGTCCTATCATTTAGGACATGGATGACACTGAGGGTTGGGGGCAAGACATAGGAATGGGAGACAGAGAAGATGCATGGTAAGGAAGGATGTGCCCAAGAGCCCTCTGCTTCCTTTTTGTGCCTGGTGTAAACTTAGTTGAGGCCCCTATTAGATTCCCAATGGTTGTTGAAGATTACCTGCAAAAGAAGAAACAATTCCTGCATGACTCCATTAAGGAGCAGAAAAGGAGAGGGAAAGGATACTGTGGCTCCTGAAAGCTCCAACTTTGGGGCCTCATACACCCAGACTTCCAGTCAGGCTGCACCAGAAGCTGGTTCAGTGACCCTGTGCAATATTTACCTCCTCTGTCCTTCACTTTCCTCATCTACGAAGTGGAGATATAAACAATAAAAGCCTCAAGAGATCCCACAGAGGATTAAGCGAGCTCCTCTGTGGAAAGTACTGGCTGTCCAGTAGGAGACAGCCAGTCTTATGGTGGGAGGAAGCCCTGCTACTCTCAGTACCTATGCATGGATGCCATTGCAAAAAGTACCAGACCAGTCGGAGGGGCAGTGATTGTGAGCAGGCAGGATATGACTCCGGCCTGCTGAACCTTCTAGTGTTAGTCCCAGGAGGATCTATTCAACCCTTCCTTTTAAAGAAATGGACCTAAAAACATCCATGTGGCTTGACACATTGGCATAAGGTCACAGCCACAGAGCTGAGGAACTACCAAGGTGGACTTCCAACCTGGGATTTGGGGCCAGCGTACAACTGGTCAGAGGAGCAAGAGGCTTCGTGGCCGCTTCTCAGTCCACGGTAATTACCATCCTCCATGCTCGATAGGGGGAGGAGGTGGCTGTCAGGTGACGGACTGCTTGCAGTTTGGCTCTCTTGAGTGAAGACAATTCCTGGGCACTCAGTAAACTTGGACAATTTTTCTTTTCCCTAACTCTCATCTCCTTGTAGTGGTGTTTCTTTGTTTCTTCTCAGGCTGGACTTAGTCCCTGCTTCTGTGCTCATGGGGTTTCCCTCCCCCGCATGCTCCTCTGTCCTCCTTGGTTCCTATCTGGGAAAGGCAGTGATTGAAATTATTGATTCAATCAGTTTATCCTCCTGCCGAGATGCATCTTGGCTGGATCACTGATTCCAGTGGGCCCAGCATTGTTTGCTGGCTTCCTCTGCTTAGTGCTGGGGGCAATAGGAGTTGCAGAACCTCCTGGGGAGTCATCAATGAAGACTGGAGGACTTGACTGGTAATGGGCTCCCTGTTCTCAATGCAGCTGCTGCTACAGAATCCAAGGAACAAGAGACACAGCCAGTTTCTCTGAAGGCGGAACCCATCAGCGTGGTCCATTGTAAAAGGGGCTGAGCCACCAGGCAAAGTTCTTCAAACCTGCATGGTGAAGTGTTCTCAAGAAATCTCTGAGAATATTCCCTCCTACAGTATGGAATAACTTGGAGCCACAAGAATGAAGACGTTGCTATTTCTTAAGTAATAACAAACGCAACACCGTGGGGGCAGTTGTGGCATCTGAGTGATTGGACTTATTGTAAATGCTTTCCTATTTTACCAGGTCTCTTGTCGGCCCTCATTTATTTTACAGGGATGCTGTGTAGCTGAAGTAATGTGCATGAATATTGTGTAACATTTTGTGGATGGATACAAAATTGTAGAAATAATTTAATTGACGACCTGTAATGAAAAGAGCACTGGGTAAGTCGCTTGGGTTGCAATTTCTCTATATATTTTTACATTGCCAGGGATAGTGCTGTTGACATGAATAGGCCAGTATTGATTTCATTTAAAATTTTCAACATCTGAATGATGTGGGCAGTGATCTGTGGGAAGATGCTGCGTAGTTGTCGGCATATCCCCTGCTAACAAAATACCATTTTAAAAGGATTTTTCTATTAGCATTCACAAAGAGAGGAGAGAATAAAAAGGGTTATGAGAATGTTAAAATTTTCACTGACCAAAGAAATATGAAGTCACCATCTTCATTTTACTCTTAATTAATTGTGTTATTGGACCTTATATAATCCTCTGCTAAATATCTAAAAGAAAGCAGGCAGGGACCTTGAGGTGGTTGTATAGAACACTTTGTTTTCTGAAGGTAGTGACTTCAGTGAACCCATGAGAAAGTTTCTGATGGCACTCACACTCCCCCTAGAAATGATTTTCAAATGCAGCAGTGACTCCTTAATGCTGCCCTGTTAATGAGTTCCAATTCAGTGATTAGAAGTTGCCATCATTTTACAACAGTAGCTCAAACTGGATTTTTAAACTTTCTGAAGCACACTTTCTCATGATGTCTGCATCTGTCAGTTAAATAGCAAAAGACTGAGGGGAGACAGATATTGGGTAGGCAACCAGAATGATGTTTTGTTGTTTGTTTTGTTTTGTTTTTAATAGCACTCCTATGGTAAACTGGGGACACTGGTTCCATTTCTGGGGAATGATGGTCTGAGGTGCTTTGTTTGCCCACCCTGGAGAGAGATTTCTGGTGGAAATGTGGACAGTAGGCCACCTGGCAACTCTTGCCTCTGCTGCTGTGGAGGTTCACAGGACCGGGAGATTGACAGGTTGGCTGTGAGCAGCTGTGGAGCCCCTGGAGTGCTAAAGATCTACCTCTCCAGCAGTTTCTGCTTTCCTGCCTTTCCAACAAATGGACCTAACTTTAGCTCAGATATAGTAAAGAGATTTGAAGGAAAAATACAGGGAAGGAGCGTCCCAGAATCACTGATGACAAGGCTGATAGAGGAGCCATCTGATTTCAGTGTTGTCCTAGATGTGGACTCTTTCAGAAAAATGCCCACAGCTGGGTTACTTTGGGTTGTTGGGCTTCCTTGCCTGCCCAGCCAGCAGAGGGGGGATCTTCAATACTGAGAGAGAAGTCTACAGTGGAGAACCCAGCTCAGTGCACAGTAGGAAAATGGAGGGGCTCTCACCGGATGTTGCCTTGAAGGAAATGAACTGGTCCTGTCTTCATTGTGGCACTAACCTCTGTTAGTGAAGGGGCAGGGTGGAAATGAGGCAACATGGGCTCCTATCTTCACCCCCAAAATATTTGGAAATATTTCAAATCAATAGACATACACTCAAATGTGCCCCATGAAAGCAGTTCAGATACTTTTGCTGACATTCTTAGTATACAACCTACATTGTAAAGCTATATATCATATCCATGGAACTCAATAAAGCTATTTCATTTTGAATAGAAAAGAAATTCTGTAAATTTTTTTAAAACTACATTGATTTACATTAGTGTAAAAGATTTTCAAAGAGGTCCCTGTAACACTGATAGGTAATAGGCATGAATCTAGACCCCAGGGTACCTCTGTTAGACAAGATGGGAGACTTGATTATTCCCTCGTCTTAGTCACAGAATGAGTAACAAAGGCAAGACTCCACCACAAGAATCTCTGTAGGAAGCTTCCCTCCAAACCACACTGTAAGCTCACACTGGAATAAAGCTACCCATGGAATCATGGCTCAACACCAGTACCCAGGTAACTCCTACAGCATCCTACCAACCAAGCCTATGGTCACAGTCAAGCCTTTGGGCTACACACTGCCTCTGGGAAGTCCCTGAAAGTGCCAGAGGTCATTATTCAACAATGGGGTAAGAGTAGGTTGTATTATATGACATTTCCAGGACCTAGGAATCTTAAACTCCTTCTAGAAAAATACCCAACCTTACCTTGATGAGAGATGTAGAATGAGAGGGAACAAGGAACAGAATTTACACTTCATGACTAGCTAGGATTTTGGCTTCCAATACCACAGAAATCTGATATGCTTGGTTGGACTCCATGGAAGGTAGGTCTCCTCTAATTGTCTAGCTCTCAGGAGCCTCAGCTGCCATGAACTGGAAGGTTTACCCTCTCACATCCTTCAGCATTAAGGCTCTTATTTTGGAGTGTATGGTTATGAGGCTGAGCCACTGTTTAGAAGACAGCAGTAAGGGACCAGAGTCACAAAGCAAGTTTGTTTTTTGTGCCCATTAGGAAACTGACTCACTTTGACAAGGCATTATCCTTGGGCCTGGATAATGAACCCATTTCAGGAGCCACAAAAGGTGAGCAAGAGAGAGAGAGAGTTAACTGTCCACATAAATACTATGCTTGGCTACACTGCTGGGCAGAGCAAGATTTTACCCAAATGACTGGTTTTTTAGCTTCTTGAAATCTCAATGAGATCAGTGTCCTACATCTATCTAACTGATAAACTTAGTATTCTTATCCTTGGAGCTATCTACAAATCCCATTGATTCAGTTTCCATATTAGTCAGGAACGATTTGTTAGTGTGTCCTAAGATGGTACACCGTATTTAAGATGATTTGGGTGGTTCATGAGTACAGGTATTGAAACATATTACTTTGCTTAGTGAGAACTTTATTCTATTTAAAATTCTTCCAATCCTTCTAAGAAATCAATGAGATTTTCTCCATTAGTGCCATGTGTCTTTAATATCTTTTAAATAATTTACTTTGTCTATTCCCTGCCTCCTTTTTGGAATTGGGGATTGAACTCAGGGGTGCTTAAACACTGAGCCATATCCTGAGCCTTTCTAAAAAAATATATATATATATATATATAATATAATTATTTATAATTATATTTATAATTATACATACATATATATATTTTGAGACAGGGTCTTGTTAAGTTGCTCAAGGCCTTACTAGGTTGCTGAGGTTGGCTTTGAACTTGTGATCCTCCTGCTTCAGGCTCCCGAGTTTCTGGGATTGCAGGCATGCACTACAGTACCCTTTTTAACAGAGGGCAGGCCTCATCCTCAGTATAAGGCCATGATATGTAGCAATCATTGAATAGTATGTTTTAATTTTAATTTACTAACAAATTCTTTTTATTTAAGAGAAGTGAAGCAGATTGTCTTTTATGTTGTTAATAATAACAATAAAAGAGCCAAGGGCTATGTAATATTTATCAGGGGTCAGGAACTATTAATAAACCTCGAGCCACCCTATGAGATAGACCCATCATTATCTGCACTTCACAGATGAAGAAACGGAGGCTGAGAAAGTAGAAATTATCTTGCAAGTTCAACCAGTTAGTAAGAGGGGAAGCCAGATTCCAATCCTGTCATTCTGGCTCTAGAGTTCGGGAGGGAGGCAGGAGTAAATCACATGTCATCCTCTGCTCAGTGACCACATGTGAAATGCCCAGGTATCTTGCCTTCAGTCACCTCATTTAGGCAGGAGCTCTAGGCCTAAAATCCAAGCTCTGGTCAAGTTCAGTGTGGCCACATTCCAGCCCAAAGTCCACAGTCAAATCATTCCCTGTCTCTGAGCTGCCACTTCCTCATTTCTAACATGAAAACTGATGGAAATCTCTATCTTAAGGGTTGATGGGCACAACTTTGACAGGGATAGAAAATTATTCAGATCTTCTAAACAGTGGAAAGAACATGACATCTGCAGGGGGACCTTGTTCATTTATCATGATAAACTAAGGAGGTAACTATTGGGACCCTTGTTTTATCGGTAAAATAGGTATTAAAACCGTGCTGATCTCAAGATTTATTTTATATGCCATTCAAGAACTCTAGACAGTGAGCTGTGTTCTTGAGTGAATTATGGTCAGAGGTGAAACTGATTGGCATCATCTCATTTTTTGAAAATTTTCAAATTAAAAAAAATACTTGAAAGGTATTTTTTCCATAGTATAAATGTAATTCAAATTCTAGTCTAGAAAAGCACTAAATAATGAAAAAGAAGAACTATCATTGACACTTGACCTATAACCTTTCTGAGCTTTTTAATACCCACTAACACACACTCTCTCTCTCTCTCTCACACACACACACACACACACAATATGTTTAAATATGAAAATGAGACCATGTCAAACATACAGTGTTTTAACTTCCTGCTTCAACTAAATTGACACTGGTTTCTCTTACCTTGGTCAGTGTTTCTTCCTAGGAGTCAAACTTGAATGTTTCCGTTTGGGAGACATTAAGGTTTAAAATGGCAGAGTCAAGCTTCCCCAGCTCTGAAGATTATAAATGAAGGGTCTTATGATAGCTGTCAAGAGCCATTAGTGTAATAAGATATCACTCCAAAGTCAGAGGAAAAAAATCCTTTGTCTATGTAGAGTTTTATCCCTTTGTATATTTGGGGCCTCTTCAAAAGGAAGGTTTGCTCATATTCTACATAAAACTCAAAAAACGGCTTGATTGCAACTTCCTTTGCCTCTTTTCCATTAGTCACTTCTGAAACTTATTTTTAAAAACTGTTAAAACTAATAGAGTAACACACAATAATGCAGTAGTAACATTTTAGATAGAAAAAGATATCCTTTAAAGGCTCCTACATAGATGAAAATGGAAAAGAGGAGTAGATGTTGGTTCTGGTCCCAGTCAATTCTGACCTTAACTAATTTAACGCGTTAAGCAGTTCTGAGTTTTGTAATTGTTCTAATGGGGAACCAGTGGGGACTTCATGTTATTCTAAGCATGTTCTGTTATGACAACAAGATGGGCCTTTAAAGATTTTTCAGTCTTTTATTTTGAAAGTTTTTCACTTATTTGAAGTCTTGCCTGGTGGCCAAACCCTAGTGTTCTGTGGCTCTGTGGAAACAAGGACTCACCTACTCCTGGTATCCCACTCCCTCTGGCTTTAATTAATGCCGTACAATAAAATTCCAGCCAAACCACCATCGACTGCGATCTTGTCAGCTCTCAGAAGCCAAACAGAAACACACACTTTTGCTTGTTGTTCAATCGGCTGCATCTGCTATTTAATTTCCAAGGGAACCTCATCTTGCTGCTCCATGTTCCCCTTTCCTCCCTTCTGTTTATTTATTTGCTTTTCATATTTTTTCCAAAGAAAACCACAGGTAATGAGCTTTGTGAATTGAATGCGGAAGATTCTAATGGCAGATGCTTCAGTTCATGACAACCTAAATACTCTTTCCAAATTGCAGTGTGTGAGGGAGGAAGAATGTTAAAAGCTACTGTAGCCTTTAATGAGAGCCGGGCACATTCTTAACCATTCTTGCACATACATAGTGGGTTGCATGGCTTGAAAGTCTTGGAGTTGAATTGTAATGCTGCTGTACCTCTTGCACTATGCAGAAGATTGTGTATCGTGGGTTGCTGCTTGGCACTAGCCTCTGTTTAAGGACTAAAAAAGCATACTTATATGTAAGTACACACGGGCCACATCATCAGTTGGTACTTACCTGTCTTGTGTGTGTGTGTGTGTGTATATCAAAATATCATTTTAACCTGTTGGGTGTGTGTGTATCATTTTATTTGTATAAGAGATACTACTACATGCACTCAAATCATCCCCATCCCCATAACCATCACCCACATCCGCAAAACCAAGTCCTCCTGATAGAGGATCCTAACTTCAGACATTGACAGTTGGCAGCCTCCAAACGCAAGACAACAAGACGTACGTGCTTTTCGTGTTATTGATGCTATAATAGCGTATTGTTCCTTGCAAACAACTTTGATACTTTAGTACTAGGTTTGGTTTTTTTACTTCTTGTATTACTAAATATAAATGCTATATGCTATGATAAAGTAATGGAAAGAAATTGTGTATTTCTTTCAAGCTAGTAAAAGTAAAATTGCTGTTGAAAACCTTTAACTCCAAGTTCTCTGGCTTTCACGTGAATGGAATTTTACCTCTAATGCAGCATTAATGGGGTTTTGCGCTGAATTGCCTTTTGGGGTTTGATTTGCTTTTTAGAGAAGCTGGTGTTTGACTACATGTTCAAACATGGCATGTATTCTTATGAGCGATGTGAGATTCAAATAAACACAACGAGTGTGTTCATTTTGATGACCTCCCCATCACACATTCAAATAAACACAAATGTTCTCAAATGTATAAAAGCAGCTGTGTTTATGTCAACGTGCAAAGCACCAGATATATACATTCAGATTCACTCGTCTATCTGGAACCATGTACCTCCACTCATCGTTAAAAATTTAGTGGAAAATCATGCATGGGGCATGTGTAATGTGCAATTTTCAACTATACACACATCTCCAAACAAATTTTCTTCAAGCATGTTACTGACATTTGTTCTAATTGAGGATGAAGCCTGGAGAAACTTTGAAGTTTTTGAAAACAAAACAAAGCCAAATACAAGTTGCTACCAGAGGGCACAGCATATCTAAAGTATTCCGGCAGCACCAGTAAGTCACCTCCCCTGACATTCAGAACAACCTTCGAAGTCTTTCTTTTTCTCTTCCCCTTCCCTTTTCTCCTTTCCCGCTTCCATCTTTAGGTTAAGAAAAACCAAGCAAAGTACCTCTCCACCTTGCTCTTTTCCTCCCTGTCTCTCTTTTCCATTCTTCCTAGCCAAGCCATGCAACATAGAGTTGTGCTTTCTTTTATTTGCTTTAGATATTTTAAATGCAGGACATGACAAATCTTTTTTTCAGAACCTTACCTGGTGTGACTAAGTCATTAATGCGGGTTAAGCCATACTTTCTACATAACAACCAATTTTGGCTTTGTGTGTCAGACTAAAACAATACTTCCACTTTGGAATTCTTCATATTTAAGTGTAATTTGTAGGTCTCTGGAAAAGTCCCCAGCCTTCATTTTGCTGTCAGATGGTCGTAAGCTGAATAATAATAATAATAACAAGACATACACACACACACACACACACACACACACACACACGCGCGTGGTTGATTAAGAGCTCCTTATGGGCCAGGGACTGTTGTAAAAGTGTTGAATGCTTTATTTCATGTAATTCTCAAACACTCTCGGAAGCAGGTTCTACCACCATTCTCATTTACACATAAGGGAGGGCAAAGAAGTAGCTTTCTTAAGGCCATCACTAGGTGATGGTGTAGCCACATGGGCAGGCAGGTTCCAGACCTTTTGGTTTTGAAAAGAATCTGTAAATCCAAATATTTACAAGTAATATCCCAATTTTTAAATGTTAGCAAAAAAATTCAAAATTTTAAGAAACTGTCAGCTAAACAAAACACATCTGGCAGCTGGATTAAGCCCTTGGGCTCCCAGTATGCTTCCTTTAAGGGAGATGTTTTCTAGTTTTTCAGTGTTACAAAAGCCATCAATAAGTAGGATTTGGAGGCAGATAACTCACATTTACATCTTGATTCTATAAATTCCTGATTAGATGACCTTGAGCAAGTCATTTGTATACTCTTTAGTTTTTATTTCCTCATCTGTAAATCAGAGATTACTCCTGCCTTAGAACAATAAGAGAATCCTGCAATCCTCATAGCTCTTGTGCAATATGTACATTAAAACGTTTTATAAACTTTAGCATTATATAACTAGAAATTAGAAACTTGCTTCTGAGCATGAACAGAAAGACATACACGTTTACTGAGTAAGGCATCATACAAATACAGTGACCTGTGAAGTTCACTAGGAATGGCAATAACCCCATTTTATAGGTGAGAAATCTGTGACTCGGGCGTTAAGGAAATTCCCCAAGGGTGCAAAACCAGTAAGAAGTAGAAATGAAATTCACATGTGCTGTTTCTATCAGTCATGACAATTTTAGCGAGAGCCAGTTGTAAGTCTTGTCAAAATGTCAGCTTAGGGTCCTGCCATTTTTAATAAAACTTAATGGGAGGAGGTGGGGAGAACTCTACATCGAAACAGTCCAAGAAAGGCAGGCAAGGACAGAGCTGGACTGAACCCACAGTGGAAATCGCTCCCTGTTGGAATCAGGGATGTCAGACACCTGAGAAGGGAAAAGGGAGCTCTGCCATTCCTCGTGTCTTTCCTGAGAGCAAGCCCCTGGGGTGCCACACTCTGCCCTGGCCCCTGCACGCTCAGCTGCAGAGGACTGCCCTTCCGAGGCCACCACTGGGAAGTCCAGTCATGCTGCTTGCTACTTTAAATCTTCTTGCCCACAGATAGAAGCCACATCACACTTCTTCAATCTGAGGTTGATCTTTGCACTCTTCTGCCTTGTCCCTTTGTGTGTGTTTTAATGGGCTTGGAACGCAGGCAAGGAAGAGAGGCCCTGTGTCATGGTCCCCTAAAGTCCAGCACAGGGCTGAGGGGATGAGAGAAGCAGGCTTATCCTCCTTTGCCTCTGGCAGTCTCCTGAGTATTCTCTTTCCAGACCAGCATTAAATGAGCATGGACCTTCCCCCTGACCTGAGGAACTTTAGGAGTAAAAAGATTTCCATTTCTGGAGGACAAGGCAAGGCAGGCTCCTGGGCAAGCCCTGTGGCCTATGGCAACCTGTGAAAAAATATCTGGCTGTTTGTGGTCTTTTGGCTTTGGTGAGTCTCCTTTAGGTTAGGACCTTTATAATCTGGGACTTTCTTTTTTTTTCTTTAATGGAGTTCAGTGACCTGTGAGGGAGGGGCAGCTCCTTGGCAGCTAATTTCTGTTAAAGCCTCCATCCTAATTCTCTTCCAGTCAGGAACGAGGAAAGAGATTTAACATGGCGGGTGTAACAAATATCTAGCCCCGTGGAATTATAGGATGGATGGTTTCCCTAGCAGATTCAACAGTGGTAGCGATAACAATAATCAATACAAATTAGGGACATGCTTCTGTTTTAATGCACTTAGTAACCAGATCTCTTATCCTCAAATAAGTCTAAAGGAGAACTGTGTTCTCCTGAGCGACCGAGTGCTGTTGTGAAGGAGGTGTGTGCGAGTGTGTGTGCGAGTGTGCGTGTGTGTGTTCCCTTTTCTCTTAGGGATTCTATAGCTTCCTTCATTCTTCGCCTCTCTCATATTACAGAAAGAAGGTAATTTTTCCTGGCCATTTACTAAAGCTCATTAAAGACTGGAGAGAACAAACAATGCTACTCCTCAGAGACGACCATTCAAAGTCACTCTACAATTCTCTGTTCTAATACTTGAGACAAATTAATTATTCCTTAGTGAAAAGTGTATAATTCCTATTCTTCATTTTTGGGGGGTGGGGAATAATAATGGGTCGTTTATATCTGAGTGAAAAGCTGTCCATGCTGAAGGGAAATGAGAAAAAAATGTGTGTTCTGAGGAGTAAAAGCAATTATTCTAATAATAATTCTAAGAATATTAATGTCTTTTTAAAGTAGATTGCCTTCAAATAAACACAGAGGTTGAAGCAATGGGAGTCTGGTTTATTTATTAATCATTCCAAATGTGCATTCTTCTAAATGAACAACTGCACGATCAACTTTACCGGCACATATTAAATTTAGTTAAACAGCAACTTGCAAATGTCTCCAAACTTTTGTAACCAGAGACTAATTTCTTTAACACATTTAAAATGTTGTATTGATGTAAAGCCCCACATATTAAACTTCAAAGGGAAAAGCTCTTGAGAGTTCCTCATTTTAAAGACTGCACGCTGGAAATGAGATGGAGACAAGGCTCCTCCATTCTCCTGTTTTGTTTTGTTTTTAAACATAAGGCGGTCTCTGGGCCCTGGCCCTCATCCTCTGCAATGTGTTTGGTCATCTGCAGAACAGCAAGTATCTAGCTGTGGGGACTGTAAGGCGATGGTTAAGAAAGGTCTAGTGTTTCCCTTTCATCTCTATTAATTAATCCTGGCTCCGTTTGCCCAGAGAACGTTGCTGTTGACATCACCTTTTCCTTACACTTTAAAGAGTCCCGAGAGAGACCGACTGCAGAACAAAACTGGACAAAGAGTACATTTGGTAACCATTTTATTTCTCAATTACCAACCTAAACGTATGGAAAAGATTTGTGTGCTATCCGATTTACACAACAATTATGCTTCAAAAGTTTAGAAATAAATAACTTTTTCCCTTGGACTCATTAGTTCGTCTACCAATTGTAATTGGTGTCAACTAACGAGTTTGCTCCATGGCTTGCCCTTAATTACTGATAAAAGCTAAATTGCAACTCTAGCCAATCAGAAATTAGTTTATTCATGAGAGTATAGTATTCTTTTAAAAGCTCTGCTTGTCCTAATAAGTGGTTTTGTGTTTGGCTGAAACCTTCCATAAGCCCCCTTAACATAAGCAAAGGACTCTTAATAACCATATACAGTGAAGGAATATCATTACTGCCTCTATTCAAACAGATGAAACAAAGGGAATGCTTTATAAATTTCAAATGTATACATCATGAATTTACCAGGCCCTGAAATCTCATCCATCTGGTAGGAAATAGATATTAGTGCCCTTAAGACTGATATTGAGAATTTGTTTCTTCTCCAAGGTTTCTCCAAGGTCTAGCTTTTTTTTTCTTTCTTTCCTTTCCTGTCTTTCTTTCTTTCTTCTTCTTCCTTTTTTTTTAAGTATCCCTGGCCTTCTGAAACAGGCTATAAGAAACAAGAGAGACCCAATAGAGGCATGAAGCATGTTAAATCCTACTGGTATAAACAAGGGTTGGCTGAGGCCAAAATCTCACATTAAAAATAATAGGCACTCTGGAAACAAGAGTGTTAAGAGATAGCATGTGGTGGAATCCTGCCACGAGGGAGGCCTTGGGGCTGGGAGAGCCTAATGGGAGAAAGAGCATCTTAAAGATAGCTCTCTTTGTTGTTGTTTTCAGAAAACGAAATAAACCTCTTCAGGATTACTGGAAATTCTGGAGATTGTTTCTTTACTTTATAATAATTAAGATACTTTTGGCTGCAATGGTCAGAAAACCCAGTTAAAAGTATCAGAACAATAGGAGATATTTGTTTCTCCCCATAACAAGAGGTTAGCCACAGGAAGTTTCAGTCTGATTAATTCAGATGCCCACCAGCATCACTGAAGTCACAGGCCTTATTATCTCTCCAACCCTTTGGGCCAGCATGTTGGTGACTCCCTTCGTGGTCCAGGCCTCTCACCCTAACATAACAACATCTAAAGGCAAATGCCACCAGGTGTGTCTTTCACTACTTCTTTGGTTTGTTTTAATAAAGAGCAAGGAAACCGGATCTGGAAATACCTGCAAATGACCATCCCTCACATCTCGCTGGTCAGAATGGGGTTGCATGCCTACTTCTAATCCAATCAGATTGCCTCAGGTCTTAGACTGATCATAATTCACCTCCAGAGTCTGTGGCGGGTTCTCCACACCTGGGAAAACCGAGGTTCTCCCACAGGGAAAGGGGATTGTGGGGAATGATCCGTCAGAAAGGTGAATAATAGTGCCTGTCACATTCTTGAAATGATTATTCCAACAAAACCATTCTTAGTGACTTCTAGCAGAAGGAAGGGACAGTGTAAATATAAATTCAAAAGACAAAGGTGAGGGGGGGTTCAGTCTATTGTGGCTTCTCATACCTGTTCTCTGGACAAATCATCCTTCAATAAAGAGGGTCACAACTGAGCAGAGTGGCACACGCCTGTAATCCCAGTGGCTTGGAGGCTGAAACAGGAGGATTAAAAATTCAAAGTCAGCCTGAGCAACTGAGAGGCCCTATCCAACTTAGTGAGACCCTGTCTCAAAATAAATATAAAAATAAAAACATTACTTCATACCATACACATTTATGCTTGTAAACTACTCAACTCAATTTAAAAATATATATGTATATATACACATATATGTTTACACACACACACACACACACACACATTCCTCACCATTGTTTTGAAAAAGTTAACTGATCAAGATGCTTATTGAAAAGAGAGATCGGGGCTGGAGTCGTGGCTCGGCGGTTTCAGTGCTTGCCCAGTGTGCGAAAGTACATGAGTTCAAATCCCAGCACCCACATAACACAACTAAGTGTCAGAGCAGCGAAGGCCATGTGAAAAACTCAATAAAAATTGATTCTCTCTCTCTCTTAAACACACACGTGCATGCACGCACACACACACGCACACGCACACACACACAGTCCTTCTCAAAAGAGAGAGAGAGAGAGAGAAAGAGAGATACCTAAGATCGTCAGCTAATAAAGAGAAGAGATTTGCTCAAAAAATGGCTGAGGATATAACTTAGTGGTAAAGCACCCCTGGGTTCAATCCCCAGTGGCCTCCCCCTAAAAGAAAGAAAAAAAGAAAGAGGATCCCATCCTGCACTGGAAGGGGATGTTGGAGCCAAGAGCTACGGTGGGAAAAGCCAACCTGGCCTCTAGGGTGGACTCTATCACTAACCTGCTGTGCAGTGTGATCACTATTGAATCCTGGACCTCTATGCACCTCGCTGGTGTCACCGTAAAGTGAGGGGATCTGCCAGAGGATTCCTAATCTCTCTTCTCACTTTGGATTTGAAGATTTTCCACTTTTCTCATGACCATCTGTTATGTATCCTTTGTCTCTTTGTTCTCCAACTGATAGAAATGGCATGCCAAATTTTTCTTCCTGCCTTTAGACATTTCTTATCCTTTAACTCTTTCTTCTCAGACTACCTCAGATGAGCCAGGATGACAAGACACTTCTGTATGCTGTGTGGTGTGTCACGTTCATGGAACTATCATTTATTGAGGGCCTATAGGTAGTGCACACTGCAGAGTGCTTTGCTCACGCATAGTGGGCCCTGACTCGATTTCCTTATTGGCTTTCCTCCAGCAGCTTTTGATGTTTTCATATTTTATTAAGAAAGACAAAGTAGCATTCCTGAAGCAGAGGTATTAGAGGTATTTGTTGTTATTGTGAAGACCAAGCCAGTCCTAGTCCCAGAGGATCACAATTCCTGTGAATGAGGCAGCACTCCCAGCTTTCCAACACCACCCACTCGTTTTATAAGCACAATTTCCATATATGGCAGCAGAGTTAGAGGAAGTAAAAGAGACCAGTTCCCATAACCCGCCTTGGTCATGGAGACAAACGACAATGGAATGTTTAACTTTAGGGAACTTTATGAAGGCAAGTGAGAGGGTTTTTTACCAGAGAATGGAGAAACAAACTAAGACCTAGAATTTTAAGGATCATGTGGAGCATTCTTTTGGACATTTTTTTTTTATTATTTTTAAAAAAATCTCTAGCATCATTTTTCCTTAAAACTTTGTACTAGTAACTTTTGAGCTTTTTATGCATGTGCTCAAAGTGTGCTTAATTTACTCTCCTGAGGCTGACAAGCAGGTGGCTCTAGTATTTTAGAGAGGGAAAAATCCATGGAGTTAATTTCTCTTTTCACTTGGAAGCATCTTTATATAATTTTAGAAGTCTTTGGCGTGTTGAACTTCCTGAAGATGGGAGTGATTATTTTGCAATTAATAGTTTACAAATGCCTGGCATTCGTTCCATTACAGGATCAGTGGCAACAACGAAAAGAGCACCAGCTCCTCTTACTACATGTGCCCAATGCAGTACCAGCTCTAACAGTGATGAGGTTTGGAATTTTTATGTAACAATAAAAAGTATTGTGGCAGACACTGTTTATTGCCTAACCATCAGCCATTACCCTGACCCCACTTCTCTGCTAATCCATTCCTGATTTTTTTCAAGGCAGAGGTCCATTGATTCCAGGGAAGGTGTTTGTCTTTCTCAGCCCAGAAATTTAATCATGATTTCTCTAGGGCTGAGCATATGACCTTGCTTTAGCTAATGAAACATTGGGGGGGAGGGATTAGATGAGCACTTCCTTTCCCAATAAAATCATTTTGCCAAATCAATGAATTATTTTCAATCATCATTTCATACGCTTAGTGGCATTTGCAGATTTGACTAGCCTCCACCCTACAGCATTTTCCTCATGTGGCCTCTGGTTTTCCCCAGTTACATTGCCTTCTCTTTTTCAGATACTAGACTACCTCTTCTTCCTCTTTGTGACCCTCTAAATTTGGGACTTCCCAGGGATCAATTTTTAGCTTTTTTTCTATCAAAACTTAGTTCGTAGGGGGCTGGAGCGGTGGCTCGGTGGTTGTGGAGCTTTCCTGGCATGTGCAAGTACACGGGTTCAAACCCCAGCAACCCACGTACACAACTAAGTGTCAGAGCAACGAAAGCCAAGTGAAAAACTCAATAAAAAATGATTCTCTCTCTCTCTCTCTCTCTCACTGTCTTTCTTTCTTAAAAAAAAAAAAACACTTAGTTCGTATGGTCTCATTCATGATTTTTAATACCTTCTATAGGTATTATGTTTAGGTCCAAATAGAATCTTTCTCCACTTTTGGAAAGGACAACTACCATTCACTTGTTCTTACCAGAAAACTAGTACTCTTCCTTGATTTTGTTCTTTCCCTCTAATCCCCTGCACAATGCAACAGCATATACTCTTAAAATTACCTTCAAAGCATATCTGCAATCTTACACCTCTCACCACTTCCACCAATCAGTGAGGTCCATGTCACCTTCATTTCTCAGAGGAATTACTGCAGTAATCTCTTTATTACTCTCCCATTTCCTTTTGCCTCCTAGAGCAGTTAGAATTGCTTTCAATTCTCTACTAAAAAAAAAAAATGAACAAAGGTGTAAATAAGATATGTTTATTTCTCTTTCATATAAGTTTGAAAGTAATGTTTCCCGTGTTGTTTTGGCAACTTCATAGCGTTGCCAGGCATCTGTCTTTCACCAGGTCCTTCATCTTTCACCTGTCTTCTCCATTATTCTAGTACAAGGCTTTAGTCTAGCACGTGACTTCCATTCATAAGGTCATGCGATGGTAAAGCTTTAGCCAGCAGGTCCACATTTCAGGTCCAAAAAAGGAGGAACAGAAGAGAAGAAAAGAAACTGTAGTGCTCTTTAAGCATTTTCCTAGAAGTCTCAGTTACATTTCCTTTACATTTTATTTTATTTTATATTTTATTTATTTTCTTAAAAAGAGAGAGAGAGGGCGCCAATTTTATTTGTATTTTTATTAGCTCTTTGTTTATCTGATACTCAGTCATGCATGTGGTGCTGGGGTTCTAACCTGGGTCTCTGCACAAGCCAGGCAAATGCTCCACTGTGAGCCACCACTCCAGCCCCCCTTTACATTTTATTTATTGGACATAACTTAGTCACATGGTCCATAAAATGCAGTCTTTTATTTCAGGCACCAACATACACAGTTTAAATTGGAATTCTAGTGGCTGGAGCAATGGCTCAGTGGTAGAGCACTTACCTGGCATGCACATGGACCAGGGTTTAAACCCCAACACCACATACACAACCAAGTGTCAGAAAAAAAAACAGATCAAAAAATGAATAAAATTGATTCTTTCTCTTGTCACAATTTCTTCCACACATCTCTTTAATCACGTCTTCCCCAGGGCCACTTAAGTTTTAAAAATATTACTCAGATTATAACACAACCCTGTTCAATATCCTCCCATTGTGCTCGGGTTAAAATTTGGTGGCTCTGTCTTTCTCTCTGACGTTATCTTTTGCTCTCTGTTCTCTCTGTTCTAGTATCACCGGTTCATATGGAGCATGCTGAGCTTATTCCCACCCCAGAACCTTTGCATTTACTGTCTGTTACCTGAAATATGTGTTTTTAAAATCTTGGCTCAATTCAATATCTTACTTCATTCATGTATAGTCTTGCCCTTTGTCCTGATATCCTTTTTAAAATGATAACTGTAGATTTATTATCAGACTTCTGTAGAGCCTAAAAATCTTTACTTTTGGAATGCCTATCAAATCATATTAAACATTATCCACAACATTTACGACTTGAGTATGTCTACATAAGAACTGAATTATATTGCAATTTTCAAGCCAATCAGTTACTGTTTGTAGACATTTAGCTGGACACTTATTAATTGCAGTTTTGCATTGGTACTTCTGAGCTTGAAAACTTGTATGGTACCAGGACATACTGGGTAAAACTTCCCTGGGATGACTGTAAATTTTACCCTGACCAACACTGTGAAACTATTCTGTCAACTGAAACTTTAAAAATGAGGAATTTTGGGCCTGGAGCAGTGGCTCAGCGGTCGTGGTACATGCCTGGCATGCACAAGTACGTGTGTTCAAACTCCAGCACCAGATACACAACAAGGTCTCTAAGCAGCGAAAGCCACCTGAAAAAAATTATAAATAAAATTGATTCTCTCTTTCTCTCTCTCATTGTCCCTCTCTCTTTAAATTTTTTTTAAATCTTAATGAAAAATCATTATTATTTTTTTAAAGAGAGAGAGAGTGAGAGAGTAAGAGAGAATCTTTATTTAGTTTTTCATGTGGCTTTCATTGTTCCTACACTTGGTAGTGTACACGGTGCTGGTGTTTGAACCCAGGACTCGCGCATGCCAGGCAAGTGCTGTAATTGCTGACCCACTGCTCCAGCCCCTGATTTTTTTTTTTTTTAAGAGAGAGGGACAGTGAGAGAGAGAGAGAAAAAGAGAGAATTAATTTTATTTACTTTTTCATGTGGATTTTGTTGCTCTGACACTTCATTGTGTACATGGTACAGGGGTTCAAACCTGCCAGCTCTCCAGTCCCTGAAACATTATTATTTTTTTTTTAAAAGAGAGAAGGACAGTGAGAGAGAGAATCAACTTTATTTAGTTTTTCATGTGGCTTTCATTGCTCAGATGCTTTGTTGAATCCATGTACTTGTGCATGCCAGACAAGTGCCACAACCAGTCAGCCACCACTCCAGCTCCCCCTAAAAAATTATTAATAAATGTTTTATAACATGTTATTTCTGCTATGACATTTGAATAATCTATTAATGATTTAAAACAGGGTTTCTCAACCTTGTCACTCTCTGACATTTTGGAAAGGATAAATCTTTGTCGTAGGGCACTTTCCCCTGACCCATAAGATGTTTAGCAGCATCCCTGATTTTTACCCACTAATGTTAAGCAGCAAGCCCCTGTCATACACCCACCTCCCCGTTATGACAAGTGAAAGTATTTCCAAATGTCCAGTGGATGCAAAAATCAACCCTAGTTGAGAATCACAGATTTAGAAGCTGAAGTTGCACAAAGCAGTTTACTAAAGTCCACACACTAATTTATGAGCAATAGAAATGAACCATGGAAGATCTCAACCTGTAAAGCTTTGCAGAATCCAAGTTTTGAATCTCAACTTTGACCCTGGTCTTGAGCAATCACTTAACTTTTATGATTTGAGTTTTCCGAATTTTAAAATGAAGGCAATGATAATGATTTGATAAGGTTGCTAATAAGATGAAATGAGTTTCTTTATGAAAGGAACCTAGCCCAGTGTCTGGCACACATTGAAAAATTCAATATTTATTATTTCTCTGTTATGAGTTAAAATGGAAAGATTTGGATGAAAGAACAGTAATGTGATTATTCCTGGCGTATACGCAGCACACAAGAAGGGGAGTCTTGTGGCACTGAGAGGTGAGGAAGATGTCCTGCCCAACTTCTCAGGAGTAGAAGGAAATTTATAGTTACCAGGAAACATGAAAGAATTGTCAAAGGCCCATAAACTCAATATAAATTTGAGTTCATGTGTTCATGGTTCCATCTTCCTCAGATATTTAATCCCATTACAATTGTCATGTCAATCAGTTACATTGGGCATTAATTAATTTCAATTTTTGCTGTTTTGCTTTGCATTTTTTGGTTTATAAACTTAAATGCAAATCTGATCACTTCTTATCTATCTTTATGCTCTCCTGGTGGTTCAAGCCACCTTGGTTGATTATTGCTAGAATCTGCCTGGTGGTCTCCCTGCCTCTGTATCACCACTCTGTAATTTCAACACAAGCAACCCGAACGAGGTCTTTAAACTACAAATCATATCATATCTCTTTGCTCAAAACCTCCAAGAGTATCCAGGTAAAAGCCCAAGTCCCCAGTCTGCCCCAATCTAACTTCTGATTTTATCTACTGTACTCCAGACCACCTGGTCTCCTTCTGGCTTTTGCACCATACCAAGCATGCATACCCTTCTCAGAGAATTTGCACTGCTGGTGCTTCTACTTAGAACCCTCTTTCCCTGAGAAGCATGGCTCCTTTGCTACCTTTATGTCTGTGCAAAATGTTATCTTGTCATTGAGACCTCTCCTGACTCACCTATGTAAAATTGTGCTTCACAACCAAGACCTATTTTATCGGGCCCCATTGCTCCCTCTTATCTTTGCCCTGCTTCGTTTTTCTTCATAGCATGTGTCTTTAGCCAACACAATCATCTATAAATACCAAGAGGATAGGGGCTTTGCTTTATTTGCTGCTATATTTCCATCACCTTGAACATGGGTGGCATACAGTAATACTTTTTTTTTTTTTAAATGGAGGAACAGAGGATAGAAAAGACTTTCATGGAGGCAAAAATATAAACAAACAACAACAGGAAAAGAAAAAACACCTGGAGCCCATTTATATAAGGCAATGATGCAGATTCACCGGTGCACTATATCTGCTAGACTGGTTTTCCTACTGCTCTCTCAAACATTTGTTCAAAACAACTTTGGCATGTGTAAGTAGCATCTCTTTCCCTCTCCTTTCTTCCCAAATAATCATGGACGCTTATAATCCTAACAGGTGAAGACTATGATAGGGGTATAGTTAAGAAATTAATGAATATTAGACTCAAAAGAGGTAGATGTCTGTCTCATTCTGGCTGCCCTACGTGTCTAGTCCACCTAAGTATGGACAATATAGAAATCTAGTTGGATGCTTAGGTCTAAAATTTGCTCAGATGACCCCCCACATGCTGCCAAGTTCAATTCCTCAGACTTCCTAAAAGTTTTCTGTGGCCTGACACTCCTTTTTGATGACATGTACTATCTGATGAACTCCCTACTGTCTCTATATGATTCTATCATTCATTCTTTGGCCACATACAATTTGACTGATACTTGTCAGTTTTTCTTTTTTCTTTCATTTTTTTTCTCAGTTGTCTAGTATCTGTTTCCTTCTGGTATATCACCTCTTGGCCATTGTATAGATTTTTGGTGAGAGGGGACTTGCCTCACAAGGAAATACCAAGAAGCTCATTCCTTCTCCTTTTAGAGAGCTTACAGGTAACCTGAGAATGCCTCAGAGGAGGCTCTCTGGGGACCCTGCCTTTTGGACTCCCAAAGAAGAATGGGAGCAGTTGGAGGTAATTTGCATAGCAATGCCATAGGACCACCCTGTTCTTACAGCTGTTGAAAGTCCTACTTTACAACTCTTTGAAGCTTCTTTGCTTCTTGATTTTCCTAGCCTGGTCCTCAGGCCTTATGTTAATTCTAAGAACTTCCGATACCTTTTCTTTTCTTTTTCTTGGTATTGGGGATTGAATCCAGAGTCACTTTACCACTAAGCCATATCCTCAGCTATTTTTTAATTTGTATTTTGAGACAGTTTCTCCAAGTTGCTTAGGGACTCTAAATTGCTGAGGCTGGCCTGGAAATTTCGCTCCTCCTGCCTCAGTCCCTGAGATTACAGGTGTGCGCCTTCAGGCCCAGCCTCCTGATACGTTTTTCATGTACTCTTGTACATGAGTTAGTTATTGGTGTTTCCTGCTTATAAACCCCCAATCCTAACTGATATACAACCTCACTGTACACCACTCCAGCTTTTTGCCCCAGTTTCTGCTAAGGGCAGACATTAAGGAGCAAATAGAATCATTCAAAGCAGAGCAAAGGAGATGGCAATAAATTATTTTATCTGGCTTTCTCTCACAGCACTTGTGTTAGTTTTCTACTGCTGCATACGAATTGCCATATATTTAATGGCTTAAAACAATGCTCAGTAGGTCAGAGTTCCCTAACGGTGTAGCTTGTTGAAATCAAGACATGAGCTAGGGCTGCCATCTCATCTGAGGCTCAATATCCCTTCCAAGACCACTGGTTGTTGGCAGGCTGTATGTCCTCAGAGAGGCCACATTGAGGCCCCTGTTTCCCTGTTAGCTATTGGAGGGGAGCCACTCTCAGCTGCTAGAGGATGTATTCAGGTGCCTGCCATGTGTGGTTCCTTGCCTCTATGGTGGTTTGCTTCTTCCAGGACAACAGGAGAGCATCTTCTGTGACTTCAAATTTCTCTGACTTCTTCCATGTCTGACCTCTAGACCATCTTTCAAGGGCCTACCTCATCAAGTCAGGCCCAGTCACAGTCAAGGAGGAGTGCTCCCTAGGGTATGCACACCAGGGATGGGAATCCTGGGATCCTCTAGGAATCCTTACTGCTGCAGCATTCCTGTGAGGATGCCACCTGGAGAAGTCTGTTACTTTGCTCAAAATTATCGTATTTATCCAGAGGTGAAAAGTCCAGGACAGTTGGCTATAGTGGCTAACAGCCATGGACAAGGCCTTTGTCCTATTGGAACTTGCTGGAGAGCAATGTATTTATTTGGGTGCCCATATGTGGGCTTATTAGTGTTTGTAGAATGGAGGATAACGATGTTAAGTAGCAGGGTGTGTGTGTGTGTGTGTGTATTAAATTCATATTTGTGCATTTTGGGGTGTTTGTTTCTTCAGATGGTGTAGCTTTAGAAGCTGCCTTTGGATTGGAAGAATCACACAACACATCTCCTCCAGTCAGGGATCTCCAGTCATGGGGATGCAAGCCAATGTCATTGCCACCTCTCATCCATCAGGAAAAGGGTTCATTCTCCATCAACCATTTGGCAAAATTGAAATAGAGGAGTTGTAACACAACAGTGTCATAGGATCCATGACACCTGCTTTAAAAATAAATCTCCTGGCTTTGTCTTTCCCTTTATTTTCAATAAATGCTTCACTATTATTGCCACTGCATTAATCTAGCAGCAGGAAACCATTATCCTATGACAACAGTCTCTCCCATTAACATTATCTTTTAATTTTAAAATTGTTTAGATGACTGCTAGAAGCTACTAAATTAAGATAAAATGAACAAAGAATTGTTTTGTTTAAGCCAAGTGTTCAGTCAAGTCAGCTGCCTCCAATCTTGACTGCTTTGGCAAAAGAGACACCATTATTTTTGTATTGGATTACAAAATACCATTTGGGTATAAGTTGAAATTTCCAGAAATAGAGACATGTTTTAAATGTCATCTCGGAAATAACCATTAAATTTTAAATTATTATTTATATTGCTTGCTGTATTACATAGTATGTATTAAGAGTTGAAAATACTGTTATTTTTCTAGGAAGCAATTGTTGTAGTAAATAAAACAATAATGAAATCACAATGATGAAAACTCAATAAAGGAATAAAGGAACATTTTTCTAGTAGAGTTTACCCTGAAAAATAATTGAATTTGGAGAATGCAGCATGAATGAGACAGGAGGAAAATAACACAAAACTAAAAAAGAGTTGTGATTATTGGTGATTATTATTTAGTATTCTGACAGTTATATCACATTAAACAGTATCTATAAGTTTTATATTGAATATATTACAAGTCTTGTTTTCAAATAGTAACTAAGTTGCCTATTATCCATTAATCCAAAAAATTCTCTTTTACTCTCTAAGCTTTATTCTCATACTTGGAGAGACTCTTTAAAATCTTTTAGTATTTGTTTTGCTCCACCTTCATCTGTTCCAATGGTCACAGGACTTTCTTTTCAAAGAGCAGAGACTGGAATAACTATAAATAAGGAATATATCTCAATGTTAGAGTAGTGAAATTATACATTCAATGGTTGAGATCTGTGATTACCAACTCCCATGAGTAAACCACACAGAAGAAAATTAATAGAAATTGAGCTTCTGTTTTAATAGAATCTTTCTGGAAAAAAAAGAAAGAAATATTTAAGTTGTGAATTCCCCCATACTGTTAATATAGTTCAAGTAGGCCATCAATATGTGTCCTATTTACTGATAGGTGCAAAATAGGTGGTGGGAGATCAATCAAAACCCCCTTCCATAAATTATCATGACTTCTAGAAATTATCAAAACTTCACTGGAGCGTCATATGTAGTCTTCCCAGCAATGAGTTATAGTCAATAATTCATTCCCTGACGGGGCTGATAACAGGCAGATATTCTAATAATGTGAAAGGATTTACTACTGGACACAAGCAGTAAGTAGGAATTTCAATGCAGTGTTAAACGTTATCTCAGTGGAGAAAAGCAATAAAATAGGACAGAGGGAGGCATCTTGGTATGAAGCTTCAATGTTTTAACCCTCTAATTAGAGCAAACATATATAAAGGTGGTGTTGTTGAAGTCTTCATTCTTTTTTTGAAGCAAATTATTTCTGATTATTGTTCTGTAGCGATTTCTCCTGGTCTTATTGTTGGAGAGTATAGCAGCTGGCTCTGAAAAACAATGGGAAAACTAATGTCTATTTTATTCTTCAGTTTTTTCCCCAAATTTGAAAATGGCTTCCCTTGAATATTTTCCTTTTAAAGAAAACTTCGAAAAAAATATTATCCTCTTAGACTAAAGGTCTTAAATATATTTTCAGTGATTTCTTATCATACAGAGAAATCAACAAATTTGCTTTCTCTGTCAGACTGTTTTGAAGCTAGAAAAGAAGTGGTGATTCATCAAAAACAATTTTATTATGAAATTTGATTTATGTTGAGAAATATAAATGATGACGTTATAATGTGTACCTCTGTGTGGAGGGAACACATTTTAGTCAATTGAATTATCCAATTTTATTATTTTAAAAAATCCATATCTGGTTGTTCTTTTTATTCGGAAAAATTTATGGTGCTGTATAAGAGTAGAAATGTGTGTTTTTCAAGTCTATGGCCAGCTATGGATTGTACTCCTCTAATTCCAAAAGGGTCATTCATTACAATTGGATGAATAAATATTATAATAATATTATTCATCAACTTTTTTGGTGAGCAAATAGGAACCAGTGCTAATATTTTCAAATACCACATTTTATTACAAATCTATACAGAGAAAATGCTTAATTATATCAATTTTATAATTAAAAATGGCACTAACTAAAGAAATTGTGGCTTGGGGCAATTAAAATTCCTGAATTACTAGCCTTTCTTTAAATCAAAAACAGAGACAACATAAAGGAGAAAGAATTAGGTCTTATTGCCTTAGTTTCTCTGTCAATAACTGCTCATTTCTATCATTTTAGAGAGGAATAGTAATTAATTTTAAATGGAGTCATTATTTTCAATTGGGTTTATACATTTAATATAACCACCTCACACATATACAAATGATCCCATCATTTATATATCCTCTTCAGTAACTATTACACAGTTGAATTTATTCATGCAAAGATTTGACTCAGTTTGAGAAGACTAATAAAAACATAATATACTCATGCATATGGTCTGATGATTTATCTGCAGTAATATTTGCAGAATATCACTTGTGTTTGAATTTTGTTGACAGAATTTAGTCCTAGAAATAGGTAGTATGAGTAAGCCAAATAATTTTTCTTACGAAATTACTGCTATGAAATATATTAATATATCAAGATTTGCAGATAGTTCTGAGGCATATTTGGGGTATGTGTAAGGTCTTGTTCCTACCCTCTTATGAAGAAAAAGAGTCATTTCTTGCCACTGCAACCCAGTGGTCTTATTACATCAGGCAAAATGTTAGGGCACACACGTTTTCTCTTCATTTCCGTCATCTCTTTCATCTTTCCTGGCATCTTCAGGAGTATTAAATGTCCTAATGAAATAAACTAAATAAAAGTAAAATCCACACCTTAAATTTTATTTCCAACTACAACAATATCAATGCTGTATTTTCCCGCTTAGTCATTGATTTTATTTCAAAAAACCAACTTATTCACTATGTTTTTATATTACCCTATAAAATAGTAGTTAGGATAGAACTTCCTAAATACTGATTCACATAATTTGATGAGACATTTACCAAGTGTAATAATTGAGATTACTTGGAAAAAAAAAAGAGAGAATGTGCTAAAAAGGCAACTGTCTACCCCTTTATCACATGAAACATTTAGTGAGATATCTATAAGGGATTTTGAGAAATCTTAAGAAGATAGTAATTCCAAAATATTATTATCAATACTTTAAAGCCAAGATAGCGTCCTTTGAAATGTAATCTTTTAAAGATGTAGTCTTTATGAGTTGGACATAAACCCCTATTCTTAACTGCTGCTGATTGCCCCTACCCTATTGTGCAATACTCCCTACCCAACAGTAACCCAAAGCAATGGCACAGAACTTTGGCTTTCCTGTTGCTAACTCTCATTCCTTCTTTTCTACACATTGGAATTTGTCATCCCAGACTCAAGCTTTTCGGATTCACCTTGCAGGAGCTTTTTTATTTCAGAGGATCTCTGTGATGACAGCAATACAGATGGGTCAGTTTTTTAAAATCCTTAATAAAAAGACTTCCTTCCAAAACAGTTTTGTTCTGATTTTAAAAAGATGAAATATTTTTCCCTGAGAAAGAGTTGGGACACTTGTCTTGAAGGTGGCCATATCAGCATGGAAGGCAGCATGGGTCAGTATGGAAACTGGTGTCCGTGCAGATTCTTAGAGAACTGTCACTTGGAGAACACAACAGTGAGGGCTTGATCTAGCACCAATATGGCTTCTACTTTTAATCAAAATTCAAGAAAGAAATCATTTGAATTGCTGCTTTCTTATCCAAAGTGCCACACTTATTTTTTTCTCATTTTAAGTGAGTAGGCTGAATGATGAATGTGGAACGTCAGCAGAGGTTTCTCCAACTGCTGGGCATGATATAACATTATTTTGAGTTAGGCAATTTCGGTTTACATGGGGATTATTACTTGAAATGCTGTTTTTATGTTTGTTTGAAGAATGCCCTTATACAGAACTCTTTTACCCACGATGAATTTGTATGTGTTTACACAGTTTTTGTGTGTTTTGGATCAATGGAAATAAAAGACTGACATCGGTAGGCAGGCACTTTCAGACCACAAATCTTGCTGCACAGATGAGAAAGGAATGTTAAATGCAAAGAATGCAGAAATAAAGGCTACCTAGAGGTGGCGCTGTGGTTAAAGTACACCTGAATTTTGATTACAGTGAATGGATTTATTCCCTATACCTCAGAGGAGAGATGTTAACCATTATCACTTTTGTATTTCTATAACCACAACATCAGCAAATAAATCTCTCTGGTAATACACTCCCACCCACTGCAATCTACAGGGACGTGTGTAAATACCTAACTCCACACACAATTAGAGCCAAAACATTAAAATCACTTCCTAAAGCACAAGGCCTCTAGTAGCCTAGAGATCTATATTCAAAGTTTTGTCCATCCTTCTCTTCCTCCTTCCATACAAACTACTTGGATCTTTTGAAGAATAACTCAGTGATATCTGAAATGTCCCTGGTTAAATTTCTAACACTTCATTTTAGAATTTAAAAAATTCAGCTTCGTGTACATGCTTTAGAAAAACCCCACAATTCATTATAGATCTATGTTGTATGTTCTATTTTAAAAGATAATTTTAAAAAAGGAAAAAATAGAGACTATTTGGTTTGATTTCTTCATTTGTAGATGAGAAAATTAAAGCCCAGACAAGGAAATCTACTTGCATACGACTAATTTTAACAAAATTGGAGCCCACTAAGATCATGTCATCTCATTTTGAATATTATAAATTAACAAATTGAAAATGAACCTCAGGAATTAAAATGTATCATTTGTTTATGGGGTTCATTTCCTCATTTGGTTTGGGTTTTCTTGACTAAGCTTCAAGGAGCATTACATCTTTTTCTAAGTTGGCCTTCTTTAATTGAGTGTATCTACCCTATTTTCTGTTCAGGACATTTAAATTATTATCACAGATTTAATGATTTCCTTAAAAATGTTTTTTATATGTGCCCAAGGTAAATTGATCATAATAAGGTAATTTAAAATATAAATCAATAAAATTAATTCATTTAATTTTAACAGACTAGGAATTTAAGATGCTAGAATAAAGAAACGAGTATATTAATTGGTATTTAAAATGTCCTCTGCCTGGTTTTATGTGCATTAATTATTCTTTCTTTTGCAGTCCTAATTTTGATGGTTTAAAGGCCCTACGGAAACAGACATTAAAACCATGGACATTCAAAGTGTGCATTGTCTTGCCAAATTCACCTTCAGGTTCCTTTCCTCAATCTAGCAGTACTGTGTGCTGTACAATATACAAAAACTTGTCCCACAAGGCTGGTTTTACTTAATGATACTTAGCAGAAGGGCTTTGCACTTTCACGATAATTTCCAACAGAAAAACCTCTCTGGAAGTTACTAATAGTAATCAGATCTAATATTAGCCTCAGATCGGAGATTTCTTAAACCAATTTGGCAGAGTAGGTAAAGTTGAATGACTAGGTATTCAATCTTATAGGATGAGCTTGGGCCCAGGAAAGCTTTCTGGTTAGCACCCTAAAAGCATTCCTCAAAACGTGACTTATACAAGAAAAGACATTTCTTACTCTCCAGAGGCTTTGAGGTTGCAAATCCTGCAAATAACTTCCATTGTTTTGGGGGCCAAGGGAAACTCAATGTGTCATCCTCCAGCGAGGAGGCGAGTAGAGCAGGGCAATGCGTTCTCCCTGAAGTTTTTTCCAACTTTGAAAATATGGGTTGTGATTTACACTTCATCAGCAATTGACGATTATCTATGAAATCCCTACTAAGCTCTATACTCGAGTTAATGGGAAGAAAAGGGAAGTTTAGCAGGCAGTATTGAGGGAGGAACTATTATCTTTTCCCTTGTTAACTAAACTTCCACTAAAATTCATAAATATCCAACATCGTGAATTAAAACAAAAAAACGCCTCTTCTCCGCGCGCGCGCGACACCGCCCTGATTCAGAAAGACTTTCCTTTCCAAACAGGAAGAGACCCATTTTTGAGAAAGAGGTAAACTAAGTTTCTAAGGGTCTTGTATGGGTGCGAGCTTAGGGCAATCCCGGAGGGGCGACGGGTGCGGGTCCTAGGGGTCCCCGAGCACTGAGAGGGCAGGTGCGGCCCCCGAGTCCGGCTAGCGATCCTGGGCCGCGGAAGCAGCCCGAGCCGGTCCCCAGCGCCAGGCGCCAGGGCCACTTCTCCCCACCTGATTCCGGCCCGTGCCTGCGCCTTCCCCGGCCCGCTCCGCCGCCCCACTCGCTTCCCCCGCTCCCCCCGGTCTAGTTTCAGTCATCCCTTTGTCCTTCCTCGGATTGGCAGGTTTTATTATTCCGCCTGAACAATCCGGCCGCCCAGTGGCTGAGGGTCGCTGACGTCGGCGGCAAAGCCGGGGAGTAGTTGGGATTTTGTTCTGTCAGTAACACATGTGTAAGAGCCGCGGAGGGAGCGAGCGAGCCGGCTAGAGGCCAGCGCCTCCGCCGCCTCCGAGCCGGGCAGCAGCAGCCCCGGCAGCGGCGCAGGCTCCAGCGCGCCGGGCCGCGGCCGCCCGCCGCCTCCGACTCCGGGCGCGCCAGCCTGCCCGTCTCCGCGGCTCGCGGGATCTTGTTTTTGAGGCTGCTCCCTGGCCGGCGGTGCAGGGAGCTCGGCCCGGCCGCCGCAGCCGCCGGCCCTGAGCTAACGAGCGAAGCAGCGAGCGGGCGCGCGGGAGGGAGGAAGGCGGCGGAGGAGGAGGAGCGGGAGGCGCGCGGGCGGGGGCGGGCGCTGCCGGGCGGGGGCATATACAAAGTGAAGCCACATTGCCAAACTTGCAGCAGCGATTGCAGCAGTTGCTGCCGCTGCGCCGCGCTCGAAGCCGCGCCGCGCGGGCCGAGGGCTCCTGCAGCTGCTCGGGCGCAGCCGGAGGCGGAGGAGAGGACTGGGGCTGACACTTCTGCTCCCGGCCGCCCGCCACTTACGCGGCGCCCCCCAACCCGCCCCAGAGCAACGCGATAAAAAAAAAAAAAAAAGCAGCCCTTAGCCCCCTCCTCCCCTTTCCTGCTTCTGCGAGAACTCGCTCCCTCCCTCCAGCTCCGCCAGCCGAGGCACCCCTTGCCTGGAAGCCCAGCGGCTTCGCTCGCAATTCGCCGCCGCCGCCTCTCACAGTATTGCAATATAGGGGAAAAGCAGGTAAGGGGGCGGCCGGGGAGCCGCGGGCTGGGAGCGAGGTGCGGGGGGAGGGGGCCGATCGAGGCCGGGGCTGTTTTCTTTGGCTTCTTTCCCTTGACCGTCCCAAATTGCAAGTAAACAATACGTCGCCTTAGATAATGCGCGAGTCTGAAACTACCGAGGCCGGCCTGCGAGCCAGCGCGGAGGCAGCCCCGGGCCGCCAGCTTTGTAGCGGTTCCTGCTTACAAAAGGGTTCTTGGAGACCGGACTGGTGGGGACCTGGAGGGGGGTGGAGACATTTCCAGTTCCAAAGGGAAAGGCAGGCGCTGCTTGGATGAGGATTTAAGTATGAGAAGTAGTGTGTGCGGGAGGGGGGACAGTCACGACCCCCGCCTCTAATAAATACTGTTTTTGAAACAGTGACAGAAAGGATCTAAGTGACCAGGATTCGATATTGTTGGTTCTTTAAAAAAATTTCTCTTGGCTTTTAAGTCTTTTGTTCCAATCCAGGAGAAATCCGGTGAATCACCTAATTAAAATCAAGACATGAATTAAGCAACCATTTTTTGTACTACAAATTGCCAGCGCTACGTTTGTCCCTCCTATGGTCTCCATTAAAAAAACACCAGAGACGTTGTTAAAGGGGGGCAGATTTTGCCTCTAGCTGCCACTTCTGCTTTCTATTTCACTGACTATCCCAGGACCTAAATTGCTTGGCTATGTAATTACTAGAGTATAAGCCTATTTAACTTAAAAGCTTTCTTTCTTTCTTTCTTTTTTTTTTTCCAACTCTAAATGAAACTTGATGAGGGCCCGTCCTTAGTTATCAGGGGAGTCAGTTTCTGGTCAGTCCTCTTGATTCATCTCTTTTAGATTTAATCAGCATTAAGGTATTGCTTGTCCTTAAGAGCTTTAGCTAATGGGGTTACTGGATGCTTTTCTCAGTGTAATGTTTCCTTTTCAAAAAAATATACATATATATTTACCTCTCACCAAAGATGGGGGTGGGGAACAGCTTGGAATCTCCTCCCTCCCTCTCCCTCTTTAAAAAGGAATTCGGACGATTAAAACGTTGGGGGGGGGGAACAGTTTAAAGACCTAGGGCAGGAAATGCAGATTCATTTGGGTTAAGGCTGAAATTGTAACAAAAAGCAATTCCTCGACTAAATGCATCAGATAAATCAATTTACATAAAGGTATGATGCATTCGGATAAATGCAATGCTAATGGGTTTTAGAGTGGTCCTGTTTCCAAAGTCTCAGGGTTTTGTTACAGCTTAATTGGTGCAGTTCTTATTCTGGTTTATTGTGCGGTCACTGGACACACGTTCCGGGACTCTTTCGGAGGAAATGTGTTTAAAATCAGCCTATTTAAGGAACTCGAGTCCTTGTTTGGTTCCCTCTCCCTCGTTCTTTTACAGCAGCCAAGTTGGGCCAGGGACAGGCAAAGTTCGCCCTCTCTCTTCTGAGGTATCAGCTGAATGTCTTGAGCTGATAGCTGGGAGCCTTGGGGGAGCCCACACTCTCGGCTTACAGAGGACAAAGACAAAACAGTCTGCTTAATTGGCAGTAAATAACTTGATCTTTTTATAGAATAAGTGACTGGAGGAACACTAGGACTTTATTGGACTCAGGATTGGAGGCAACAAATTAATCGGTTTAGGCTAAGCTTTATAAATTGATTCCTATATCATACCCCAGTTGTTCTTTCGTGACATTCATTAGAAAGAGTGGGGAATGTTTACAAGCAGTTTGTGGTGACAGCAGCATTGCATCGAATTTAACTTGTGCATCCCTTAATAGTGCCTTCTCGAATATTACCCCCACCCCCATTTTGGAGCAACAAAGCTTTAGCATTTAAATTGCTGATCAAGGGCAGATTAGTGAGACCAAACTGGAGAGTGTTTGTATAGGAAGTTAACAGGCATCCTGAAGTTCAATGATCTATTATTCTTGCCTGTTTCCTGAAAACCCAGAGAAAACACTCATTGATCTTGAAAATGAAATGAGATTTGGAACAATAATGGGAGATGGCGGTCACCACAATGGCATGTGAAAGGTGCTGTTTAAAATACGAAAAACCAGTTTCGCAACTTTACACACCGCACCCCCTCCCGCCACCTTGCCTCCCCTCCCACCACCACGCTCTCCATCTCCCCTCTGCCGATCCCTCCCTCCTTCCCTTTCTGAAAACCCAACTATTTCCAACTTGTGAACTGCAGCTGCACTTCCCAGGGCAGAGCTCGGGAGGGAACGTGGCTCCGGCGGGGCTGCCGCCTCCCCACGCCCCTCGGCTGGCTCGCGGGGCTCGGCGGGGCCAGGGAGGGGCCGGGCTCGGCGGTGGGTGGGTTTGACCCTCATTTGCTGGAGGCGGGCGGCGGCGGGAGGAGGGGGCAGTGGGCGGAGGCGGGGGCTGGGAGGAGGCGCCGCGAGGGGTGGAGCGCGCCGCCGAGCTCGCTCTCGGAGTTTGACAGTACCCGAGCTGAAATTGTCAGCGGCGGCGAGCGCTGGAAAGTTGAGAGGAGCTCGTGGCCCCAGAACAAAGCTTGAGAAAAGTAAACAGGCGGCTGCTGCCGGCGAGCCTCCCTCCTTTCCTCTCTCGCTCTGCCTCCTTCCCGCCTTTGCCCTGCTGCTTCCTTCCAGCAGCTCCCGGGGGACGAGGGGAATGGTCTCTCTCTCTGGCGTTTACTAACTTTTGCCTCGAACTTGTTTTGTCTTTCTCTCCCCGTCCCCTTCCCGCCCTCTGCAGACCATGGTGAACCCGGGCAGCAGCTCGCAGCCGCCCCCGGTGACGGCCGGCTCCCTCTCCTGGAAGCGGTGCGCAGGCTGCGGGGGCAAGATTGCGGACCGCTTTCTGCTCTACGCCATGGACAGCTACTGGCACAGCCGGTGCCTCAAGTGCTCCTGCTGCCAGGCGCAGCTGGGTGACATCGGCACGTCCTGTTACACCAAGAGCGGCATGATCCTTTGCAGAAATGACTACATTAGGTAAGTCTGATGCCTTTTCCCGAGGTGGGCAAGCAAGGCAGTGGCAAGGCCAAAGGTTGCAGGGTGAAGGAAAGGAACCCGCACCTATGGGAAGGCTGGACAGCCTTCACTTCAGAGCCCTTCCGGTTGGCTAAATTTAAGGGATTCAAGAAGCATGAACTAATCTTCAGTATGTGATGACAAATTAGGGACAAATGCATTACAAAGTAAAAACTCCCGTCAGATGGGACTGGGCCGCCGGTTTTATGTGCAAAGTCTTCAGTCTTTACTGGACTTCAGGCTAAAAATAAGCATTTCAAGTGGTAGTTAGGCTGCTTTCTTAAGGCAAGGTAGGTACCTGGAGAGCTCAGAGACAAAAGGTTGACTTAAAAATAAAAGTGTAGTTAGTGAGAAATTATTTGTAGTGATGGCTAATTATGATATTTGCATAAGCACCTTTAAACTTTTTTTAATAAGTGGAATGCTCTGACTCATTCTTGGTGCTCCTTGTGAAAAATGCTGATTAACCATCAGTTTAAAGACTTGTAATTCTTTTTATAGTAAAAACCCAAAAAACAAAACCTAGTGGTAATGTTTTTCTTCATATTGTTACTTGGAGACTTGGTATGCCCAAATGTTAGTGTGTAGTTTGTGATGTAGAATTTGCATTTTTTTTATTTGAAGAATGTTCAGGTTTTGGGATTTTTTTTGTTGTTGTTGTTGTTGTTGTTGTCGTCATTTGTAGCACTGCCCTTGGTCCCCAAAAGAAATTTAGAAAAAGAAGCTATAGAACTATACTAATCTTGTGTTTTAAAGCAATGTATAGGAACATTCATATGTCTGTGTAAGCAGTCTTTTCCAACAAGTTTCAATGCAATTAATGGAAAGAATTCAGGAGGTCAGGTGCCTATAGGATCTTTTCAGGTGAACTCAAGCTACTTAAACTCATTAATTTGAAAGGAGGCATTTGAAGGATTACACATTTAATTTGAGTAAATGGTTTGATAGACTGATGCACATGAATGCTTCTAGGAGGTGTTCTGTTTCAACATCCAGTAATTAAAAAAAAAAAAAACCACACGCACACCATTGATACTATAGAGAACTACACACTTAAGAATTTCATTCTATTTAAATTTCTGCCCTTAAACCTTTTTCTTTATAGGGATTAATAGAAATTTTAGTTCTTTCTTAAATGCGGGTAAATCAGTGGATGAGACATTTTATTTAAAATTTAGCTCCATTGTGATTCACTTCACTGCAGCTCACACTGCAAAAGATCCCAGTGCAGTTCAGAGCTCAGTATGGGTATGTTTAACCCAGTGATAATGATTAATGTAAAATGATGGAGTAAAATGACATTTGGTTATTCTGATAATGCATTCTATACCCACTCTGCTGGCATCCTCAATCAGTCAAGTAAAAGAAATATAGGAAGGGAGAAGGCTTTTATTTTTAAATTAAGATGACTGCATTAATTTCACTAAGTGTTCTTTTAAAAGTAAATGTTGGAAAATCTGCAGGAGCATGAATGTAATGCTTTCTGGTCCTTCTTCCAAGCAATGCCATGAGCTTTGACAGTATTGTAATTAAATAGAGAGCAAAACTGGTAAGAAAGGAGGGTGGTGGTTTGAAGAGAAAACTGATGGTGCAGTGACAATTCAGTGAATGGTTAGTTTCATTTCTTTTCCAAGTGTCTTGAGAAAAATCCTTCCTTTCTGATTACCACTAATTAAAAAGAAGATGGGTCTACTTGCATTCCCTTAGGACAAGTTTAGGCAAATGGCTTCCTGAGAATCAAACCCATTCCTTGCCCTATTCTTGGGGCCAAATATAAATGCCCATTGGTGTTTTCTTATGACCTAATGGAGCTGTGGAAGATGGGTGTTCAGCCCTGAGCCTTTAATTAATTGATGGATCCATAATCTCACTCTTTTTGCCTCTGAATCTGGGAACTGGAGTTAGGCTTGCTTCTGAACTAGATGCTACCCAGACACTCTCATATCTGTCGTGGAGAAAGGAGTTCCAGTTCAGTATCAAATGGATCATTGCCTCACACTTTGCTCAGGGCTCACCAGCAGCAACCTTTCCCTCTGCCCATCAAGATGGCAAAAGGATGGAAAGATGGAGGAGGTGCTGGAGTTCCTTTTCTTTTCAGCTACCCACTCTCCAGACTCCCCCAAACCCACTTGTTGGAAGGTCTTTCAGTTCCAGTCCTACAGTTTACTGAAGAGTGGAGTAATCTGCTGGCTGGCCACCAGGTGAACAGGGGAACCCTTGGACCTGGCTGGGACCTGGTCGATTTCTGAAGGGGCTTTTAAATTGTCTGACTTAGAAAGAGAGAAAGGGTGTGTGTGGGGGGTGGGGGGATGTGTGTGCGTGCATGTTTGTGTGTTTTAAACAACCAAGATCTGGCTAAAAAGCTGCTGGAGAGCTGGCAGAGGGCAGCAGGGGTTGGGTAGGAAGTAGAGGGGTGTACGTTTTTCTCTAGTCCCCTCCTCCTCCGTGGCCAAGTGTGGATTGGGCTGAGCTGGGCTTCTGCCTCCTCTCCCTCCTAGATTTCAGATAAAGCGTCTGCCTTGCTGCAGCGAATCCGCACAATTAAAAGCTTTAATTAGTGGCTCCTCCATTTTCTTGGTTCTGATGGGCTTTATCTAATGAGATCTGGTCTCTGGCTTAGATCTGCTCCGAATGACGTGTCCACAATGAATGAGAGCTGCGTCGCAAACAAAACATTTAATTAACAAAATTGGCCTCTAAGAGAGGGAGGGAAAGGCTGGAGGGGGGGTGTGGAGCAGAGAGGAAGGGTGGATCTTAAAGGGACCAGCGCTTGCCTCCCCCTGCAAAGTCCTAGAACCTTGGAATTGCCCCCATCCCTGGCCCCCAGACCTCTAGGCTCCACCGAAAGACGAGTAGCTTTGGAAACTCCAGAGCCTGGAACCCGCTTTCCTGCACCCCCACCTCAGGCCCAAAGACTGCCTCTGAAAGTGCCCAGGAGAGGAGGAAGTTCGGGGACCCACGGGTGGGGCTCCCGGTCTGGGGAGGGTGAGGAAACGCACCGGAAGCCCGGGTGGTGATCGGTGAGCTCTTCCTCGGTCGCAGCAAAGGCGCCCTGTGGTCGGTGGCCTTGGGCCCACGAGAGGGCGAGCTCTGGACGAGCGCTGGGCGGGAGCCGGTGAGCCGGTCGCGCTTTCTCCGCTTTCTTTCCCGGCTCCGCTCAGGCGGACGTTCACGTGGTGCCCAGCCGCAGTGAGCTTGGCGCGGCCAGCCGGGGTGGGGGATTGGTGGTGGTTGGTGGTGGAGGGTGTGTTTGAGGAGAGGGGGTAGCCTTAGGAATGGAGGCGCCGCCAGGCAGCGAGTTCATTTCCCTGGTAATCAACAGCAAGCTGCTATATTCAGAGAATGCTGTCCCTTTAATTGAACAGGCTAGGTAATTAAATGGCACTTTTCCAATAGGACGTGCTAGGTAAATCTAATAGTTGGTTATTTAATATCACTTTGAAGTCTGCCCACTCAAGCACAATGACAGCACAGGAGCATGTGAACTATTAGCTAGGAAAAAAAAAAAAGCCCAGGATCTCAAAAATTAATTAAATCGCATGCAATTTAGGGGGAACGTTTATCTTGATTTGTCATAACAGAATTAATTCAAGGCCTCCAATTCACTTGGGGGCAGATCTGTTACTCTGAATTAACCAAGCGTAATTTGGCTGATTTTTTTTTTCTCCCTCCCCTCTCTAATGCAGCAGTTGCGATTATACACAGAGTCCCCCTCTTAAGTATCAATAGCTTCTGGTGCTTTTAAGGTGCTTGGTCTCTAGTTATTCCGAAGTACCTTTAATGGACTTGGCTCCAGGCATAATTTCTGGGTTGCATTTCTTTGTTACATTTAATATAGCTGGTGCAGAATTTAGATTAAATATAGGATCCTGCTGGAAAACCAATTGCTTCTGGATCAGTAGCTGTGGATGTGCATTTTTCTCCTCAGATAGGTTGCTGATATTTACTTGCAGGTACAAATGTATACCTTTCAGCCACACTCTTAGAAATGCTCCTCTCCTTACCTGAAAGCAGTTTTGAAAATGCAGTAAGGTGGCACTCCATATTGTGTGTATTTTTCTTGTAGTAATAATGTGGTTGAAAATAAGCGCACCTATTGGTCCTCAAAGTTACTGAAAGATGCTAAGCATTGATACTAAACTAAAAATACGACTTGCTGTGTCATCTTTTAATATCAGCAAGTAGAGTTGGAGCTGAGTGGGCAAACAGGACGAATACTACACTGTTCTTCAAATAGGAGCAAAGCACCTTTAAAGTGCAAAGGATTGGTGGGATTTCATCCCATCTTTCCCTTTTCCCCATATAAGGAACCTCTTGATGTTTATGATTGATGGCATTGCCCAAATGCTGAAATATTAACGACCTTCTTGGACTGAGGACCCAAAGAAAGAAAACTGAAACCGATTCTGTCATCACAATTAAAGACTCCCCTGGCTTTAATTAGCCTGACCTGGGGTATATCTCTGCGTTGCTTGAGTTAAAGAGAAAAGAGCCCATTATAGTCCAGTCTGAGACCGATAGCTACTTAATTGAGCACCTAAAGCCTCGAGCCTTTTAAATCAAACACTGTCCCGGACAGTCCCCCTGGTTAGATAATTAACTCCACAGTGCGCAGAAACGTTGTAAAAAACCAACTTTTCAGAAAAAGAGTAGAATTCTAATGGTCACCTTAGTGTCTGGTAAAAGGGGATTAGAATGTGTATAGAAATATATGTTCTGTTCTGAGTCAGCCTGAAAATTTAGACATGGAAAGATCTTACATTCCATTAATATGTTGTTCAGTAGCACATCAGCTCTGGGTGGATCTTGGTTGTTTTTAAAGTTTGTAACTGATTTTTGACACTTTAGGAATCCCACCATTTTGTGTCTGATTGTTCTCTGACAGGTTATGAAAGCAGTACTGGAGAAAATAAAGATACACAAAAAGCTTTTGGATTACATACGACTGCCCTGATTATTAAAGTACACTTAGATGTTGGAGACATACAACTGGCTTTACTCAGGGAGAATTGTTAAATAAATGAACACTTAGGCTGCGTAATCAGATCAGTACTGTGAAATGGTATTTTTGAGACGAAGTGTCACATTGTACCTGTTGGTAGTGGCAGCCATAATTACAGACTTTAATCCATTAAAA
>PVKS010000013.1:192500-202748 GCA_004027875.1 Aplodontia rufa
CAAAAAGAGACTTAATTTGTACTTGATTTCAGCGGGTTTGTTTTCCCTTTCAGTGTTTTACATGCTCTACCTGCCGGAATCGCCTGGTCCCAGGAGATCGGTTTCACTACATCAATGGCAGTTTATTTTGTGAACATGATAGACCTACAGCGCTCATCAATGGCCATTTGAATTCACTTCAGAGCAATCCACTACTGCCAGACCAGAAGGTGAATACCCAGCAATTACTAATAAGCTTTATTATAGCAGGTTGGAAGGTTCAGCCTCAGCCTAGCCAAGGAGCGTTCCTGGGTGGTCATGTTTTTGTGTGCTCTCTTAAGGAACTGTAGACTGCTACTTGTACACAACGTTCAGATATAGGGCAGCTGATCACATCGTGAATCTTTTACAGTTAAAAAAAAAATCTTGACTTGGTTTTATCTGTAGCACATTGCATGTGATGTCAAACAAAACATACAACTTTCCCGTAACCAGTTGTTTATTCCTTTTGAGAATTTTGAAATTGAGAAATACAATGTGATAGGTTATTGTGGGAGAATTAGGAGATCTATGGTGGGAAAAAAGAATAAAAGTCTTTGTCGTAAAAGAATGATTTCTGCATTAGTGATAGCACCGAGGACACCTTCTAAACCCAATTTGTGGTGTATTTCTTTTTTAGAAGAGCAGTTTCACAAAACATTTCTGTAGTTCCAAGGGAGAGCATTTTTCTTGATTGGCTATTCCATAAAATTTGAATAAGTTATGACTTGTAAAACGAAGTTCTTGCCCTTGCTAACCATTGTGCCATTAATAGGTCCTTCAAAAATTATGTATCTTGATTCTGGATCCCAAACTGAAAGTTCTTAGACTGGAGTTAGAAATGAGAAAATTATTCAAGTATACAAATCATGCTGCAGTAAAAGGCACTTTCAGAAGGAAAATTGGTGATCAACAGTTGTCCAGTACCCCTAGTACTGGATAGTTTTAGATCTATTTTAATCTCCTTAATAAGTCCTATAGCTATGCAAGTGAGTGCATTTTGATAACTGCTGTGCCTAATTTGTAACAATTACTGTCAACCTTCAGTTAAGAGACTGTTCATTCCACGCTGGCCCAGAAAAGAGTGAAATGTATGACTCGTGTGCATAATTTTATTCACATCATATTTCATACTGATTATGTATTGATGACATTGATTCATTTACTCTTTACAGCGCCACTTGCATGGATATTAAATCTTATTGACCACAGATGAATTTTAATTTCAGATTGGTGATAGATTTTTCCATCAGCTCTGATAGTATGTTTGACTTTTTCATCATTAACCCAGGCAATCACACAGCACTGAGTTATTGCATTGAAACAAAAAGTGCACACTTCACTTGGTAATTCTTTATGGATTTACAATAGGAACTTCATTAATGTCTGTTGTAAGGATCACAAAAAAACAACATTTGTCTGCAAATAGGAATTTAAGCAAGCTTCAGAAGTCCTAGGAAAAATATTAGGCTTCTTTGTTTTCTGTGATGCATTTTCTTAATGCTCTGTGTGGGGAAAATGACAAATATTTGAAAACTTGGCCATTTAAAATTATACTGCTATACTGAATGTTTGTATTTATCCTTTTCCCTTGTTCAGGTTTATGGGGTAATTTCTAATGTATTCTTTAATATTAATTACATGAAATTATGTGTAGCTTTATTTGTTTAATTTACTAATATGAGAAGCTACATAGAGTAACCATTATAAGAATACAAATCTTATTTTTTATTACAAATTAAGCAGTCACCTCTGATGCAGTATTGAAGTTTCTATAAGGAGTGCCAATACATATAATTACTTACAGATTTTTTATGGTTTGAATTTTAATGAAGTGAAATTCAGGACAGAGTTGAGAACAATAAATGGATAAGAGATATTTTGAGATACCAGTTTTGAAATAGAAGCAAAGCTATTTGTAGTTGTACTTGGTAACAAAAAACAATAAAAGTGCTAGGAATGAAGTGTTGCCTCTCTTCCCTAGCCTCCCTTTTTTAATGTAAAAGCTTAACCCTCCTCCAAGTTGTATCTAACTTGTTATGTTATTGGTTTTATACTATTTCTTTCCGGATTTAGCAAAATATAAAACATGATTGTTATAGCTTACCAACATGCATGGTGAGAATTGATGGATGGAGACACAGAATAGAAAATGAAGTAGATTGTGAAGCACTGATTGTGTGCAGTAGCAATTAGCTAGGGTCTAAGTGACAAGGACACCAAAGAAATAGGAGCAGGGTTTCAGTGCCACCTTGTTGAGCACAAGTTGATGTAAATTTGAAGTGCTAGGAAGGAAATCTGGAGAAAAATCTGGCTTACGTGTTTATGAGATTCTGTGTATTGTCCCACTCATTGAATCTTCAGGTTTCTATGCGTCTTTCAGGATGGGAGTGCTAGGGTCTTCATTTTGTTAACACAAAATATAGGCAATGAATAAAAGCCTTCTAGCGTATATATTTTTTTAATGTTGGAAGTGAAAAAAAAAACGACAGGTGGCTTTCAAAAATTAATAGCTCTGAAAAGGCATGAGGAAATATAACTTAAGGAAATGTTCTTGTCAGACATTGGTGAGAAGCTGTGTTTTGGGGGTGATGTTAATTAAGAACATTTCCCTGTTGACATAAATGTCTCACATTTTTGCCCTCGGTGCTCTGCTCACCATGAGCACAGTCAATTCACAAGGTGGTTTTTGTAAATAAAGGTTTTGGGCAAGCCGAACATGGTCCAGAGAGATATTAATGAGGGGGCAAGGGGGACGAGTTAATGAAAACACACTTCCTGGTGAAACATAAACTGCTTTTTGGACCTGGAGAATGCTTTAAAATTATTTTCTCAAAACCCTGTGGCGTTTCTTTTCTGGAGGAGATGAGATGGGGAGAAATGACAAATAGCTCCACTTTATTATTTTCTTTTCTCTTGTTCTCCATATTTTTCGATAGGGAAAATTGGTTTTTATTTTGGTGGTTTTCCTTCTGTTCAGAGAACCAATTATATTTTTAGTGCCTGATGGCATAGTAAATATACTGATGCATCCTCTGGCTTAGAAATAATGAGTTGATTATTGGTACATCCCTTCTTTAAAGGCAGTTAATTGTATGGAAAGCATAAGCCCCCATCAAATAGTCCCTTTAAACTTTCATTCTCCTGAAATTTGTTTCTGGCACTGTGAGCGTACAGTTTAGTTGTTGTTCTCCATTGTTGGCTTTTGTATATTCTGAGAAAAATGTTACGGTTTTCAATCATACAATGATTGAAATCTCAGATTTCAGATTGCCTGAAATGTGAGACCACTAATATTTGAAGATCTACAAAATTTTATAGCCTGTATCATTTAAAGGGCACTTGGCTACTCAGGGGAATGTTGCTTTCTAGAATGTTATGAAAATCGGGAATCGTAGCTAATTTTTTCTTTCAGTAGATCACTGCCTGCTCTGGAATTCTTTTTTTCCATTTCAGAAGTGTAATGAGGCCATCTAGAATTATCTGTGCTTTTCAGTAAAGTAAGATTTAGATCACTTCTCTTTAGTTGGAGGAAAATTTAGTGAGTCTTTTAGTTTACATATCACTTTGCAGTTCCCCCATAGTTACATAATTGGTGTTGTGTGTCCATCGTAGAGGACATTTGATGCTCATTTATTAAATATGCTTGCTGGCTGCTGCCACATCTTTGTTCTGGACAGACAAATTACCTTTCTCACACTGAGCTTCCACTCTGGGGAATTAAGCCTCCACCACTTTAATTAGCTTGGAAGTGGGGGGTTGCAGTTCGTAATAGACTTCAGGCTTTTAGTAAGTTAGGGAAAGGGTGAAACAAGAACTTCCTGGGAAGCTCAAAATGCCATTTAAAAACCATAAAAACCTAATATATATTATTTCATTTTGGTAATTGCAAACAGATTGTATTTGACGACTATGGATTGCCATTTCTAACTTACGATGTTGAAAATTAGACTTAACGTGGAACTGTATTCTTTATAATCTCTCACAAGTCAATGTATTGCATGTGTCGATTCCCATATTTATAATATTTATGTAAAATTAAGTGACAAAGCAGATAGGGAATACTCAATAAAAAATAATACCTATTTGGACATATAACTTCCCGCATACACACACCTCTCTCTCTCTCTCTCTCTCTCACTCTCTCACTCTCTCACTCACTCACACACACACAGGCTTGTGCATCTGTGCCCCTGTAGGTAAAAGCCAGTGTTCCTGAATAGATGTCACATGGGCGGGGAACAGAAGAACAGTGATACTGCCAATATTTGTTCAACTTTCATTAAGGTCTAGGTTCTGTGGAGAGTGCTTCCATATAGATTAAGCAATCATCACAACAGCCTTATTATCCCTAATTTAAAGATGGGGAAACTGAGAGACATTCGACTAAGGAACTTGTCACTGGTTACTCAATTGAGTTGTTAACCCAAAACTTCCTGGGTAGGGGCTTGGCTCTGAATGTCCCCATGATTAAAAAGTCCCAAGAGCTTGTGACTAGGCAAGACATTATAGTTCTTTCTTTTTGGACAGAAACTTGCTTTAACAGAGTTTAAGTAATTCATTGTAGAATTTTACACCAAAAACTTTCTCAAAGTCCATTTATTGTCTCATTTTCTCTGCTAGTAAAACTGTAGAAAATGTTATGCTTTAGTTCTTCACTGCTGGAGCAAGTAGCATAGAAAGCCTCTATCAAGTCACAGTTGGAAAGTAATCTAATAAAAGAAGATTAGTGAATGTAGAGAAGACAAAAGCAGTCATGTTTGAGTTTAATATCTCTCAAATTTAGCATTTTAGCTAAGATGCCCGTTTTTATTTCTTGCAGGTCTGCTAAAAGGTCAGAGTAATGCAGAATGCGTGCCTTCATCTCAGATTTTGTTCATCACAGGTGGATCCCATGTGTCTTCAGTAGAAAAGTCACCTTTGTAGCTAGCACCAGTGCCAGCTCCATGCCATTGCACCTTCTTTAGTCTTGATTGCCCTTCCTGCATTTATTGGTGTATTAAAATGACTGAATATGAACATTAAGGACTCCATGAACCTGGGCTAATGGGAGACTGTAGAGAAAATGAAAAAAGATCCACCAGAGGACATCTTTGGGGGGGAGGGACCTTGGGGGGAGGGAAATGACTAATGAAGCTAATTAAAAGAAGCATTCAAATCTGCTTTCTTACCCTCATTAACAAATAGCAGGGCACTGGCCAGAGTTTGTCCCTGTGTTTTACCTTAACAACATTCTATTTGCTCTTTGTATATTTAAGTGTTGTAAGGAAACGTGTTTCAATCAAAACTGAACATGAGATAAAGGAAAGAGATGTGGCTTTTGTGATATTCTATCACAAACACTTTTATTGTATCTCTGTAAAATACAATGTATGTATGCATGTAAGTGTTTTTGTCCTAATGTTGCTACTCCCATGGCAAAGATTTAAAAAAAAAAAAAAAAGAAAGAAAAAGGAAAAAAAATTGGAAAAAAAATCAGGCTCATAGCAGCTACTGTGTAGAAATTTCCCCTGACTTCTAATTTGCTGAATGAAGAAAAAAAATCTTTTATTTGTGATATTTTCAGAGACATTTGCTCTAGTATGGTGTATTTAAATAATAAAAACTTAAAAGAAAAAAATATTCAATGGAGTTTGGGTTTAAACATTGTTCTTTTGTATTTTGGAAAAAATTAGTTTTATTTTGTTCTATGACAAGCTCACTTTAAATTTGAGGGGTGAGGGAGATGGTATCTGTATGTGTTTAGCTCTGGGCCAATAAGGTATTTTTCAAATTATTTATCTGTGTCATGTTTGGCAGGCGTACAAGCCAATGTTTGTAACGGTCCTTTTTATAAGTTCACCATATTCTGTTACAGCACTTCATTACATTTCTATATCACAATGAGTCTTGTGTTTACATATAAATACTTGTTGGATTCTTCAGCTATTTTGTTGATTCTTTTTTCTCACTGTGAAAGCCTTGGTTGCTGAACATGGCACAACCATCTTGTTTTCTGATCAGGTTTATAGCTTTTGAAGGAAACAGCATTTCTAAAACATACCTATGTGTAATTTGAAGTTCCATTAGCTTTGGGCCCAAACTCTTGCATAGGAATAATCTTCGATATTCATGGCTGAAGCAGTCACTTCCTGGTGAGTCTGAAAGCTGACCAGGAAACGGCTTTTTTAGACTTAGTGTGGTCTGCTATGAGTGAAAGTTGCTTGTTTTGTTTTACTCTTACACTCCTCCACTGACTCTGCCTTTCCATATGTTTGCTGGGGGAGGATTCTAATTTCATTTAGTGGTAGTCTTGACTCAGTGGCTAGTCCAAGCCACAGAGTCCCCATAGCAGTGCCTGCATTGCCTGAGATGTGCCCTAAGAGGTATGGGACTTGTGCAGAATTAAGGAAAAACCAGAGGCCTGGGTGCCCGCGCTGCACTGCCAGGCTCATTGCATGTAAGCAAATTTCAACTATCGATTGTGTCACAGGCTAATACAACCAGGTGTTTATGCTCCTACTTTCCTTGTTTGTTTTTATGGCATTTATTTTATTTTGTTCCAGAAAAGCCCTCATCCAGACTCTCCATCTGATACTAGGAGTAGGTCGCATGGAGAGGTATATCTCTGCACACCTGAACAGTCCTCTTCCTTTCCTTTTGAGAACTTCTGTGCTCAATTCCCGCTTTCAAAGATTTGCCAGCCAGGAGGAAAAATTAGTTGTTCAAACTGCAAACCTCCTGTAGCAGAGTTTAAAGGCAGAGAGAGAAAGTGAATTGTTTCATTGGAGCTTTATAAAAAGAAAATGCAAAAAAAGTAAAAAGAAAATCACATGCATAACAATATCTGTTTAAGTTAGATGCTTTGGGGAATATCTTCAAACTTGAGCTGGTTCATATATCTTTTTTTCTTTACCATTCTTTCTAAAGGAAATTGGACTCTTCCCGTGATAAAGGGGAAAATGTGTTAACAGTGCAAGCATGTTCTATATTTTTGGTATAAGCACCCATGTCCCATAGAGTATAGAAATTCAAAGGAGGTAGTTAATAACTTTAATAAGTAATACAGTATGGCATTTAGTGATGTGAAGGGCAAAGGTCATTACAAATTTTAAATGAATTTTAAATGAACTATTATATGGCTGGTTCCTGAAGCACTGCTGCGTATTTAATAACAAGCTTCTAAAAGCATTTCTTAAGTTGCAGACCTATAAGATTACAAATGTCACTCATGTTAGTATAATCCACATGCAAGTGATGAAGCCTTCTCTTTGATGTGCTAAATTGGAGAAGGACTAATGGAGCTATGAATATACAAAAGAACATATTTAAGTAGTAGTCTTGCTTTAGGTAAAACACTTTCTTGAAACCAGAGGCATTTCAAACAATAAAACCTGTCTCTAATGGGGATGCTCTGTGTGGATAGAAAGCTACTAAAAACACTCAGGTTTATTCTGATGTGAGCAGTGATTGTGTGCATTTCCTTCCCCAACCCTAACTTAGCTTAGGAAAAAGAAAAAAAAATCCATAAGCTTACCCACCTTTCATCCATTGCATTTGTGATGTTAGTTGAGGTGTGCACTCACTCTTCTGAAAGGAGTTACTTAATATTAGCCACGTCATGGAGGAAAATGGTCCCAGTCCCTACAAGCAAGTGCAATTACAAAATAAAAGCAAATGTTACTGAGCCTTGCTGAACTCCTGATAAAAAATTATGTTTATGATACATATAAATGTCTCAATCATGCAAATTGTCACTCTTGCTAATGAAACAATTTTGTAAAAAGATTGTCCTCTAAAAGGGTTTTGATTTTTTTTTTAAACCTATCTGTCTAGTTAGATTTACACATTCTGCAAAGCAGGGGAGCCTGAAGCCTTTCCAAAGCAAATCGTTTGCCACAGAAACTATTTCCAGCTCTTCATGATTTATTAGGAAATAGTTTTAACACGGACTGTAATGTCTTATAAAATACAAAATGAGAAAACCGTCACACCAAAATGAAGCCTGTGAAATTGTCATCCTCTTAATATTAACTATATTTAAATTCTCTTTCTTTTGCCCTTATTAGCACTGATATTTGAAACAACTAATCATCTAAAATGAAGCTCTTAAATTAAATGGCTTCAAATGTCAATACAGTAAGATTCTAATGTGCAATACTATTTATATAAAATATTTCTTAGGGCCGATAAATTATATAGCAAACAGTGAATCTAAGAGCTATATATCAAAAGAGGTCTATAGAGAAGAGTTTCCATGTGGCTTAAATAATTATCTTTAAGTTAAGAAGAGGTGTTCCAAAGACTCCTTCCCTGGGGTTCAATCCTGGGTGCTTTCCCCATTTGGCTTAGTTTGAGAGAAGGTTGGAAACACAGACCATTTACAAGTTAATGTTACTTGTGGCTTTGTTACTAAGACTCACCTATTGTCAGTCCAGCCAAGTCACAGAAATGCTTATTGCAGTTAAATAGCAATTTGTTTCCATGAAACTGCAATTAAAGTATTACTGAGCAGCCATTTTAGATTGGCAGTGCTCTGAACGCATGTTAAATAGCCAGCAACTCCCACTTACAGAGTCTGAGGTCTGACTGGCAGCAAAGTGTGGCACATGCACTGATGTTGGGCATCTAGTTAAGAAGCATTTGTGGCCCTCTGCTCCCATCATGAACGTGCTGGGAGCAATGATAAGTCAGGGCCAATTTTTGGAAGGAGAACTTGCAACTTACCTCGAGTGAATACTATTTTCAGCTGTACGAGAAGTGCTTTATGCTGGTAGATATGTGCATGTTTCCTAGAGGGAATGTTTTCAAGTTCAGATTGATTCTGCTGAGAATGGACTGCAACTCGGAGGCCTCAAGCCAATAATGTACTACAGGTCCTGACATGTTACAGCTGTGTAAACAGGGCCATTCTCTCTCCTAAATCACAACTAATAAAGCATAGGATGAAAATCAATTGATTCTGTTATAAGTTCTTTGAATGACACTGGAAAGTTGTTTAATGACTCTGTTAGAATGGACGAGCCTGAGTTGAACCACCACACTACCGACTTTAATTGTCTCTGTCCTCTCAGAGACAGGGAGGGCGGCCCTCCCTGGGCATTAGCATCCCCACCACCAGATCCAAGCTGGGGAGAGGAAGGATCTGAGCTGAATTCTTCCTGTGCATCAACAGTTCAGGATTTGTTGAGAGAGAAAGGTGAAGTGCAAAGGTTTTATTGAAAATGCGAAATGTTGATGTAAGATCTTGAGATGGGAGAGCATTTCAGAGGTGGTGTTTTAGAAGTGCAATTAGCACTGCATTCTAACCAGCTTGAAAACAATCAGCTCACAAGAACTGGAGGCATCTCACCTTCCTTGGGCCTAGAAAGACCCCCCTGCCTTGAATCAAAAGGTTTATGTCCTCAACTTTTTCAAAAACAATTTTCATATCTATAGGTGTTCACCTGTGTTGAGTTGTAATTTTTTAAGGAGGTAACATTAAAGAGTTTCTTCCTAAATTAATTTTTCATTTTTAGTAAATTGAATGTTTTAGAAACTGTAAAGAGAAATTCTGAAGACAAACTGAATTCACAAATGAAGATTAATTATGAAACCTGGAAAGAAAATGGATTGCTTGGCTGCAATTGTATAACTTTTTTCTTTTTTTGAAGATAAGTTTTGGTAGGGATGGATGTGTCAAATTCTGAATACTCTAAGGCCTCTGATTCAATTTCTGTCATCAATCATGGGGCTTAACATTGTCCATAAACCTTACTTTTTTAAATATAATGTTTAATATGATAACATTGTCTTGGAGTTACATAAAACATTTTAAGTGTATTTATACATAAACATTTACAGTGAACAAGTACTTACCATGCAATCTCATTCAGCCCTCAAAGTAATCCTTTCAATTATTATTAATTACTTCAGTTTTACAGATGAGGTAATTGAAGTTCAGAGAGGTGATTTATTAAGTAGAGCCAAGGCTAAAGTGAACGGGCACTCACTTGGACTGTGAAATTTAAAAGTGTACAAAAAAAATCCTGTTTCAATGCAGTCTTTTTTTTTTGTAAGAGAAACAATCAATTTTATTAAGTTTTTCATGTTGCTTTCATTGCTCCAATACTTCATTGTGTACATGGCACTGGGATTTTTTTTTTTATTTATTTTTGAGCAACCTTACAAGATTTTAACAAAACAATATAAAATGTGTGTAAGATGTGTATATATTCTGGACATTGCAACTGTCCCCAGGAGTGCCCCCCG
>PVKS010000013.1:202848-207848 GCA_004027875.1 Aplodontia rufa
CCTCCCTTCCCCTTCCCGTTATAACTCTAAAAATAGTATTAAATTGTAAAGCATTACATCTTATCTGAATTTAACTCATGTTTCTAGACCAACTTTCTCATTGTCCAGGGTCTAGTCCCCACCTCCACAGATGAGTGGAGACAATCGACCCTTAGATCTCTGGGTTAAGCTGATTTTACTCATCATGATCTCTTCCATACTTTTACTTGTTTTTTGGCTGGGGTTTATTATTTGTTTTTTTGGAACTGGGGGTCGAACCCAGGACGTTGCGAATGCTGTGCAAGCGCTTTGCCACTGAGCTACATCCCAGCCCTCAATGCAGTTTTTTTTTTAAATAAAATGAATCAAAAAATTCCATGATGAACAAAATATCATCATTTAAAATAAAGGTCGAATAGGTATTGCTTACTTTCCTTTTGCCTTAGCCTCCAACCTGTTGGGGCACTTTCATTAGGGCCCGAAGTGCCAGAATTGCTTTTTGAACTCGGGCCTTTGGGTCCAGTTGCTTTATAAATTGTTAGAGTGCTACAGTGATTTATTTAATTCTGTGAGCTATAACTAGTTTTTTTCCCCTGAAAAAATTAAAACATCTTCTTTTATCTTTATCCACCTGAAATGCCAACTTGTTTAGGTTCCTTCCATATTTCAGCCTCGATCTAAAAGAAATAACTTCTGACTTTTGGGAAATCTCAACTACTTCATGATGAACTATTAACTAGAAATTGATAAGAACTCTCTCCACAAGTTGTTGTTGCTGAGAAGACAGAGCAAGACTTTAATAATCATATCAGTTCAGAAAGCAAAATTGGTAGTGCACTCCAAGTAAATTAGTAAATGGTGTGTTTAAAATGTTTGAATGGACTGTGACTATGAGCCACATACAAAGCCAACGAGTTAGCTTATATAAAAGTCATTGTGTACTTGTAAAAGTGTAAAAGAAGTAACACAACACACACACACACACACACTTTTGTTTTCAGTGCTGGGAATCAAAACCAGAGCTTTATGCATGCTAGGTAAACACTCCACCACTGAGTTACACCCCAACCCCAAACATGACAAGTTTTATAGAAAATTTTAACGTATCCTAGCATATGTGAAAAACATACATACCATGAAAGAACTAATATTAATATTTGTTGTTTTAAGATAGGAGAGCACTGAGGTATTCGAATGGAACAGATTATACTTTAAATTACATCCAAACATAATTCTAAGTTGATTTTTGAAAAGTTGTTGGCTGTACTTCCTATTTTCCCATTAATTGCTAGTCCAAAAAGATTTCGAAATTTGTAAATATATTACTATAACACACCATTCGATCCAAGTTCCTTTCATTACAAAGAGAAAAACATTTAAGGAGCCGGGCATGGTGGTGCATGCTTCCAATCCCAAATTGGGAGGCCACGGCAGGAGGATAGCAAGTTCCAGGCCAGCCTCAGCAACATAGTGGAGACCCTGCCTCAAAATAAAACAGAAAGGCTGGGGATGTAACTCAGTGGTGGAGCACTCCTGGCTTCAATCCCCAGTACCGTAAAAGCAGTAGCAAAAACAGTTAAGGTAAAATATCTGCTCCACTTTAATAAAACATTTTTTGATGTCAATGTAAAAGTTAAGCAAAAAAGACTTATATTTTCCTTGCATGGATTTCTAGACTATAGTGAATTTGGATGCCAAAGCACCAGTTCGCAAACTCATGATTTTTCTTCGTTATTTCATGAGTATCTCACAGCCCTTTGCAGTTTTTTTTTTTTTTTAAGAGAAGGATGGTGTGAGAGACAGAATCAGTTTTTACTGAGTTTTTCACATGGCTTTCCTTGCTCTGACACTTAGTTGTGTAACGTGGTGCTGGGGTTTGAACCCGTGTACTTGTGCATGCTGGGCAAGTGCTGTAACCGCTGAGCCACCGCCCCAGCCCCCTGCAGGCTGTGTTTTAATCTTTCATTCTACTATGTGCAAAATGAGACTAACATTAGTTAACATGTGCTTTTCTCAGCCTATAGTCTAAATTACCCATCTTGTGGAATCCTCCTTTGGTTGTAAGGGTCCAGAAAATATACATACATCAACCCACAAAATAGATTCAATACTACAAAATTCAGAACTACGTAATATCAGTAGTAGTAAACAGCAAAACAGTATGTACTCATTATTTGTATATAAAACCTAAGTTTATGAAATCAAGAAGTCTCGTGACCAGAGATAGCAGGCAAGATCCACACCAGGTAGTGAGACTAAGGGACTCATGTGCATAACCACTTGTTTATACTATTTTTCCTTCCTTCCTTCCTTCCTTTCTTCTTTTTTCTTCTTTCTCTCTCTCTCTTTCTTTCTTTCTTTCTTTTTTTTTTAACCAGGGATTAAACCCAGGGGTGCTTAACCACTGAGCCGCATCCCCAGCCTTTTTGGAAAATTTTTATTTTGAAACAGGGTCTCTCTAAGTTTCTTAGGGTTTTGCTGAGTTGCTGAGACTGACTTTAAACTTGTGGTCCTCCCACCCCAGCCTCTCAAGCCGCTGGCAGTATAAGCATGTGCCACCACACCTGGCTACTACTTTCTATAGTATAATCAAGACCAGGATGCAGTCCGGTTTTTCAATATGCCTTTTCTGTACCCAGAATCAAATAAGTGGTGTGAGCAGGTACCTGAATAGTATTTATAATTTGTTGTTGTTACTGTTCAGGGGATGGAAATAGATAACTAATGGAATTTAGTATAAAGAAAATATTTTCTCTTACAATTCTAGGGTATGGGGCGATTTCTATCCTGCAAAAAAGTGGATAGAGAGATTGAGATTAGTAGGACACTGCTTTGCTTTTGTGGGGAGGTGAAGGGACCAGTCTCATTGTGGATTGGGATGTAGGCTCCCCAAACACCCCTGCTGCACGTCATTTCAAAGGCTCTGCCTGTCTTATTTCAACAAGACTCTCCACCCCACTGTACAGGTGCTGCTACCATGCATGGCAAACTCAGGCTATGCTTTCATGCGCTTCAAGCCTATGCAAGGCTGCGACATCAGGAGGTCTCAGACATTAGTAGTGTTGGCAGTTTTAAAAAGTTGATGTGATACAGCGTTTGGTGATACTTCACAGGTGTGTCAGGGAGAGCAGAGGTGAAATGACAGAGGAACTGAAAAAAGGCAGATGTCGATGTTCTTGATGAAGTCTGGGGCGCTTCTGTGGAAATAAACATCGCCTCTGCTTTCTTAAAGCAATAGCCTCTGGAAATGCAGTCCTTCCCTGCTCTGAGGCTGGAGTGCCGGCAGGGGACGTGGGGGCAGAAGAGAAGGAAGGGGCAGACTTGAGTTTTCTGGTTTGTTAGTGAGTGAATCTGGCAGATAAACAGCCCTGATTTTCAAAGAACAGACAATCCTAAATGGATTTCTGACACTGAGGTGTTCAGCTCGGCCTCTCTTCATGGGGATGAGTGCAATTCTCAAACCTCCACCAGCCACCTTGTGCTATAAGCAATTGCTTTTTACACTCTAAGTAGTAAAACATGTTTTGAATTTTTAAAAAAGAGGGGAAAGATTCTGGCTGGATTTGGAGCTCTAGAAAACCAGTCTTCACTGTGGGCCAAATATAGTATAGGTGTAGCTGTTTTTCTCCTAAAGCTCTTTGTGTATGTGGTGTGTGTGTGTGTGTGTTTGTGTGTGTGTATACATATACATACATACACATATTTATTAGTGCATATATATGTACACACATGCATGTGTATATACATATACATACATACACATATATTTATTAGTGCATATATATGTACACACACGTGCATGTGTGTGTGGTGTGTGTGTGTGTGTGTGTGTGTGTGTATTTTTTTTTTTTTGCCTGGAATTTGATTTCCAATAAGCCTGCCCACGGATTCTGCCTCTGGAATCCCCTTGTTTTACATGCAGATGGCATGTTAATGAACTCATTACTGTGCATTTTATCCGGCTCTGGACACATTTGTGACATTATTTTTCAAAACAAAATGGGGCTAGGCAGTTGGTTGGTTGGGCCTGATGAGAATTGGGTAACTAAGTTAAAAACATAATTCTCAAAGCACTCCCAATCTTCTCAGAGTTTCTGCTTGATTCCATGAAACAATTCCTCCCCACCCACACACACACACACACAAAGGTAATTCCATTTCCCTGTGTTTCTAAACACGTATGCAACTATGTGCCTTCCAAAGTATATGGTCAATCTTCATTCTAAGACTAGATAATTTGGGGTTTTCTTTTTTGATTTCTTAGGTAGCATGGGCATTTTGTGCATTATTATATTTAACTTAGGGTACCATCTTACCAACAAAGGGAGGGTCTGTACTCATTGCTTTCTTAAATAGAATGCTATGAAAATTAATCATAGAGTATTGACCTTGTATTCCGTTTTTCTTAAGAGGAAGATTTCCATGCTGCCCTTTTTTATTTTGAAACATGTTATAAGGCACATATTGCACTGCAGTGTGAAATAGGCACTGAATTGGGAGGCAGGGAACAGTAGGAACACTAATTCTAGTCCTGAAGGGAAGTCAAATGGCAACTCTGATTAAATTTGTCTTTCTAATCAAATATTAGCCATGGGCTAATCATTTAATCTCACTACCTTATTTTGTCCATCTGTTAAATAGGAATTCACCGATAACAGCTATATTTGCCAATGCATGTATTCATTTAAGATAAAAGGGCTTCATATTCAGAGGATAACACTCTTTCAGATTGTAAATGCTGAAACACCGGAAAATATAGTAACTTCTCTGATATGAGGGTTAATAATAAGGTTCCGTTCACTTGAAAATGATGACAACCATCTCTTGACCTGTCTTCTGTAAGGGGGGCAGTGCTGATGCAGATTAATCCAAAACAATGGATAACACTGGAATGATTTATTTTGGGCTTGGAATATATTATGTAATTTTTTGAAGCAAGGTAATAATGCTTTTGTTAGGCAGATGTTACTCTAAATTTATAAGTGTATAAACTTAGACCAAATGGCTAGTAGAAGGTAGTT
>PVKS010000013.1:212848-247085 GCA_004027875.1 Aplodontia rufa
TAGAGTTGTTCCAGGATCTTTCATGTATTGTCATTAAATGAGTACTAAAAGGAGTAGCAAAATGTGGAACCAGAAACTGGACTGGGTACCTGGTCACCTGGCCAGCCTCTGACTCGTGGAAAATCCTTGGGTAAGTTCTTGATCACAGTGGACCTTCACTGTATCGCCAACAAAGATAGTGAAGATCTGTTCCAGTTTTAAAGATTTTGTGGTTCTCACCTCTGTGCTTCTATCATTAAGAATTATGTCTATATTTGAGGTTATCTTTTCAGGGGAGTCAGTGACCTCTCTTAGTGGCATAATCAAAAGGAACTTATAATTTCTACGTGAAAGCTACGCAACAACGCAATGACGGGAATATGTAAAGTCTTCCATCTCTTCTTTTAGTACTCCAACTTTTCTCACCTCGTTTTAGTTTTTCATTCCTTCAACAAATATTTGCTGAGTACCTGCTAGTATTAAATGCTGTTGTAGATACTGGAGAAATAGCTGTAAATAAGGTAAGAGACACTCTTGCTCTTATGGAGCTTATATTTGAGTTGTGGGAAAACAATAAAAAACTCAATAGAGGAACAAGATAATTTTAGCTAGCAATACTTTCTATGAAGGCAAACTAACTTATTTGGGGGGTGTTTCTTTGGTTATTGCACAAGAATGGATTCTCTAATGACCTGTAGCTGAAACCTGAGCGACGTGAAGAGCCCATAGGAGAGCTCCAGGCAGAGGGCATCGCCAGTGCAAAGGCCCTGAGGCTGGAGCAGTGTGGTTCTGTTTGGGGGATGAGAAAGAAGGCCATGGTGACTGGAGTAAAATGAATAGGGAGAACATTATATGGGAGGAAGCTGGAAGGGCAGACAGGAGCCAGATTTAGTAGGGTTTTGTAGGCGGTAAGCCATTTGAATTTCATTCTAAGTGCAAATTGGAGAGGTTTTAGAAGTGCAATGACGTGATCTGATTTGTGTTTTTAAAAACTCACTCTGCTGTCCCAGTTATCTATCGGTCTGATCATCTCTTAGAGGGGATTTCAGAATACCTTAATCTCACGGGGTGGTGGCTCTTGGCTGGGGGAGGTGTGTTGCCAGGAAAAGGAGGCAGCAGCCAAGATGGAAGAATGAGAATTAGGCAGGCGAGGAGCAGGAGGCATGACTTGTGTTCAAGGACCTGCAAACACTATTGTGAGTGGGGCCCAGGAGCAAAGGTGGGAGAAATGAGACTGGAGAGAAGACAGGGGTCAGTTCTCAAAAGAAGCCTGTACACCGAGCTGAGGAGATTGGACTTAACCCTGGGGGCAATGGGTTTCTGTTGATACAATCAGATTTCTGCTGTAGCTGCTACGTGGATGATGATTCAAGTAGGCAAGACTGGAAGCAGAGAGACAAACCAGCACTGTAACCACAATCAGGGAAGAGATGACGGTGACTTGGAGCTGGGCAGTAGCAGTGGGGACGCAAAAATGGCCTTGGCTCCAGAAGGGCTGAGATTGTCAGCAGTGGGACTGGGACTGGCAGGTGGGGGCAGAGTCCTGCAGGTGCCCATGTCTCCAGCTTTGAACACCGGATACTGAGTGGGAACTGGGGCCTTATGTGAGGCCCCTCTTTTGGTCTTTTGGTCTTGGGTAAAGACTCTCAGGTTGTAACTGGTATTACTGGGCTGAGGGAGCAGACAAGATGATAAGAAAGTAGGGAAGTTAGGGCCCCTTTCTTGAAGGTGATAGAAATACACTCGGTTTTCCAATGCTGGTGGTTGGAGTGAAAGAATTTACAATTAATTTTATCTGGCCTCTAATGTTTTCCAGCAACTAAATTCCATCCTTTTCTGAGAATCTCCACTTGGCCCTAACACAGCAGCCGCAGGTAGCACCCGACTCGTCACCTGCCAATTCCAGCCCGGCGAGAGGACCTCTGTGAAAGGGCTCTTCCGCCCCCTTTCTCCCATCCCCGCTCTCCTGTCCCCTCACAGCCTCTTGTTACTGTACTCCACAGTTTTTGAAAAGTTAGCAGAGTGAAAAAAAACAAGGTTTAGGCATCATCGTAAAGAGCATATAAGTACGTATTTTGTGGCTTCAGCAACTTGGATTTGTTTCAATTTTCTTCAAGTGAGGGAAAAACAAACATCAAGAGCAAAACAGAGGCATTTCTCAGGCCGACCTTGCTCCAGTTTTGAGAAAAGTCCCCTCCCATTGGGACAGTAGTGTGTGGAGGGAATGGCTGCTACAGAACCTTCTGGAGAGGACCCCTAGACACTATCTGCCTATGGTCCTCCTAAGCTCTCCATCTTTCGCAATGCATGGCAAACGAGAAAGGACTTCAACAGGACTTCTTCAGCCTCTGCTAAGTTGCAACATGGTGGTCTAGCACAAGGTTAAACCCCAGCTCTGCCACACCCGGAGGCTGTCCCACATCTTGGGTAGTGTTACTTAGTGTCTCTGAGCCTCGATTTCTTCATCTGTAAAATGGGGACAATTGTGGCATCTACCTCAGAAGGCAGTACTTAAGGTTCAGGTACAGACTGGAGCCAGACTATCTGGGTCCCTGCCCGAGATCTGCCACTTACTATGAGAGCTTTGGCAAGTGACTCCCTCTTTCTGTGACTTGGTTTCCTCATCGGTAAAATGGGGCTAATCATTGTACCTATCTTATTGGGGAGTTAGGAGGATTACAAAGCACTTATGACCCACTTAACAAAGGGATTATTCCCAAAAGTGGCCCCCCAGTGAAGCCCTACACTTTTATAAATAAAAAGGACATTTGAGAAGACTAAGTAAGAAAAGGTATATAAAGCCAAGTGGCTAGCAGGGAGTCAGAGACTGAGAAGTGTGGCCCCCTGCTGCACCCCAGCTTCGCCTCTGGCCTGCCTCGGGACTGGGTACAAGGTCAAGGTTAGGTCGTATCAATCAGGAAAGCCTAATCAGCTGCCAGGCTCCCCGGGCCTCAGGGTGTGCATTCTTGCTTTGCAAGGAGAATAGCACTGACTTCAGAGCTGCTGAGGGAGATGCGATTTTCCTTATTTACTAACATTTACTTGGACTGGAGTCTGGGACACCCAAAATATGTCATGAATCAGTCAGAGGATAACAAGATCTGCAGTACTGTACAGATTACTCACTAATTTGACATTTGGGGAATTTTCGCAAAATGTTAGGGAACATTTGACAAGATGCAAATTGCTATATCCATAAAGTACGTTTGACTTGGAGGAGGGGTGGCTCTTTCCCCTGATGTGGTCACATCCATTCCCAGTACCAGCTGTTGCATCCTGATAGAGTGGCTTGTTGTATTTTTTTTCTCCTGAAGGAGAGTGTTGGAACTTTGCTCTGAAAACATAATAACAAAAATCCATGGAGCACATACTGAGTGTCAGGTATCTTATGTCATTGTTTGTCTCATTAAGTCTTCATAGTAATCTTATCTGTTATGTCTCATTGCATCTCTATTTGTCCAGAGAGGAGGCTGGGGTTCCGAGAGGTGAAGCAACTTGCTTAAGACCACACAGCTATGAAATTGCTAAGCCCAAATTTGAACTTGGACTCAAATCCCAACATCTGGGTTCCAATTCAGCATGCTGTCTCCACATTAACATCATCAGATTTGGATTGGCGGTCTGGAGGAAAGAAAAGTTTCTTGGCAACCCTTAGTTTTAAACAACTGGGCAGTGTTTGTGGCTATGAAAATTTGTCCTACTCTGTTTCGTATTGAGAACAGAAGTGGTAGATGAGGCAGAGCTTTCTCTTATCATGATGTTTTCAAAGTCAGGCAAGGAAGACTGTTAAGGGAACAAGGACTGCCCCTCCTGGGCCACCCTGGGCACAGTGGTTGCCCGTGGTTGTTCTTGGCATTGTCCCACCCTCCTGAGGCTTGCCATCCAGTCAGGTGGTTCGCCCCCGCTTCCTGTCAGTTCCAGGAGAGCAAAGGGGGCACGTGTGTAGGCTTTGGGTTGAGCACCTAGGATGCCCAAGAAACAGCAGGGGCCGTGGAGAAAGCCTGCAGGGGACCCAGGGGTGTAAGGGGAGTTCCACAGAGGGCACCATGCACACAAAAGAGCAAATAAACCTCCTGCTTCCAAAGGCACACTCTCCAGTCACCATTCAAAAGAAAGAAAAAAACTGGTAGGAAATAAGAAATATCTAGGATTTTTTCAGGTTTCCTTGTATCTATTCTTCCTTCCTGCTGGAAGGAACAGTCAATTTCTCAATGTATGCAATGTGATCTTTGTAGTATTGTGTATGTGCGCAGTGCTTAATAAATGCTCGTTGAAATGAAGCGTCTCCTGGAACAAATTGTCATGTGAATTTTTTTTTTTAAAAGAGAGAGGACAGTGAGAGAGCGAGAGAAAGACAGAAAGAATCAATTTTTATTTAGTTTTTCACGTGACCTTCGTTGCTCAGACACCTCTTTGTGTAGTCGATGTCGTGCCGGGGTTTGAATTCACATACTCGCACATGCCTGGCAAGTGCCGTAACTGCTGAGCCACTGCTCCAGCCCCTGTCCTGTGAGTTTTAATATTTGAAGTATCAGTGGTGACCTAGTTACCTCTTCTTCTATTTAGGAGCAGTTAACATAAGTTTATTTTTTTAAATGATGCTATAAAAAACAACTATGTAGGGATGCATCTTTAACATCCAGAGCAAAAGGTCTAGAATAGTCCCACCTTTTTGACCACGTTAATCATTTTTTTTAAATTGTCAAAAATCTCCATTGGCCCCTCTATATGGTCATATATTACTTTTAATCTCTATTAGCTGAATAAAGCAAAATGATGAAATGCTTTAGCATTAATTTTAATTTTATTCATTTCAACAACATCTATAAACTGGAAAGAGAAAAGAGGAATGCAGTTGGTGGCTTCATAATGACCCTATTCCTCAGCAACACTTGGCACTTGTATATATCTGGGCCACAATCCTGTGACTGGGTTGGGGTAGGCCTGGCTCCAGCTGGGGAGTCAGTCTGAACAGGGGTTAGAGGCCTCGGTTTCTCTTCTTCGACTTCCTCTTCCATGCAGTTGAAAGCCACAGCAATGTTAGCCGTTGTAACTCAATTAAGAGCACTAATTCCAAATGCAAATGGGTTTATTTTTCTGGGACCTAATGACTCTAGAAGTGACCCAAGTAAAAATGGGTGCACTTGAAGTCTTATCGTGCGCTGTCCAAAAGGTCTGATGTCCTCCTTAGATCCAAAGGGACAGCATGGCCTATCAAATGCCACCTGGGTAACTGGGAGGCCTTGGTACAAGTCTGGGTCTCTAATTGCCTGGAGGAGTGACTCAGCTCACTGGAGTGTTCCAAGTTCCTCTGTGAGGGAGGTTGAATTAGAAGATCACTGAAGTCCTTTCCAGGTTGTGTATGCCACACTCCTTGGGATGACTCTGAAGCACCCAAGCCACCTTGCTAGGTGTGAGGTACCATGGAGCGTCTCACTGTGCCAAGCCACTATCTGTCATTAACCAGTTCTGAAGGTCTGGGCTTGAAACATTGCTTTGGGTACGATGGGAGAGGACACTTTCCTTTTCAGTGTCCTATTATTAACCTTTTTCCAAGCTCTGTTTTCCAAGTTTAGGTCGGCTCATCAGAGTTGAACATGGACTGTTTGGATTTTTGCCCAAGCTGTTCTCCGAGCCTGATAGCACATTCATTACTCCCTACCCATGGTTTCTGCTAAATGACCTCGTTAGTGCTCTAATTACATGTTGCTCTTTGGAAAGCTGGGGGTGGGGGTGGATGAGCTAAGGAAGGCTGAGTAAGGAGATGGAGTACATTGTAAACACCCTGAATGACGCCTACCTTCCCCTGGCCCGATTACCCAGGGGGAGTTGGAAGGGAGCTTTTCTCTCTCTCTCTCTCTCTCTCTCTCTCTCTCCTTCTTCTTCTTTTGTCAATACACATTTAAAAGATAATAATAATACACACCAAATGTATTGGTAGTAGTTAGTACTAGCTGGATGGTGATATTTTTACAACTTAAATTAAGTAGAATCAGAGAATGAAAACAAAACAAAACAGCCAACCTGGGGCAAAAGAAATGAAAACAAATGTTCTTTAGAGCACCTACTGTGTGCTCATGTAACTTTTTGTTTATCTTGCCAACAACAGGATGGGCTGGTTATTATGCTAGGTTGACTGATGGAAGAGAGGGTTCAGAGAGGTTTAAATATTTTCCAAGGCCGCAAAGCAAGTATGTGGCAGAATTGAGAATTGAACTCAAGTGCGTCTGACTCCAAATCCCAGTATTCCATGTTACCTATTCATTCATTCAACAAATACACTCTGACCTCAATTCTATGACAACCCTATACTAGGGTTTCACCCATAATTCTACAAGTTCCTCAGATGAATCTAAAACTCAGCGACGTATTCTTCCATTGTCATCTTTTCTGTCCACTCATACTCCTTCCTTGGAGGGAAGATTGCAGATCTGAGATTCAGAAACCTGGGAGGTATAAAGATTACTCTGAGCAAAATTCTTATATTTCAGTTGGGGAAACTGAGGTTCAAAGCCTTCTCGAAGTGGTAAACAAGACTCTGTTCTTCTTACTCTGCTACAATGCAAAGATGCCAAGAGTGGAGTAGAGTTTCCCTGCTGTGCTGAGAAAAGATGGCCATGCCCCATGAGGAAAATGAAGGATTTCAAAGGCTCTGTGGGAAAGTTGACTTAGGGCAGTGTGTGCCAAGTAGACAGGGCCTGCACCTGCCCCTCTCAGGCTCATGAGCAAGGGGCTCTAATGTAAGTCTAACTACAAAACTGCAAGGGTCAAGTTTTGTTTTAAGAGAGAGAGAGAGAATAATCAATTTTATTTAGTTTTACCTGTGGCCTTCGTTGCTCCAACACTTCGTTGTGTATGTGGTGCTGGGGTTTGAACCCGCGTACTCGCACGTGCCAGGGAAATGTCGTAACTGCTGAACCACTGCTCCAGCCCAAGGGTCAAGTTTTAATGAAAGAGAACCTATCTTCCTAATCAGGTGTCTTAAGAACATAGGGTTTTCATTGAGGCTTCCTTTTGGTGGTGTTAAAGGGAATAGTAGAGTCAAATCTATCATTTGTCCCTGTGGAATTCTCTCAGCCACACTTTCTTAAAAGTGGCAAATGCAATATGTTGAGTGACAAGAGATGTCCACACTTCAGACAAAATAAATGATGTGATAGTAACATTAACAGGATGCAACTTTATCCAAGTGATGAACTTTCTTAAAAGAGGGGTTCTTACCGATCTGATTACTAATTAGTATTTCAACATAGAAATTGTAATTTTTCAAACCAAGCATCTTAGAAATGTGAGCATTGTTTGTTTGACAGACTGTCAAGTCACATGTGCAGGCTTAATATATTAGTTTATCCTATAGCAATCAAGTTGTTATTGTAACTGCAAGAAAACTGGAAAAATAAGACTGCACACTCTAATCAGCCATAGGAAAGAACCTAGGGAAACACACGCACACGCACACACACACATTTGAGCTATTGCCTGAATCTATAGTATGTTTGCTGAACTGGGGGTGTGAAACAGCAGGAAACCATTACTGCATGTGATCATGGTTTTAATGATTCTACTGGAACATAATAAACCTATAATATGTATGCCTTGAAATAAATTATAGATCCCATAGTACAGGCAACTCCTTATTCAACATTTATCAATTTGGGAGAATTGTTCTGTTCTTCTGCAAATAAGTCATTAAGCTGCATGTTTCACCACAGAATAACTTTTGGAAGATTTATTCAAACCTTCTAAAGTACTTCACTTGCATTTCTCTTCTATTTTTAATAATAAAAAACATACACAGGAGATGCAAACATACCTCTAGAATTTTTGAATGACTGGACAAAGCAGTGTTAAAAATTCAACGGCACTAATTACTAGCTGAGCAGCATAAAAACCTCAGAATAAATGTCAGCCTAGGAGATAAGCTCTTATCTTAATCTAATGACTCCGCAGACTTAATTTGTCAGGCCAGCCTAGTTGATGAAAAACAGGTTTCTATTCTCCAGTGTTAGCAGGAACATCTTTCCAAATCTTTGAAGTCGGATAGTAATACCATCAGTGTCATCCTGTAAAAATCTTGTGACCAAGCCAATTTAATTCCTATTGTCCTGTTACACTAATTAAAGATGTTCCACCCGTGTTGGACAAATATCTAAAGTGAAGCCAGTGTATTTTTAGATGTGCTACATTTTGAACTAATCACCCAAACTCCCCATGTCTCCTTCTTTTTTTCATAGTGCTGGGATATCAGGGACCATCTATCTTCATGTGGGAAAGCCAAGATTTCCAGAGAAGCCCATTAATTCAGAGGAATCCATTAATTGAGAGGCATTTAGCAGAGTGGTTAAGAGCACACACTGTGAGGCACAAAGGCCCGGGAGAATTTTTGCTCTGTCGTTTAAAAACTGTGTAACCTTGGGTCAGTTTTTAAGACCTTTTTAGCCTCACTCTAATCATCTGTAACATGGAAGATAATCACAGACACTGGGAGGGTTAAATGAAATAACTCATATTAAGTGCTTAAAGTCCTGATCCTTATTCAGGCACTCAGTTTTCATTTATTCACCAACTCACACATTCATTTCTTCAATCATCAAATAGGTACTGATTCCTAATAAGTCTAAAATGCACACTAGGTATAAAAGGGCCTAAGAAGAACCAAAAAGCAGGGCCCTCTGCTCATGTTAGATTTTGAATAAATTTCTTGCTCAAGAAAGCCCACGCTTGACATAATCAGTTGATCTCACTATGCAGGGAACACATTTCCACAGAATTACTATGACTTTCCACTGTGAACCATGTTGCTGGATTCCAGTAAAACGGAGATGCAAATTTCCAACTCAGAGATCTAGTGTGCAGATGACAGGAGATAATGTTTGGTGGACAGCCAAACGTTGGTGGCCTCTCAGTTCCTTGTCTCTCTCATCCTTGTCACCCAGGGGCAAACACATCCAGTGACTTCTCTTCTGTCTTCTTTCATCTCAGTCTCGTCAGTCATTGCAATGTCCTTCCCAGCAGCCCTTGCACTGGACCATATTGATACCCTGTTCTATTGAATGTTACTTGTTGATCTTTCTTGTTTCTTTGATTTCTCATCTTGATGGAATGAGATGACACAACTTCTTCTGAATCCCTTGAAATTCAAGTGTATACTTAAAAACAACGTACTGAGAGGCTGTTGTGTATTGGGAGCCCCACTAGGGATTAAGACTCCACAGTGTGTGAGGTGTAGCACCTACCCTTTAGGAACATCATAGAGGTGTGGTACATGTTGTGACAGAGTTTCCTAGAGTGCTGTGGGAGGGAGCTGGGGATCAGGGAGGAGAAGGGCAGAAGACTCAGGCTCAACTCAGGGAAAGATTTCCAGAGAAAGGGTCGCTTGAACTTGAACTTCACTTTGAAAACTAAGTAGAAATTAGTTGGGGAAAGATGTTGAGAAAGGAAATTCCAGGTTGAGGAATGAACATGTACAGATGGATGGAAGAAGGTAGTTGAGTGGAAGAGTGAAGGGCCTGTGTGGCTGAGTTTTAGAAGACGAAATGGAGATGAGGAACCATAAAGATCTTACATGTTGAAGAGGTAGAAGTTCATTCTGAAAGCCATTGGACCCACTGATCAATTTTCTGCACCCTGTTAATTCTCATTAATGTGTCCTAGGCTCGTGAGTTGGGTCTGGGTCAGTAGTCTTCTGGTTCTTCTCACCATTTCCAGCACCTCTGATTACATTATCTTCTCCTGACCTCTTGGCTTATGGCCTTCTCCACCTGTCATTACTGCCGGCACACAGCATGCTGGCTTCCTTGGGTCTAAGAGCTTTCATTCTATGCCACCCTGGACAGTTGTTTTCTTCTGGTTATACTCAGAACTACACCTACCTCCTTTGAGCCTCCACAGTGACATTCCTGTTCCTTGTCACCATCTCTTACCTTTCTACTTTGACCCTTTCTGAGCTTTATTTCTTATCTGTGTTAGTCAGCTATTTTGTTGCTGTGACTAAAAGACCCCACGGGAACAACATAGAGGAGGAAAAGTTTATTTGGCGGCTCAGAGGTCTCAGTTAATAGAAGACCAGATCCATTCCTAGGGATTTGAGGTGAGGCTGAACATCATGGCTGAAGTGTGTGGTGGGGGAAAGTGGCTCAGGGCATTGCAATCAGGAAGCCGAGAGAAAGAAAGAGAGGGCGGGGGGGAGAAAGAGAGCGAGAGAGAGAGAGAGAGAGAGAGAGAGAGAAAAGGAGGGAGACTAAGTTCAGCTTACCAAATATATGCCCCAAAGTCATGCCCCCAATGGCCCACCTACTCCAGCCACATACTACCAGCCTGCAGTTACCACTCTGTCAGGGGACTAATTCACTGTAATAACCCATTGCCTTGTCTCTCACATGAGACTTTGGGGGACATTACGCATCTAAACCATACCACTGTCCTATCTAGGTAGAATCCCATGCTTGTTTTTCTCATCAGCCTTGTCAATCCACCCACCTCTTGCCAATCTTCAACTTTATCTGTTTCCTTACTGGCTGGAGAAAATGGAACAACCCTGATTGTTAATATCACTTATGGTGTTCATTTTTAAGTTAGATTCTCAGTATTTTCCCTTTCTGAACTCTAGTAGACTGCCTTCCACATTTCTTAGTGACATACTGTTTTCGGCTATTACAGTTTGTAGGAGATGGGTTTGGTGGGCTCTGGCTCGAGTTATACCCTGCTTAGCTCTATTCTTCAGCATGTAACCCTTCTCCTGATCCAGTCCTGATGCAAATATTTGAAGGAAAGTTGGATACCAGCATTCCAGTGAGCTAATCAGTTGACTGACTGTTGACCAGTCATAGTTTTTCTTGACAATTTGTTTCTGTAGATTCTATAAATAAATCGCTTTATTTGAGCTACCTTCAATGAATATCTAGTACATTTGACCCAAAATCTTTGATGGCTCACCCTAACTCTCAAGTCTCAACCCTACTTCTGCTTCCTCACTCTATTTTATTACTTAAACAGAATCTTTTCCCTAAATCACTCAGTTTTCCTTCAGCTACTTTCAACAATATTTCTTGATAGTTCAATCTCGTCTCAGAAACTCTGACCTGGTTTCTTTCTTAAAATGCTGTTAGAGTGTTTATTTATTTATATTTTTAAAGACTTATTTCTGGTATTTTAGTTTGTTTTCTATTCACCATGCCTTTTTCTTTCTGTTTTCCTCCTTTCTTGCTATGTGTAGTGTTGATAGTTTTCTTTATTTCTTGTTCTTCTCCCATTCGGTTTGGAATTTCACTTACTGTTTTTATTCTTTTAGTGATTTTTTTTTAGAGTTTTAACATGCATATTTGAATTTACATTTTTCCTATCAAAGTTTCAGGTAATCAGTAAGTTTATCATTCTCTAGCTAGAAGCTTCAACTCCTATCTGAATAACCATACTCAAATCCCATATTAGGATTATCTGGTATTAGACTTCCACCTTGTTTCTAAAGACAGGAATTATTTGTATTACTATTTATAATCAATACTTATTTGTATCTACTAACATTTTCCCTTTATTTATTTTTGAAAAATTTTTCATATATTTATTATAACTATTGTTGCTAATGAGAAGTCTGCTGTAATAATAATTGTCATTTCCTTACAGGTTATCCCCCCTCTGCTCCAATTCTTTTGTTTTTGTTTTTTCAATGTTTATATTGTGCACTTATGCTATGGTGTGTCTGGGTATAGGTTTTTAAAATTTTGCCCTTCTTGGCACGGCATGGGCTTTTTCATTTTTAGATTGCATGACTCTTCAGTTCTAAAAAGCTTCCAACTGCTAACTCTCTACACTTCCTTCTCCTCCAACATTCTCTCTAGCATGTACTTAGAAAACTACTACCAGATGCAAGTTGGAACTTTTAAATCATTTCTCCATATCTCTAATTTTTCCTTCTTTTTCCCACTAGATTTTCAATCTTTTTAAAATAACTTTTGGGGTGATATTTTGGTTCTCTTTACCAGTTTACTTGTGTCTAGCCTTTTAAATTTATCTATTAATTTTTTTACTTTATAAATATTTTAAATCTGCAAAGTGTTTTTTTTAAATTTTCTTATCTTCTGGTCTTGTTTTATAGATGGCCTCTTCTTTCATTTCTTTGAGAATTAAAAAAATATTTTAATGTTCTTTTTTAGTGCTCAAAACATCCCTTTTTTCCTTCAGTTTAGTTTTCAGGTTTTTGCTTTATTAATGCTTTCTCCTTGATTTGGATTTTTGAAAACACACATTATGATTTTGTTAGTGAACTCATCTTTTTATCTTCTTGGGTCTTGTTGTCCTCATGAGAATAATTTCATGTTTGCTCCTGCCCGTGTTTTATAGCCTATGCCTTATGAACACTTACAGCCATGGCTTGATGCAATTCTAGGTGTTTTCTCTAAATGTAGTGTAGACTGGGGTCCAACTCAATCAGAGGAACTCATTCTGTAACACTGCTGATTATTAACTTTTTGACTATGTTATTAACTTTTTGACTATGATTTTGGCTGATGGATGGAGATATAATTTTGGCACCATTAATGGCCATAAAGCATTATTCTGACTTCTGATTTCATAGTGATGGTCTATACTCATGTTGTGAATTTGATATTCAACTTTAGTTTTCACTTAACACTCTGGTTTACAATCAATTTATCCATTTTTTAATATCTGCTTTTAGGGAGACATTTCTGAGTTTTTGTTTGTTTGCTCATGGAGTATGTTTCTGTTTTTAATAATAACTATAATTTTTAAACATTTTATTTTCTCACTCCACTAATAGTGTATGAATATTAATATATCTTTTCTATAATACACACTTCATTTCTTAGAATTTATATTTACCATACTTATAAATTACTTTTTATTTCCTTATTTACAATGCCTTTACATTTTTATGCTTATTCTTTATTCTATATTATAGCTGTTTTACTATTAATTTAAGTTTTATTTTTACAAAAGCAATTCATGTATATTATTTTGAAAGTAATGTAGCACTGAAAAGCTTATAATGAACCAGAATAGTTTTCTTTCTCATCCTGCATTTTCTGCCCAAGAGCTAACCACTCACAATTCTAGCTGCTTCTTTTGATAGTTAACTTCAGATTTCTAGTAATAGCTGACATTACTTTCAATGTCACAGTCACTGTTCTAAGTGATGTTAACTCATTTAATCTAAATAGCATGCTTATTTCTTGATTGACATGTTTTAGGAATAGTTTATGGTATAGTCACATACTGTATAGCAGCATTTTGACTTAATGACGGACTACATTTACAGCTGTGGTTCTATAAGATTATACCAGGACTGAGCAGTTCCTCTCTCCTAGTGACGTCACAGACATCATAAACTTGTAGAGCAATGCTCTGCTGGTGTGTGTGTGGTGATGCTGGTGTAAACATACCTACTGTGCTCCAGTCATATAAAAACATACATAGCACATGCAATTATTTCCAGTACCTAATACTTAATAATGACAAATGACTGTTACTGGTTTATGTATAATAATATACTTCTCATTATTATTCTAAAGTGTACTACTTATATCTATAAAAACTGTTTATTGTAAAACACCGTGGAGTATTACACTGGAAGCACCTTATATATGTCGTGTTTACCTTGTCTCTCTCTCTCTCTCTTATTATGCAATATTTAACCATTTTACTTTCTAAATAAGCAATGAATAAAAGAAGAAAAACAAAAAAATGAACAATGGTATTATAAAAATTGCACGTCAAACTAATGAAGTACAGGAAATGAAGCACCTTTAGAGTGCATGAAAACCTTAAATTAAAATGTTAAAATAGAAAAAAGTCTGAAAAAATTAGTGATTTAAGTTTGCATCACAAAAAAGAGCAAATGAGTTTTAAAGAGAAAGGCAGAAAGAAGGAAACAATGATTACAACTGATAATAATTTGGAGAAAAACTTAAACAAGATAAATCTGTCAGATGTACCCTTGAAGGTCTAATAAAATGTAGAAACTCTAATAATATTGATCAAGAAAGTCATGAACATTCATGCAAAATAGAAAACGAACAATTCTAACTTGCTCAACAAATCCAAGATGAAATTTCCACCATAATGCTACTGTCATTTTACATGAAGGGTTGTCTCTGGATTTGCATCAAAAGGCCATGTCAAGAGATTGACCTATGCCATCCAGGTTTTTGTAAGCACACTTTATGAGGCTTGCATGAGAAAAATCACCTAATGATGTATTTTTTTGGCATAAATTGCCATAGTTAAGCAATGCATGACTATATTTTTGCTATAATAAGTATAAATTTAATTCTTCCATTACTCTTCCTTCCCTTTGCACATATTTGCTTAAATAAAATAATTTTAGTTTCTTTGCTATACACATGCAAATATTTTTTGAGGATAAGCTAAGTACAATATGATCATGCTTTCTTCCTTGTATTGTCCTCTATTTCTCCTGGAGCTAATGATTGCCTCATTTCAATGCTTTCTTTTCCATATATTTCCCAAATGTTCCAGGCTCTCTACTGTAATCCAATACAGAAAAGTTTGTTTATCGACTTGTATTGGGCAGCTCTATTTTTCTAGATAAGACCCAGACATTTTTCCCTCTTGATTCAGTATGGACTTCTTTCCTTCTGGGAGGTGGCATAGATGTCAGTATCTGTTGCTTTTATCTCTCTCTTGGTGTATTTTCTGGATTCAATGTCTGTCTTTTTTTTTTGGTTTATTTCTTGTGTGGTTGAAGCATACTCTCTAATAACTTTCTAAAAACAGGATAGAGTTTTAGATTTTGCATGTCTAAAATGTCTTCATTTACCTCCACAGTGCAACAAGTACAACAAGCTGGGAATAGAAAGTTCTGATGACTTTGCTCCACTCTTCCAACATCTGGTGTTGCTATTGATGAGCATGGTGCTAGTTGGATTGGTTTCTTTGTAAGGGGCCTAATTTTCCCCATCTGGAAGATTTTGTGATCTGTGTTTTAATCCTATATCTCTGGTATCTAAAGGTTTACAGTAATATATGTTAAGGTGAAGTTTTTAAGGGGGTCCCGGCAGTGGGGCAGAAGGCTTAATGCTGATGCTGATGTTGTTACTGTTTACTTCTTGAGACTGAGTTCAAACTTTGTCAGTTGTTTAAACCTTTCATCTTGTAATGGTTTTCAATTTTTTTTAGCTTTATTTGGACTTGTTTTATGCCTAACATGTTTTATCTTGGTGAATATACTATTGCACTTGAAAAAAAGGTATCCGGTGTAGGAATCTATAAAAAAAATCTGTAACTATCAATTAGGTCATGTTGATTATGTTATTTAGCTACTCTGTGTATTCAGAGATTTCTAAAACCTAGTTCTCTGGGGTGGGGAGGTAGCTCAGTGGTAGAGTGCTTGCCTAGCATATGTGTGGCCTTATTCGATGCCCTATGCCACAAAGTAAAAGAAAATAAAATAGACATTAGCCAACTTTTTGTTGCTGTGACCAAAATAGCTGACAAGAGCAACTTAGAGGAGGAAAGATTTATTCTGACCTAAGGTTTCAAAGGATTCAGTCCACTGTTGGTCTGCTCTGTTCCTTTGGGTCTGAGGTGGTGCAGAACATCATGGTGGAAAGGTGTGGTGGAGGAAAGCTGCTTCCTTCATGGCAGCTCAGAAGCAGAAGTGGGGAAGATGGAAGAGGTAGGAAGAAGAACAACCCTTGAGGGGCACTCCTCTAGTGACCTGGTTCCTCCTACTAGGTTCCACCTCCCAGCAGTCCATTCAACTCTCAATGGATTAATCCACTTGATGGACTAATCTGCTGATGAGGTCAGAGCCCTCACAATCCAGTCGTTGCCTAAAAGCCCCACCTCTGGACCTTGCTCTGGGATCGTACTTTTAACACAAGAGCTTTTGGGAAGCATTCTAGATCCAAATCATAACAATAAATAAATAAAAATAAATAAAGCATCTGGTTGTTGTATGAATTGTTGAGAGATGGATATTTAAATTTCCTACTGTGATTGTAGAATTGTATATTTCCCCCTTTGATTCTGTGTTTGCTTCATGTCTTTTGAGGCTGTGTATGAGGCACATACAAATTCATCATTGTCAAGTCTTCCTGATGAGTTTATTCTTTAATCATTATAAAATGTCTGTGTTCATCTTCTGCCTTGAAGTCTGTTCTATTTTTGATGTTGCCACTCTAGCTTTTCTATGTTTTCTCTTTGCATTACACATCTTTTTTCCAGTCATCTACTTTCAGCCTATGTGTGTGTCATCATATTTAAGGTGTGTCTTTGTGGATAGAATATTATAAAATCTTGCACTTAAAAATCTATTCTCATAATTTCTGTATTTTTACTGGACCCTTTAGTCCTTTGATATTTGATATAATTAGTGATATCATTGGATTTAGTTTGTTTCTTCTGAATTCTACTCCTCTTATTCTCCTTTCCTGTCTTTTGGATTATTTTATATTCAGTTTTTATCTATTGGCTTCTTATTGTTACTGTCTTGCATTATTTCAATCCATGCCCCTAATTGGTTCCTTCTGTATCAACCCAGGTCCAAACAGAAGATAGAAACCATATCACTTGTTGAACAGTAATTGAAAGGGTACAAAAGAGATGCAGAGTTATCATGGAAGTAGGAAGCATCTATTGCCCTTTGGGCTGGGAGAACAAAGAGAACAAGTTGTAATTGTTTAAATATAGAGGCTGCAAGAAGGTGAAAGTCAGACTTCCGAGGATAAGATTGGCTGCTGTTGGTGTCTCTGAGTTAGAAAAAGGCCAGGAACAGGACTCTGAGGAGAAAGTGCCGGCCAGCATGTAGCGGGGCCTCAGGATGGAGAGCTGGGTGTAATGAGGCTTGTTTTACAAATTGGAAAAGCTGCAAAATAAATTCAACAGCTGCTGCCAGAAGGAACTGCCACAGATGGGGTGAAGAAGTATTGCTGAGGTGACTTTCATAGGAAGTGCAAACACACAGGAAGCCCACAGGAAGTAAATAGGTAGCAGACAGGAAGGAGCAGGTCCTGTCTTCTGCTTCCAGTCTTCCAGTGTTTTGCTGGTACTTGCTATTAACAGAACCTGACAGGAAGCCGGCTAGCAAAGCAAAAAAGCAAAAGGGATGTTTGCAGAGACCTCGACCAGCATCACAAAGAAGAGAATAAAAGGGCAGGCTTGGAGCTGAAGCATAACAACTTGATAACTGGGTCCTTCTTCCTATGGTGTAGGATATCTTCCCATCTCTTTTCTTGAAAAGATTTCTTCTCTTGGACCTGCTTGCTCATCCAGATTTTCCCATCTTCTCCTTCAAACTTTTTAATCTCTTACTTATACTTTTGTGATTAGTAAATATGATAGAGCCTATTACAGGGGAGTGTTATGGTTTGGCTGAAAGGTGTCCCCTGAAAGCTCATGTGAGACAAACCAGGAATGTGGAGGTGAAATAATTGGATTATGAGAGCCTTGAGTAAATTGCTTTCCCGATAGGGATTAACTGGTAACTGAAGGCAGGTAGGGCGTGGCTGGAGGAGGTGGGTCATTGGGCGCATGCCTTTGGTGTATATATTTTGTATCTGACTTGGAGCTTCTCTCTCTCTGTCTCCTGGAGTCATGAGTTAAGCTGCTTCCCTCTGCCACACTCTGCTGCCAAGACATTCAGCCTCACCTTGAGCCCTGAGGAATGGAGTTGGCTTTCTATAGACTAAGACCTCTGAAGCCATGAGCCCCTAAATAAACTTTTCCTCCCAAATTGTTCTTGTCAGGTTCTTGGGTCACAGCAGTGAAAAGTTGACTAAAACAGGGAGATATAAGGTACTCAAGTGTCTGTTGGCTTAATGATAATACCTGGTAAATGATATTGCCAGAAAACTAGTATACTCTAACTGCCACCAAGGATCAAGGGAAGCAGGACTACTATTAACTTGGTGACCACAGAGGCTTCACAGATAAGATGGGTCATGAACTAAGGAATGAGAAATGGGAAAACTTGAAATAAAAAGGGAGAGGTATGAGACATTCAAGACAGGGCATAGCATGAACAAAGACCTGGGATCGAAATGGGCTCAGTGTTCCATGGAAGACAAGCACTGGAGCTGATGCTTCCTGTAGGAGTTCGAGACTGGCTTGTGGGTAGAGACCCCTTGACATCAAGCCTAAATAATAGAACCATGAAGAAGTAATTGGGATATTGTTCATAGGAGATGAGGAGGAGACATCCATGACTTTTTCTGCAAGAGAAGGTCTTGATGAAGGCAGTGCTGAATCAGAACCCTGTGCAGGCTGGACAGGGTCACAGTTGCATCTCAGATCTTAAACATATATGTGTAATAGACTTAATAAGAATCAGGAAATCAGAAAGTGAAACACGTTTTCAAAAATATGCTAATGGTCCTCAGATTTTGACTATACTAATTTTAATTTCAGCACCCACGTTTAGATACAGGCAATTGCAGAGAGAGAGAGAAAGAGAGAGAGAGAGAGAGACAGAGAATGAGCATGGGTCAAGTCCAAGAGGTTGGAAGAGTAGCTAAGAGTAGTAGAAATCTGTGGATGCTCAAGTCCTTTGTAATAAAATGATATTGTGTTTGCTTGTACCCTACATACACCTTCCCTCCCTTGTCCTTCAAATCAACTCTAGATTAATACCCAACACAATGCAAATGTTATGTAAATAGTTGTTATACAACACTTTTTAGGAATAATAGCAACACGAAGGCTGTACCTGTTCATCACAGATGCAGTTTTTCTCCCCAAATATATTCTATCTGTGTATATTCTCTCAGCAAACGTGGAACCCATGGATTGAGAGGGCCAACTTGTTGTTTCACCAGCTTGCTGTACAGAAGAATGGACATTTCCTTACTAAAATGCCATAGCTTTTGTTCTATCAGAGTCTTTGCTACACAGACATGGAAGGGGTTCGGTTTTTCACTTTGGTTTTTGACCTTTGCTAAAGAACTCTGTTGTTTTCAGGAGGAGCCAAGTCTGCTTGATGGGAGTCTGGGAAAGGTGGCCTTGCTCTCGCCACACATAACTTTAGCAAACCTCTTGGGCTTCCAAGCACGTTGGAGATCCTGTGGGTGCAACTCCTCAGAGACCAAGGGCAGGATAATCAGTCCAAGGAGACAGTTAATTTTAGTACAAAAGAGGTTAGATGTGATTTATTTCCAACACCAATGAACCAAAAGAGCTAACAATCATCAGAACAAAACACAGAACCATCAAATACTCCATGTTAAAAATGGCTTATGGCAGCTGGGATCGGTCTTGTCATTAGCAAGGCAGACGGGCTTCAGGTGGCCCAGGAGAGCTGTGGAGGACATTTTCAGATTGTCTGTACAAGGAAAGGTGTTAGATCATCAAACAGTTAGAGAAATGGGTTTGAAGACAGGAGAGAGAATAGGAGAAGAAAAGCAGGCAAGAGAGGACAGGCACGTTTTTATAGGAATATCATAGCTCATTCGTCATTTCCTTCATCATCATTATCTTCAGAGAGCATAATGCTAGGACAGGATCCATATGCCTTATGCCGCCTTTTAATCATCCCTTTTCAGCTACTGCACAAAAATCCTCTCCATGGCTTTGCATGCTGAGGTTCAGAGTTCAGGGTGCCCATTGCCGAGCCCGGATGTGCTCTTGGACAGCATTTCCACCTCCAGGATGGGCTCCCCGGCAGGTGTATTGTTCCCCACTGACCAATGTGTTTGTTTCCTTGTACTTGAGCAGAATATGAGGACTTGTCAAAGGCTACTGCTAATGGTCTGATTGTAAATTTATCCAACCTTGCAGAACAGTTTAAACAGCTTCTTTTCCTGTCCCTGGAACTCTCATTCTGTCTAAATCCTAGTATCTGGAGAAAACCTTATTGACAGGGGAAGAGGGTTTAGACAAGAACATACATCGCCCTTAGAATGAAGGAGAACCTCAGACCTGTCCTCCTCTTCCTTCAAGGTTATTATTTACCACAATATCTTGGGTCTTGACCCTTTCCTTTCTATTTAATCACCCTGTCCTTTCTACAGGTGTCACATCATGTGCCCATTGTGTTATTGCCTTCACATACAGCACATTTGCCTTCCTGATTTTTCCATGGACTAGGGCTCTGGCTTAATTATCTGTGAGTCTCTTGTACCTAGATCAGTCCTGGTGTTTGTGTAATGAGTAAGAGGGACTGAATGAAAGAATGCCATTTATATTGAGTGAATAGTAATTAAACTGAGAATAAAGCTGTCTACATTTATCCCTGGCAAATAATAGGAGCAGCATTATGAGACACTTGTATTTGTGAAAGAAAAACTATAAAAAACATCTTCCATTCTACTTAAAGAGAAGACTCTGGGGCTGAGGGTGTTGCTCTGCCTACCCTAGAGGGACCTAGGGATGCTGGTGCTTAGAACTGAGTATCAGATGTCTGTCTTGTGTACACTTCAAAGCAGGGATTCACATCTCACGTTCTGTCTACCTCCAGTCTCCCCCTTTTTTGTATTGCTCACACTGGCGGAGATCATAATTTACTCTGTTTGTCCTCAGCTCAAATATTCTGTCCTGTTATGAGACCAAGGGCCAAACAGTAGGGTTTAGAAAACTTGTTCCATCTCCTTAGTTTTTTTTTAAATGTGGGAGCTTAGATTGGCCGGGTTATATGCTTGAAGGGAAAGTGACTTTTTGTTCTTTTGTTTGTTGTTTTTAACGCACCAAGGTGCTTTGTGAAACAGGAGAGTTAACAATTGCATTTCATAGTGGTTGGGGAGGAACTAGATTTCCCAGAGTCCTCCTGCAAGCCTTCCTTGTAGCATCATAATCACTTTCTAGAGCACCCTAGAGTTCTGTGATTACCAGAAAATTGTCATTCGGAGAGCTTTGCGAGGAGTACTTTGCAAGGAGTGCTCCTTGTGAGGAGTACTGCATTCTGTTACAGCCTCCGATGGCACCCCACAGAGCTGGGGAGCAAAGCCAGCATCATGTGGGGGAGTTTCCCTGTGCAAATGTCCACATCCTTCATTCATGTCCTTCAAGGGTTTCCTTTCACATTTTCTGATTGTGTTTCTGAGTACATGGTGTCAACAGCTCTCAGAACTGTTAAGTTTTCTATTTATCCTCAGGCCAGGAAAAGGCACAGATCACTGCAGTGTAAAATTACCAATGGTTTTGACAGTGACCTGGAAGAACTATGGAATGAAGAAATTTAGCCTTGAGAGCTGAGGTTCAGCCCCAGGCCCATCTTAACCAAGAAGTTCTGCTCAATTATACAGGTCAAAAGAAGTTCTGCTAGTCTTGAAAATATTGAACTCATCAAACTTAAGTTTGGTGTTGTTGACATATCTTGATGAATGGCTGGTTTTGGACACCAAGTACCGTATTTACTTGTTTATTTCTTTCTCTGTTCCATTGCTATGCTACCCTCATTTTGAGAAGTAATTCTATGAGTTTTGAAATTTACTTATTTCTTTTGTAGGGGCTTTTGTAGCGAAGTCAGCACACTCTTCTGAAGGCTTGAAGATTCGTTGAAATGGTAAAAGTGGGCATATTTACTGAAAGGGGAAAGCGACTCATTTTTCTGAAATTGTTCTTGCCCAGTGTTCAGAGAGGGGCTGTGGTGATGGTTAAGAGCTTGGTACTCATAGCCAGCTCATTTGGGTTGAACAATGGCTCTGCCACTTTCTAGCTGTGAATCTGAAGAAGTTATCCTCTATGTGCCTCGGTTTTATCCTCTGTAAAATGGGATGGCAGTTTTGAGTTAACAGGTGTGAAGAACTTAGAACAGTGCCTGGCATGTAGAAAATTCTCGATAAATATTTTTCTACTGTAATAGGATGGGCTACCATAATAAAATGGCACAGATTGGGGCTTAAACAATAGAAATTAATTTTCTCATAGTTTTAGAGTCTGGAATTTTGGGGTCAGGATAGCAGCATGGTTGACATCCATCTTTTTGGTTTGCAGAGGACCACCTTCTCCCCGTGTCAATCTCTCCTACCATGATGACCCCCTTTAACTTTAATAAACTTCTACAAGGCTTATCTCCAAGTATAGTCACATGGAGATTCAATTGGTATTAACATACTAATTTTGGGGAGAAACAAGGTAGTATATAGCAGCTACTGTTTTTAATTAGATGATAACTTAGAACTGCTGTCGGTGTATTGTACATGCAGAATCACAAAGTTTTCTCTGGGCAGTAGATCAATATAGACTTAAAAAAGGAATTGCATGAAGAAGTGACACAGTCCAAGATAGTAGTGTTTTAATTAAGAGATAATTCTCAGGTGTTTCCTTCGTGTGTCAAGCTACCCTGTTATTCAGATCCTTTTAAGTTCTTAGTGACAGTCACTAAGCTTGGTAAGTAGCTGCTTCCTGGACATAGTTTATTACTTTGTTTCCAAGGGCCATTTTAGCTTCGTTAGATGCAATTTTGGCACTAGTGTCTTGTTCCCTAATGGCTGAAGATACACATTAAGTTTCAAGAACTCCACTGACCTTCCTCAGGAGGATTGGAGTCCCAGAGTCCCAAAGGCTCTTTTCTAAAATCCTTCTCACAAAGTGCTTCCTCAATTTGCTCTTCGTGGACCTGTTTGTGTCTTCAATGAGAGTTAGAGATTCCAAGGATTATGTAACTGGCTCTTCTGCTTCTCTGTTTGGAAATCCTGCATATGGTCTAGCACTTCCTTTGGAATGTGTATTAGTCAGGGTTCTCTAGAGAAACAGAATCAACTACACACACACACACACACACACACACACACACGTATATGAAGGGATTTGTTAGATTGGCTTATACACCAGAGGCTGGATAGTCCCACAATGGCTGTCTGCAGGCTGGAGAGCTGGAAGAACCAGTAGCTGCACAGTCCAGGATGCCGAAGCCTCAGAACAAAGGAACCAATGATGCTATCCCAGTCCAGACCAAAGACCTGGAAACTCCCTCAGAATTGCTGGGCAGAGCTGCTTTGGAAGAGTGAAGGAGCTGGAGTCTGGTGTCCTCAGAAAATCACAGCAGCAATCAAGAACCTGTTCAAGAAGAATCAGACTTGTATCTGCTGCTGCTTCCTTATTTCTCCGGCTTTTATTCCATCCAAGCCTCCAATCTATTAGACAATGCTTCCCATACTTAGGGTGGGTCTCTGTTTCAGTTCACTATCACACATGCCAATCATTCCTCAAAACATCCTAATTGGCACACCCAGAAGACTCTTAATCTTAGGTGCCTCTTAATCTTAGTAGTATCCTAGCCTAATCAAATTGATAATTCAGATTAACCATTATGGAATGCAACATCAATTGTATCTTAATGCATCAATCAAAACTTCCAAGTTAATATCTTCTTACATTTAAAAATGTCTCCTTTGTACCCTATCGTGGTACACTGGATATGGAACATTTGTAAGTCTCCAAGTCTCAGTGTTGAACCAATAGAATTAGGGGTAAGGAAGAGAGAAAATTAACATTTATTGAGTTTAATCAATTTGCTCAATCAGTCTCACATAACTAGAAAATGGCAGAGCTAAAATTGTTTTTTATGGATGAATGTTCTAAAGCTATATTAGTAGTATTCATGAAAAAGCATATGCAAGGAAACACTTCCTTTAACTCTTTTCTTAAACTCTTCATTATGTTCATTAGTCTTTTAAAATGCAGTTGACTATCTTTGACTTTTTGGTAAATCTAAGAAAATATCAAAAGTTTAGGCATTCTCTCTTTCTGATGTAGTTTTAAGCTTGTTAATGAGGAATGGGTAACTTCTTTGATAGCCTTCAAGGGCCTTTTTATTTAAATTATAAAATTAGTGACTCTTTATTCCTAGAGGATATATTTATTAACTTGGTTATAAATATTTGAACTCCACACTCTAAGTTCAATTTTTCAGATCTCCAAAATCACATTAACATGCATTTATGATTTATTCCTTCCCTAGTATCAATTTAAGTTTCAGTAAACAAAATGTAGCTTATGCTTCCTAACTTCTTCTGGAGGATAAGAAGAAGCAAGTCTTTCTATTAAGTTCTCTAAAACCAGCTTTTATTAATACATACGTATGTACCTGCAAAACTCTCAGGCACCTCAGAAAAGAGAAACTCATAAATAATTCTACAGGAGCAGGGAAAAAGCGGGTTAACCATCTGGGGAGTGAAAATCAAAACAGCTTTTGACTTCTCATCTGCAACATTGAATGCTAGAAGACAGTGGAACAATGCCTTCAGAGTCCTAAGGAAAATAATTTTGGTCATGGAATTCTATACCCAACCAAAGCACCAAATAGGTAAAACCATATCAAATATGTAGAAATTATTCATCTGAAAATAATTGATGGTGAAGTCCAGTAAATGAAAAGCATCATGAAAAAGGAAGGTATAAGATGAATGAAATAGTAATTCTAATCTAGAAGAGCAGAAAGAGAGGGCTCTGGATAACAACAGCTGGTTGCTAAGAAGCAAGCTATTAAGATGCAGGAGAAATTAGGAGATACCTGGAAGGACGTATCAGAAAAGAAGAGATTGGTCCATGAAACAATTTATATAGTCATGCAAACTGTTTTTAGATTTGAAGATTATTATTAGAGTCAATCAATGGAAGGTTTAATTATCATTACAGAGAAGAACATAAATGTTATCAATTTTGACAATGTAAATATGTATGAACTGAATTTGTTATGGTTTGGATATGAGGTGTACCCCCAAAGTTCCTGTGTTAATGCAGGAATATTCAGAGGCAAAAAGGATTGGATTAGTGATCTGATCAGTCCATCAGTTAGAATGGACTAACTGGGTGGGGCATGACTGGAGTGGGTAGGTTACTGAGGTATGCCCTGTAAGGTTTCATCTTTCCTGAGGCCTTTTCCCTTCTTACTGTACTTCCTGGCCACCATGAGTGGAGCAACTTCCCTCTGCCACCATTCTGCCATGATTTTCTGCCTCACCTTGGGCCTAGAGCAATGGAGTCTGTCAATCATGAGCTAAATATCTGAAACCATGATCTCAAAATAAACTTTTCCTCCTCTAAGTGTTTTTTTCAGGTATTTTGGTCATAGCGATGAAAAGCTGACTAATAGAGTAGATAGATACTGAGATGTGGAATAGGGGTATGGGGAAAAGGATAGATAGGGACAATAATACCTTTATCTAAAATAGATGCATTGATGAAATAAATAAATATTGGATATATAATTTCACATCACAAATCTAACCTATAAAAGAATCTAAGCTAGAAGTATTAGCAATCAGGAAGATGAAAGTAGAGTAAAGGAGGAGGAGAAATTCTAAGAGAATAAAATATCATTCATACCCCAGAGTGAAGAACTAATGTTTAAAGTTGGCAAAAAGAGAAGTAGAGATAGAACTCTGTTAGAATTAAGATTGCAAGCTGGTAAGCACCAGAATATTATAAAAGAGATCAATTAAAATTATTAAAAATGATTATCAGTGGGGAAGGGGATTGGGCATGAGGAAGAAAGAGGTAAGATATTCTGGCATTTTATTGTAAGAAATCTGGTTGCCTCCAGGCAGTTGCAGATGGGAAGAAAAGTGGAGGTAGTCGTGAAGGTTGCCAGAAAGCCCTTCTCAGCCAAGAATTGGAATGGGCTGCATTTTTCAGGGCCATATTCTACCTATTTAGGGATGTGCAAACTAGCTTCACTAGCAATTAAAACAAACACAGAAGTTCAAAGAGGTAAAATCTGGAATAGCAGGTGAACAAGGAAGAAGCAGTTTGGAGTTGCCAAGGGGTTAAAAGATCCCCCATTGTTATCCTAGTGATGAGCTGGAGGCATAAGCCAGAAATATTTACCAGCTGATTAACCTAGCCTTTAACACTCGTGAGCATAAGCCAGCCTAGGTTGGAATGATCTCAGTTAATCTTCTCAACTTGAATCCAGGCCATAGAAAGAGTGGATTGTCTTTTGCTTCTCTCTGCCTGATAACAGACTTTTGGTTTTCATGTACTCCATGTACCACTAATTTTTATAACTTGCTTTGTGATTGATTTTGCTACTGAAACTCCTAGAATGTTGGAATTTTCTATTTTACACTTTTCCCCAAAGACTGTGTCACTCAGGGCTAAAGCAACAGTCTAGGGGAGGGCATCTCACTTACATCTGGTGGCAACATTGCAGTAGAGGAATCACAATAGGCTGACTTAAGAGCAGGCCCATGTCGCTGACCCCGGAAGGACAGCCCAGTGCAACTGGGATAGGCCAGCAGGGTATACAGCCTCAGAGCTCAGGGAAGACTATGGCTGCAAAGCAGCTCCCAGTGTTCTTTCTTGTTATTCATAACCCAGTGAAATGGATTTCTAAGTCTGCTAGTGTAAAGCAAGTTTTGGCCTGACTTTTATGGGCATTTGTGTTTATTTTGTGAAAGTGGAAGGAACAGTAAGAATTATAGGAATTTCATGGGGCTTAGTGGTTGTTTAAATTGTTTTAGAAGAATGTATTTGTAAGAGTTTAATGTCTAGGGGTGGCTAGGACACGTTGTGAACATGAAAGTGCTTTGTGGTAGGTTGAGACTGGGAGTTTTCCAATGAGCTCAGAGTCTGAATTTCTTCAAGTCTTGCCGAAGACATGGTCCCTGTGAACATGCTTACTACGCGTCTGTCCCATCATTTGCAGGAATGGTTCTGCCACTACATCAGGGAGTGGAATTCTGGGGCATAGAAGTGACATAGAAGGACATTGGAGGATTGATAAGTCACACATCCAGACAGATCAACAGGAAATTCGTTTCTATGGTCTGCTTTGTTGGGTAATAAAAGAAGCTATGTATCTCTAATCCATAAGTTCCTGATTCTCAGGAACTTCTCTGAAGTCCTTGGTAGATACTCAAGGCTAAGACCTTGTAATTCTCTAGCTGGAGAAGGTTCTGGACACAAGGTCTTGCTTGCCACCACCCCATGGGCTCTTTTTGGATTCTTCATTTTAAGGGAACCATTTTATCATGTGTCACCATTTTCACAAATGCTGAATAGTTTTGTTTTTCACTGTGGGGCTGTGGGCTAGAGGACGGGGTAGCAGATGAAGATGGGCTGGGAACCACTAATTATTACCACTGGGGTCTGAGCTTTGTAAGGCTCTACTCTGTCCTTTCTTCCATTCCTTTTGTGAGTAGCTCATCTGTAGAAATCCTTTGATGCCCTTCAGTAGACTTTGCATTCAGCAAGATGGAGGTTTTTGGGCTCTCCAGCGGTGGAGACCTGGGGCTATCACTGAGGAGGCTGCACCTGGACTGGACCCATTAGTACTGATGGCACTGGGTCCTACACTATCTGTGCAGCCCTAAAAATAACTCTCAATTAACATTGCATTTCAAGAATTGGAAAATTTCCCAGAAGTCCATTCTTTTTTCCTTTTCTATTTCATTACATTTTGCAGTAATAATACACAAGCCTGCAGAAAACATGACGGGTAATGAAAAAATGTAATTAATATAAGCAGTGTAAAGCATGTTTTTTTCTCTGTTGTCCTTGCAGAAAATTGCTGCTTTAAACCAAGCAGGATATGAAAATGCATAACACCCCCCCCAATCTGCTGTGGTTTGTAAATATCTTATGCAAAACAGTTAAGTCAACTGTCAAATTTTTTTAAAACATTAAGTCACATATTCTTGTTAAAAATTTATTTCCCCTGCAGGACAAATGGAGTGATGTGGATAACTATTTGTGAGGGGGTGGGACTGGTGGTGATGGTGAAGATTTTCAAGAGCGAGACTAAGAGTAGGAAGATCGGCTGCTTGGATGGCTGCTTTGCCCGTTGGCTTCTCTGAATGGCATGACGTGTGCTGCTTCGTGGTACACTCAATTTTGGTACAGTACTTGGGGAAATTAAATGTCCTCGCTGTTACTCCACACCAACTTACCCCATTCCATTAGTTGAAATAAAGTGAGTAAAAAGCCAAGAGGTGGGGCTGGAATGGTTGGAGAACTTGCCTGGCATGTACAAGGACCCAGGTTCAAACCCCAGTACCATGTACACAACTAAGTGTCGGAGAAACAAAGGCCAGATGAAAAAATAAATAAAATTGATTCTATCCATCTCTTTCTCTCTCTTAAAAAAAAAAAAGTCAAGAGGCGGTGGTGTATGCCAGTATCCTTAAGACCATTTGATTCACTTATCTGTACCACTAGTAATTACCTAGAGGTGTTTGACTAGGAGATCACAACAGAATTTCAAAGCTGAGATAAAACATTATTCCCCCAACATCATCCGAGGCCATGCTTATGGGTTGTTTTCATTTGTTCGTTCCTTTGTTCTAAAAAAAAAAAAAAAAAAGGGGAAAGAAGCTGCAGCTGGCACACATTATTAGTTGTTAATTTCTATCTTGTTCTGGGTTTTGAAGGTTTCCTCACGGCCCTGGTGTGTGCGAACTTTCAGATTTTGCTCAGGAACTCCTGGCATCGTCCCCTCTGCTCCGCTGGGCACCTTGGTGAAGGTAGGTTCTCCCAGCTGAAAAGTGGTGCCTCTCTCCTGTGGCATTCTGGGCAGCCATTTGGAGTCCCAGATGTAGAAAATGAAATAATCCACGCTCATACAGTCACAAAGTGCCCATCTGGCACCCAGGAACCTTGCGAGATAGAAGCACACAGGCGTGAGCTCACTTTTGTTATGGCATTTCATAAACAGAGCTGCAGCCAGCTAGAGAAAAAGACTTTGGGATGATAACAATCATTTTCCACTCCTCTCCCTTTTTGCCTGCTTCTCTCACCATCTGCGCGTGTGCACGCACACACACACACACACACAGATACACACAGCCTTAACCTTTTGAAAACATTGGGACCAGGAAGAGAGAGTGAGAGAGAGAGAGAGGGAGAGAGTGGGATTCATCCTCAGATAGGTAACATTTTTTTTCAGAGGGTTTGATGGAGAAATTTCCATGAACAGTGAAGTCCCTCCTGCCATCCTCCAGTCCATGTTATTGTTTCTGCGCCCTCTGTTCTAAGACTCATGGGTGATGGTGTGGAATATGATGGGTCAATTCTTAGCTAACTTGTTTCTTGCACATTACCATAAAAATAAGGAGGTGTAGAGGAGGGGGAGATTTCATAAATCACGCAATTATGGCGTTCCTTTCTAGTCCTGAAACCAAATCCACAGGAGAGTCTAATAAATGATCTCAACACTGTTGCTCTAGTTTCCTTTTAATAAGAGTTTACGCCAAAGCATGAGCTACAGAAACCATGCAAAGGGGATGTTGGTAAGAGAACACCTGGGGCTGGGTGTGCGTGCATAAATGCAGGAGCAACTGTCCCCACATACGCTTGCTGTTGACATTCAACCCCAAGTTATAATTAAAGAGCAAGACAGATGTGTAAACTAAGCCTACTAGGGCAGGTGTAATTGTTATACCAGCTTTCTGTTTAATCTATGGCTCTAACTCTGTTATCCTTTAAAAACATGGATTTTCAGGAGAAGTAGGCTCCAATGACAAGAATGAGATTCCTAAAGTAGCAGTTAACTCAGGGCACTGTGAAGGAAGGCTGGTTAAATCATGTACTGATTTGTTTTATCCTAGCATTAAAATGAAGGAAAAGATCACCTCAGACACTTCACTTGATGTTGTTTGGAACTGTAATAAAAAAACCAGGTTGCATTACCCTTCCCAAACATCACATTTTACTCTCTGGGCAGTTCCTTCCAAAGAGTCAAAGCAGCTAAATTTTTTGACCCCAGAGGTGGGAGAAGGATCCCTGTAACACAGGCAGAACCCATCCCTGGCCCTGCTGATCAGACAGAACACAGGAGAAAAAGAGAAGGCTGGAAGAGGTCCCAGAGGAGTTGAGGTTCCTGGGTTCAGGAACCCTGGGGAGGGCAAACAAATGTCCCTCCTCCGGAACTTGCTCTCTCTGCTCAGGCACTGCTCCTGCCTTTCCCTGGAGTGCTATCTGCTTGTTTGCACATCCAGAGTACCAAGTGGGTAGCACAATGTGATGTTTGTAAATATGATAAACCATTACAATATTACAGCTTTTCATTTGGAAAGCCATTTAGGCAAGAAATGATTACTGACCCATGATATGTAAATGACGGAAATGCAGAAATTAGTATTTGGGTCAACTCATGTATTTTTCAACCATGAAATGAAAATCTCAGTGTTCACATTCCAATTCATACATGAAAGCATCACAGTGCTATTAGTTGACTATTGTGTTAATTTATTATTGTCTTAGTTAATGTTTTCAGAGCCACCATGAAGTTATATGTCTGCTTTCAATGAGCTAATGTTGCAGCAGAAAGAGGGACGCATGTTCCTCTGGGCCAGTGGCTTTCTCAAGAAAATTCTATGTTAGTTGAGTGGAAAGGAAGTGAGTCTGGAGGGGAAACCTGGGAATCCTCCATCCAAATATTCCAGATATAGGATTGGTCTATCATCTCCCTTTGTATGAATTTATAAAAAACACAAGAATATGCTGGGTATTTATACTGCTGTGATAATTTTCTGAGCATCATTGGGGACAGAAAAGAATCCAAAAGTGACCTTTGTCTTCAAGGTTAAAGCAAGAGAGCTTCACTATGAAAATGGGCCATGAACTCAAGAGAGAGAACCTTCTTGAAGGCTTCCTGGAGGAGGTGGTATTTAAGTTGGTCCTGACTTGAATAGGTGAAAGGAAGGAAGGAAAGTCATTCTAGGTGGAAGCAAGAGAAAAGACTGAGAAGATGGAGGAGATGCTATGTGAACAGAGATCCCTCTTTACGAAACCAAAGGTGAGTGCTGCAGAGGACAGGGCATAGCGGTGCATTCAGGAGTGTCAGTTTGCTCCTCACAGGAGAGGTGGGCCTTGGGAGGCCACTCGGGGTTCCTGCAGAGAGTGAATGGAGTGGGGGCCATAGTGCAACAATATGGCTACGTAGGTCATGTAGAAATTCTGCAGGCTTAGAGCTGGGACATGCTGATGCATGAAGGCCAGCCAGAAGGGAGTAATAGCAACCTACATGTGAGGCAAAGAGGGCCTGCCATTGCTGTGCATATGTGCTGGGAGGAATGGCAGAGGGATGGAAAGAAAGGGTGGGACTGAGAGACGAGAAATGGAGCATTAGAGATAAGTTGAAGTGCTGCACCACGCAGGTGGGCACATTTACTATTGCTCTTTAAATTCACCGGATTTAAAGAGCAAAATGAGTATATGATGTGGAGAGTAAGTGGGGTAAGGAGATGTTCATGGATTTTTTTTTTTTTTTTTTGGTGGTACTGGAAATCCAGCCCAGAGGACTCTACCACTGATCTAAATCCCCAGCCCTTTTTTTCTTATTTATTTATTTAGGAACAGCATCTTCCTAAGTTTCCCATGCTGGCCGGAAACTTGTGATCCTCCTGCCTTAGGCTCCCTCTTGAGTTGCTGGGATTTCAGGCATGTGCCACCAAGCCAGGGGCTTTGCTTTTAAACTAATTAATTGGTTTAGACGACCCTGCAGGCTTTCCACTGTAGAACTAAAACTTCTCGGTACTTTATAGCCTCAAGTTAGGTAGTGGCCTTATTCACTCATAGCCTTGGATCTGGGGTATGCAACACCCTAAAACAAGCACTCAGTCAAACTCCTCCTCTAGGGGTCCCAAGGTCAGAAGAGCTGCTGTACCTGACAGAGGTTCTGAAGGCAGGGGAAAGACTAATAGTTCTCAGTGGAGGTTATTCTGCCTCTTATGGAATTGTTGGGAATTCCTGGGAGCATTTTCCAGATGTCACAAAACTGGGTGGGAGCCAGGAATGCTGCACTTCTTCCATTCACAAGACAGCCCCACACAGTGGAGAGTTGCAGCACATCCCCGTGAATTCAGAATGTCCTGCTAGGCATTCACATAGGCGAACCTGTCTACAATTATCTAAGCCTAAAATCTAACTTCTACTTACGTATTTTGTTGGCCAATTTTAATACATTAAAATTTCCATGGATTTGTAATTAACATGTAAATTAGGGGAAGAATGTATTTTGTTTTGTTAAGAACTTTGCCAGGAATTGGACAATGAGAAAACCATATAGTCAGCAGCAATGCTGCTCTGATATTTCAGTGGCATTTATGGTCGTGATCCTACGTATACATGCAAACATTTAACTATGTCGTTATGCCTCCCAAATGCACTTACTTAAATACACACTGTATTATGAATTAATTTCCTTTTTTATCCCTTGTATTATTTTTGGGCATTATATCAATATTTTAAACATATGTGTGTGGATAATATATATGCATGTGTACTACGTGTACTATATATGTTCAGAGTCATATAGGGAGCATTATAAAGTATTTGCTATAAAAAATGTTGGGTCTGATGGGATGAAAAACACAGAATTGGAAACATAAGAAGCTTACATACGACACCTTATAAGTGACATCTTTTATCTTGTTATTTTTTTGAAAGCTGAGTGACTCCTTAATGGTGTTTAGGCACCAGATGGGCATGAGTAACACACTTTTCCACACCTCAGGCTTTGGCCTAACTTGGCCTAGTGACTTAAGAGGGTGAATAAAACCTGATAATCCTGGAGGTTATGGTCCTGGGCAATAATTGTAAATATGGTCCAAGATGAGGGGGTGAGTATCCAGGCTGCACCAACAGCGGGGCCCTGAGAGCATTTGCCTGAAAGGCCAGGCATGCGGGAGCCTGCCCACAGCAAAAGTCAGCATGCAGACCATGTGGCTCGGACAGCAGGTTGATGATAAAACAGGAGACTCCACCCTACATCAAGGAGTCAGGCCTTTGAGTCAGCTTGAACTCAAATGATCATGCCTGGGTCCCAGAAACAGGAATAAGGCTGAATGCCAGCACCCAAATCCTGGGCAAAAGTAAGACTTTGGACTCAAGGTAGCAGACCAGCATTCAGAGGGGCTATAGTCCAAGACAGACCATCAGTGAGAGCATCTCCACATTGGGCCATTGACATTGGAATTCGAGTGACTTAATATGTTTTGCTGAAAGTGCAGATAGGTTCTTGTGCTGGATTTTAAAAAAGGAAGCCAGGTGTTGATGCCAGGAGCCACACTAGATCTGGCACTTAGGAAGTTTATTTAGAAGAACCAACATTTAAATACAAAAGTAATGAGTCAACTGGACAATTGTCAATCAAGTGTGGGGCAACATTTCAAGAGTACCCGAAGACCCTGTGGTATGTTTTCTTTCCCTTGGGCCAAGGAAGGCATGAGATTCTAGGACACAAGAGATCGCTGGATTGAAGTGGTTTCCGAAGCTTTCATGGAAGAGCAAAAGGTTAAACCTAGCCCTTGAAGAACAAAGAACTGAATAATTAAACTAATTACTAATTAATTCATTCACTCACCTATTCAGCAAATACTTAAGAAATACCTACTAAGAGATAGGTCCTAAGAATTAAGAGGTGAACACAGGACATATTGACCTTGGCCGCACACAAATCAAAAGCTTCCCAGAGGCAAAGCAGAGAAAGTGGGTCACTTTCAGCCCAGGAATTCCTGAGGCCAGTGGGGCACACCTAGGCCTGGCTTTTAAGGGGCAGCTGTCCTTGATACCTGGAATGCTGCTAATTGTGTATGCTTTCTACCTGCATTCAGGTTAATTCTGAAGGAAACTAAAGATATCATTAACATAAACACTGAGTTAAGGCCTGGCAAACATTTTCTGTAAAGATAGTAAATATTGTAGGTGTTGTGGGTGTGTCATTAAATACTATTTTTATTTAGATTGCTTTCAGTTATCTAGAAGTAAAAAAAATAAACAAATTAGATCATAGGCCAGGTTTGGCCTGCCAGCTGCTGTTTGCCATCCTCTCGTCTAGGTCTACACAATTACTTTTGTCTAGAAACCAGTAAGGCTTTCAAGCGCATTGGTTGATGGTGATAAGTGCTATTGTTATCAGTAATGTTTGTAGAACTCTAAAATTTGTCCAATGTTAGCTACATCTGTATTATCCCACTTGACCCTCAGAACAATACAATTGGAGTAAATAAGCCATATACTGTCTTCATGTCTCATTTCATAGATAAATAGATCGAAGCTCAGCAAAGTTTAGTTGTCCATTAGGTCACAGAGTCTCTGAACCTCAGATCCAGTGATTCCAGAGCTGCCCTTCATTTGCTTTTACTCTGAACTGGTCATACAACCCCATTATTCCCAGTGTTCACAGGATGCTGTATTTGACTCTGAATCTGTTTTGAAATGCAAGGGCTTACATTGGATGCAAACATGCAAACATTGGATATGATCTGAATGACCGTCAGTGCTGAGCAAACTCCTACATAGAGGCAGTGTGCTAGGTGTCGGGGACACACCACTGACTTGAACAGAAACAATCCCTGCCCTGGTTAATGTTTACATTGTAAAGAAAATTATTCTATAATCT
>PVKS010000013.1:247185-322582 GCA_004027875.1 Aplodontia rufa
TCAAATGGATGGAGATGGACAGAATTATGCTTAGTGAAGTCTCCCAAGCTCAGAGACTTAAGGGCCGAATGGTTTCTCTCATCTGTTGATACTAGAATTTATGTTGAAGCAGTAGGACAGACGGCTGACCTAACAAAGCCTCAAATTGAATGACTTTCAGTGCAACAGGGGCGAAAGCTCCCTAGGGAAATTGGAGGTGTAGGGAAGGGGATGGGGAGAGGGGAGGGTATACGAAGAACTCATAGGAGTCTGGTGATGGGGAAGATGGGGGAACCATTCCAGAAGCCGATGTTATTCCTACACTAGATACCCAATTAACACATGAGTTCTTCTGGGGGGAACTGCAATAGATGAAACCCATAGTAGCTTATCTATGTGTTAGCATTATCCCTGGTTATCAAAGTTTATACACATTGATTGCTACAGTTTTGACAATGTTTCCCCCTCATCTGTATCCTGTATCTCAATATACTTCTAATAAATGTAGAAAAAAAATCTAATAAAAAAAAAAAAGAAAATCATTCTAATGGTAAAGACACAGTAACAGGAAGAGTAGCAGCTACCTAAATGCCATGCATTCTGTTTGGATTTATGAATGTTCTAATCATCAAAATAGCTGTAAAGTGGGCCTTACACCCCCATTGTATAAATGCATTAATAACAACACCTGATGTATGAATCCCCTCCCTACTGAGAAAAACTGCTCAGAGGACACAAGAGCTCCTCAGTGGCCAATGGGGATTGAACTAAGGTTTCTACACCCTGGTGTCCAAGGCCTAGCCACTTTGTGCGGATGCAAAACCCTGGGCTATGTCATTCTGTTGCACCAATTCAGCTCCCCTTTACCAGCCTGGTGGATCTAAGAAGGGGATCACATTCCTTCATCTTAGTGTTCCGTCACTTATGAGCCAAGGCACTTGCCGGTAAGCACTTAATGAGTGATTCATTAGTGCCTTGCACTGTGATGGTCACTGAGATGGCCCTTCCGGAGTCGCAGCACATGATTTTCTATAGCTTATGACTCTGAAGCAATTGTTCCTGGGTCACAACTTCATCCATGTTCCTTTAGTCGCAGTGTATGTTGGGGTAAGGCTGCCAGTTTTGAGGCATCTGCCTTAAGGTTTCAGGGACTACTGAGTTAAATTTAAAACCAGTTAGAAAGTAGAAAGAAGATGGGCGTAATGCAATATTTGGAATATTCCCCTTCCTTTGGCCCGCCTGTTCTCTTTGTACTTGCTTTATTTCAGGCAAGACCAGCGAAACCTCTCTCAAGATGCCATTATTGAACTTGGATGAATGTAGTGAAATTCAAGGTTCAAAATTAAGCGACCCTTCTTCGGCTTTTAGCGTACTATGGCACAGGTGCACAGGGAGTTTTTGGAGAATACCCTTTTTTCTCAGTTGTGAAAAATCACCAAAGCTTAAGTATGGAGGGGGATCCTAGCTGGTTTGATTTTAAGTGTTCCAAGTTTTCTGTGAATGAGACTTTAAAATATTGTTTTGCCCTAAAAAGGAATACTGAATAATGTGTAAATGTTTTTTCCTTATAAATACATTAATCTGGAGAACTTCATTATTACACAAATTACTTCTTCAAAATTAATTTCTACTTTTTTTTTTTTTTAAAGAGATGAAACCTATGTTTTCAATGTGCTTTGGAAAGCTCAGTGATCACATATAATAACAATGTATTAAAAGTCACAGAGAAAAGAACCCATTTCTTAAAACCCATAACTCAACAGACTAAAATAATGACAGACTAGCCATTCATGCAAATTAGCTAACTCACATTTATCAGAGAAAATATTTCATAGCATTAACAACACTGTCATTTAAGAAAAATTAAATGGGGCCCAGAACCACACATTTATTTTTACTGCACTCATTATTCATTTGCATGTTTCTTTCCTCCTTTTTTTTTTAAATTGTAAGTTTTGAATTCAAAGTTCAGCAGAGGAAGAAGCAGATGATTTTCCCATTTTAGTGACCCCGTGGTTAGCAGTAATAAAGCAACAGGAACAAATCTGGCTTGAAATGTGTCCAAACCCACATCTCCCAGTGTGCACAAAAGGCAAAAAAGTAAGATGTGCAGCGGATATTAACATGAGTAATCTTGGAAATCTAAATATTAAACATATGTCAAAGATTATCAAATACACATCCACATGTCTTATAGAGATGTCTTTCATTTGAGGAGCTCCAACCCAATTCAGTGTGCGTGGGCTGGTTTCCTAGTCCTGAAGGCCTCATCAAAGCTTGGCATATCCAGCAAGGACAGCACAGGGTTTTAAAAGGGTATGTGTGAAATAATAACTCCTCAGCTCCCACACTTTTTAGGAAAGTTGTATTTCCTAAAAGACTTTTTTTTTTTTTTATTAATCTCTGCCCCCATCCAGAAATGTTATTTAAATCTGAGTTGGTTTTTCACATGCCCAGTGAGTAGCATGGTTGGGGAACTTTCCTGTGATCTTTGACTTGTGCTCTGATGCCAAGTTCTTAGAACCCATGTTCAAGTGTCTGCAGAGCCCTTACCATGGTGATCCACAGAAGGATGTTCCAGATGAGACAGTGGGTAGTGTTATCTTCCCTCCTGAGCACTGTGTAATGGCTGTGACTTAACTCCCCTGCTGTTAGCAAAATATACTTATGATACTTGGCATCTCCTTCCCTCTAAACCTTACCCCATGGGGTAATTTAAGTTACATTTTGGAAATACTTACAGTTCCTCCTAAAAATGTATAATATTATAATGGAGAGCCAGTCCTGTACTTTTAAAATTGGCTATTATATAATATTATTTTATAACATCTCAGTACAGTGCAACCTTATTTTTTTTGGCCTCATAAACTGTTAATTTCTCATCTGTAAATTGCTTAAGAAAAGCCAGTTCAGTATTTCACAATGAGATCATGTATATGAGAAGATTTGGTAAACAATAGTTTTATACAAATGCAGACTATTATTGTCACCATAAAGCCATTTTTCCAGAAAAATCCTCTCCAGTGATACCTGGTGCACTGAAATACAGCTTTGCTTCCACATCTACACATCCTTGGCAAACATCATGGCTTTGTCTAATTTGCAGTCTTCATTATGAGCTGTGTTACCCTGTGCAGGCAGGCTAAGAGATACCAAATATGTATCTTTGTGCTACTGCCTTTCCAGGAAGTTGGCACATAATAAAGGCTCAATAAATGTGTGCTGAATTGAATGGAGTTGTGTGGAGGGTGGAGGGCTTTTGCAAATGATTGCAAAACCAAAGGCTGATCAATTTGGTTGAACTTCACCAGGGGACAGTGTATCTGGGTGCTGTCTCGAGACAGCTCGTGTGACGACTAGAGAGAAGTCCCAGCTCTTCTCAGAGTGGACAAGTGTTCAGAGCCATTGTGATGGACAGAAGTGGCCACATGGCCCCTTCCTCCTCCTGGTGGAAGGCAGCAGGTTGGAGGTACCACTTTGGTTCTCCCTCTAATAACCTCCTCTTCCTTCCTTGGTTCCCCACTTGGAGGAAGAGCAGTGATAAGCTTTTTCTTCTCTGTTGGTTATGAGGCTGTTTCTTATTCTGTGAGGTGCAGGAAGCTTAGATTCTTTGGGGAATAGCATGGATTTTCCAGCTCTGTTCTTGAGGGAATTTTCAGGAGTTATAAAGGATAATCTGCAAACTTTGTCACCTGGTGAGAGGATAAGGGGTGGTATTGTAGGGGAGTGATCTGAACTAGATGCACAGAGATTTGCTTACTGCATTTGTCCTTAAACCAAAGCATCCTTTGAATATTGAAGTAAAACATTTTTGATAATAAGAATAATTGCCCTGTTATTTTGTCTCTTTTGACCTAGTATATTCTCCTAGACTATATTCTTTTAAGAGAAAGAGAGAACATCAATTTTAATTTTTTCTCTGGTTTTTGTTTTTTCCAACACTTGGTTGCGTATGTGGTGCTGGGGTTCAAGCTGGGGTCCTGGTGCATGCCAGGCAAACACTCTTAACAGCTGAGACACCACTCCAGCCCTCTAGAAACGATCATGATGAATCCCCTGGAGCTGGAGCAGTAGCTCATGGATTGGAGCATTTGCCTGGCATGTGTGAGGACTCTACTTTGAACCCCAGCACCACATACATAGCTAAGTGTCAGAGAAGCAAAGGCCAGATGGAAAAAAAAAGTGATTCTCTATATCTCTCTCTTCCATGTTCTCCTCCCCCTCCGCTTAAAAAAAAAAGTATCCTCTGAAAATTTCACTGGCTATGTCAATGTGTTCCCAAATCATGTGACTCGATTCTCCCCAAAATCATTTGATTGTCTCCCTCTGCCCTCATCTTTGGAATAGAAAATGCTGTTATTGGCCAAAGAATCTTGAAACTAAACCTACTCTTCCATTACAAGAATGAAGGGTTAAGTTAAAGGCAGGGCTTGTGCACCATCCTCTGCGTCAGGAGGGTGTCCTGATACTCAGCATTCCTCCTCTGTTCTTGCTTGCCTATCTCGCCCCATCTTTATCGGTAACCTATATCTCAGAAGCTGAGCATGCAAGACTGTCAGTCCTTCCAAGGTATCATCTACCCTAGGTAGACACAAACAGGTCTGGGGCTGCAGCCGCTTGCTTGAGCTGCCTTCCTCTGGAAGGACCTGAATTTTGCAAGAAAAGTCTAAATGTAAAGAGTGACATTGTAGCTGCTCTGTAATAGCTTTAGCTCCATCCTTTGCTTAGCCACTTTCTCAAAAAATGCACAGAAAGCTTTATTTTTAATTTTTTTTAATTCTAAGCTATAAGAAGTTGAAGAAGCAGAAAGGACCTGCACATTTGGATTTTGTGTCATTGAGGTGGACCATTGTTCCTTTCCTGATTCAGGTGTTACTATCAAAAACTAATGAACAGTGCTGGCAGGTCAGTGCTCAAACACTTGTATACCGTCTCACCTTTATTTTAGGGTGAAATAGTAGATTAGAAAAGAATGTGTCCAGAATGAAACTCCAGTGAATTGTATGTTCACATTTTCAGAGAACAGAGTATGTTTAAACTAAAGTATTTATATAATATTGATCTGACTATATCATATTCAACTGTTAATTCATCAAAACCCTAAAGTCTGTTTATACTGAGTAACTCTTTAACTGAAAGGATTCACTTGCCATTTGCATATATGTGTACATATATTTTTTGGAATCAGCCAAAATAGTAAACTGCTGCCAATTGGGAAGTCAACATGTTCATCGTTATTTAATTTATTTAAAAATGTATTTAATTTTTTAGAAACACCACATAAAGAATATCATGACAAACCACAGATGTACATATTTTTACTTAGGTTTTGCTTGATTGTTGTAATTCAAATGTATTAAAATTCTTATTTGGAACCAATGGATAGCTACAGTTGGATCAGATCTTCAAAATCTTAGAAGCTGGGAAGGATATTAGAGATCTATCCATCCAGTGTTTTTCAAATTTGCTAGATGGTAGTAATTCCTTGTCTTTCTTCTGTCCCAATAGAATTTCAGTCTCCAGGGATGAACCTGGGAAACTGTATTTGTTTGAATGGTGTGGTATTTTTATCAGAAGGACAGCTTTAAATAGACCTCAGTTACTGATTCTCAGCCTTGCGTGTATGTACTATGTACCAGAATTATCTGTAGAGATTGTTAAAAATACAGAAGGCTTGTTAGTGGGTGTCATGCCCTTAGATTCTAATTGCATCTTATGCATCCACATTTTAAACAAGTTACCCAGGCAATACCAGGGAGGGGTTGGGAATCAGTGACCTAGTCTGCTCTTCTACATATCAGAACTCTCTTCCAGAACATTCTGCTTAAATTGTATGATTCAAAAGCCAGCCTATTCCCATGTTGGAGGGCTCCTAATTTTAGATATTGCTTCCATTTATTGGGACAAATTATGACTTCCTGTAACCTTTACCCTTCTATCTCAGTTTGTCCTCCAGAGAAACTAGATAATTCTTTCAAATGTGCAGCTTGCAGTTTGATGCTCTGCAAATGTCAGACCTGTTCTCTTGTCCCTACACAACTGTCACTTGACTATGAAAGACCACATACTTAACCTATCCCTATACTTGTGATGACCCATAAATCAACTCATTTTCATTCAAAATGTTTCCACTTTTAAAAGCATTTTGTGGTTTTCATATTCTTAGAATCTTCATTACCTGACATTAGACATGCTACAACATCTTTAATAAAATTAATGTAATCCAAAATGTTGTGCCCATTGTGTATCAAACTCCACTTTCTATATGAGTACTACCACAATGACTAGAATCAAGCTCAGGACATCAGATTGGTTCTAGGTGAATCTAGTGGGATGCAGTTCTGACACTATTATCCTAGTAAGACAACCCATGACTGTACTGGCCATTTTGAAAGCCATACCATATTATTAGTTTATTCTGTGTTAGAATTCAGCTAAAATACCAGGACTTTATACACATTATGGTCATTACTACTGTTACCATTACTATTCAAGTAGTATAAAGGATAAATTTTTGATAGTTTATAAAATTTTTTTCTGAACCCCTAATTCTCATAGTATCCCTGTGGAGTTTTATTATTATTTGAATTTATGGATGGTATCTTAGGCTGCTATAAGAAAGTATCTTACAAACAACAGAAGTTTACTTCCCATGGTTCTGAAGTTTGAAAATTCAAGAAAAGAGCAATAGTGTGTTGGGTTTTGGGGAGGACTCTCTTCCTGTTTGTGAACTGCCAACTTCTCATTGGTTGAGAAGAAATGGCAGAAAGAGTAAGCTAGTTCCCTGGCCTCTTCTCATGAAGGCACTCACCCCATTTATGATGAGCGGCCCCCTCCTAACACATCACATTGGGGATTATATTTCAACATATGAGTTTGGCAAGGAAGGCACAAATATTCAGTCCATAAAGATGGAAAAACTGAGGCTCAGAAGAATTTGCCTATCTCACATTCAGTCATTCTAGGCTTGAATGTGGGGCTTTGATTCCATATATGAAGGATTTTCTGTTGGCCCATGGTGTCCTAATAAGCCAGGGCTTCCCTGCCAATGCTTCAGTAAGTGAGACAAAGTTGGGAAGGACATTACTTTTTCCTATTTGGTTGTATATGATTGACTTTGACTCTATTCTAGCCTCTTAATGTATTTATAAATTCTTGGTTGATTGATCTGTCAATATATTGGCTGTCTTTCTTTTCAATTTGTGTCATCTACAAATCAATTATATCTCTATGTCATTACAAATATATTGAAAACTGGGAATAGAATGTTGCCAAAGAGAGCACCAATTGGCATATTGCTGGAAGACCTTTCTCCTGGTTTGCATTAACATAACAATTAATAGTTTGGGGATCATTTTCCAGCCAGCTAGAATTTTATGTACCTGTGCCATCGTTGATGCTCACATTCAAAGAGATCATGAAATCCATCCTTAGTTAAATGTCTTGCTGGAGTTCTGATATCTCTACAGAACTCCCCCAATCCACCAGAGAGTAAAGGGTCATCTTTTTGGTGATTGGACCATTTTAAATGTCCCACAAATCACGTTGCCTCATCATTCAAAAGGAAATACTCAAAGTATTCTTGTAAACCTTGGACAGGTGTTGTAAGAGCCCCATCTTCCAGCATCCGGCTCAGATGCTAGCTTCTCTGGGCATCCTTTCTTGATCCCCCAGGCAGATTTAGCAACACCCATTCATTGGGCTGTCCCAGCACACTGGTAATAATTCTGTTCTAGCACTTACCACGTTACCTGTAGTTTCCTCGTTTCCTTTTCACCCTTAATATTTCAACATCCTGAGAGCAAGGACTATATTTTATTCACTTTTAAAATCTTCCACAACATCCTATGTAGTGATTGGTGCACTTAAGAGAATCGCAATAAATACTTGCTAAATGAACGAATGTGTGGTTGATAATTGATTGATTGCATATATGAGGGGGATATAAAGTTTTCTTGTGAAGTTTTTGCTTGTTAACACCAATATGCCAACATGGAACTCTATGTAATTTCTTTTGGACTTTGGCAGTTCTTACTGAGGACATCCACCAACAATAGGCAAAGTCCAATCAAGGAAGACCAACATTACCCACCCCTTGATAAAAATGAATCAATCTTTTGCCCCCCTGTAGTTGTAGCTTTAAGATTAATCTTAACTCTGTTTGTAGCCTATAAAACAAAACTAATTGCAGAATTCAAAGCTTTAGAGCATTTTTAGGTAACTTGATGGGAAAGCATTGAAATAAATACAAACATTTAGATAAAACAACCATTTTAATAGTATTAACTCTGCCAATTAATGATAATGGAAGAGCCGTCCAATTAACTAAATCGCTAATAGTTTTATCAAGCAGAGGTTGGTAATTTAAAGCAAACAAATTCTTTCTAATTTTATCTACTTTCACACCAAGATATTTAAAGGATAACAGGGGATCCAATAAAGAGTATTGCTCAAGAAAAGCTATATTTAAATCTCCTAATGGCTATAACATAGAGTTACCCCAATTAGTCAGAAAACCCAAGCAGTCAGTAAATTCTTTCCAGCCTCCATAATTTGAGGTAAAAATAAATGAGATACAACAAAGGTGCTGCTTGTGATCATCAGCATTATTATTGAAGTATATTTGGAAGATTTAGAGTGCCCTGAGACAGTCAGGGGTATAAACTCATCTAACCCAGCAATTGTGACCATCTATACTTCTGCTCTGCTGCATCCTGGAGCATTTTGAGGTGGTTTCCACAGAAGTCACCATTCTACACCCCTTTCTCTGTGCAGAAGGTCAGGGTGAAGTTCATGTGCTCAATGACACACTAAGACAGGGACTTATCCTGCCAATCTCCATGGAGAATTGAGGCACATAATTGGATAATTCAGGAAAAATCCTCTTATGAAAAGGATGATGCTAACATTTCTCACACTCCGTATTTTACTTTTCTCAAGAGAATAGAATTTTAAAAACATCTGTGTTATATGGATACATGAACTTCATCACTAGAGACATGGTCAGTTAAGGACAAATGGCAAGTGATGGACTGAAAAGAGTTTGAGCACAAGGTCACCTTAATATTTACAGAATTAACGATGCTGTTTATCCCACAGTAGGCTACACCCAACCAAACACAGCGCTCGATGGATAAGCTTTAGAGGAAAAAGAGCAGAACAGAGAGCATCTGCAGAGCATCGTCTCTGCAGGGTGTATTCTTGTGCTATAACAACTACCACTTATTGAGCCATGGACCATGAACCGTGTGTTTGTGTCTTTATACTCATTGCTTCATAAGCTTTCCCTCAATAGAGGGGGTTTTCTCCTGTTGTCTAGGTGAGTTTGCCAAGGCTTATAGGTTGAGGAGCTTGTCCATTGATGTTACTCTTGGAGCTGGGATTTAGACCCAGGGTTCTCTAACTTCAGAGACCTTGTTCTTCACCTGGATGGTAAACGTCCATCCTGGTTTTGTAGTCTGGCATGTTGTTAGTGCTCAGTGTATATTGCAGGAGGATGATGGTCTCCATGTGTTCCAGTATTACTGAGAACAAATACCCTGTGGATACCCTGTGGGGTAAATAAAGAATGAACGGGGCCCAGCTGAGCATTTGCATCAAAGTGCTAAGCAGAGTTCCCAGCTGCTCTGGCAGAGCGCCCAGGCCCTGCCCTGGAGCCCAAACAGAATGCTCTTTGAGATGCCTCTGTTTTTCATTTTCCGAACCTTACCACACACAACAAGTGGGCCTGGGGCTGGCCTCAGAGTACCAACTCTGCCTTGGTTCTTTGGTTGCCAGAAGCAGTGAGGGAGTGGTGGGAAAACAAGGAATTGTTGATAGTAATATCTTGGTATCATGAACTCTCATTTTCTAAAGTGTTACTAAACTTTGAAAGGACTTGTCATGCCCATCCACAGAATCAAAACTTAACAAAAATCTTTTTTTTTTTTTTAAAGAGAGAGGGAGAGAGAGAAGGAATCAATTTTATTTAGTTTTTCATCTAGTCTTCATTGCTCCAACACTTAGTTGTCTATGTGGTGCTGGGTGTTTGAACCTGGGTTCTTGAGCATGCCAGACAAGCACCTTAACTGCTGAGCCACTGCTCCAGCCCAACAAAAATCCTTAGAAAAAAGATTGTCAGTGACATAAGCCGTATGGAACTTGGGTTCACCAAGAAATAAGAGCAAAGGTGAATTGAAGGGTTTCAATGTAGTCCAGTCTCAGGGCTGAGAGAAGGATAGCCTAAGGATACCTACTGACAGATGCCCATGCCAGGCTGAGCAAGGCCTGATGAATGTCAGGGAGCTGTCTCAATTTCTCTCCCTTTGCATTCTTTGCTGTTTGATTTAGGTTACTTTAAATATGTTCCTCCCTTATGAGGTCAACCATAGAGTTGGAACAATATCTGAAGCTAAGTTAGGATGTCAGCTCTGCCACTGATCAGGTAAGGAAGTAGGGACTGCTCCTTTAGCCACCCTCAAGCATGGATCTTGTAGAGAAAATATCTTGTAAATTGGAGATATTCAATGAGAAGATTTCCCTCTCTGGTTCTGTGTTTCTATATTGCCTGCAGGATAGTATAAGTGACAGGATAGTTTTGTCCTCTGTAGAACTGGTAATTTAATTTGAGAAAAATGATAGAAAACAAAGCAAAAACAAAGCAGCTGAAAAATGATAGCAGTAGCTGTCTGGCCTCTGGGTCCTAGAGATGGTCACAAAAATTCTACCCACCAGGCTGGAGTGGTGGCTCAGCGGTTACGGCGCTTGCCTGGCATGCACAAGTACGCGAGTTCAAACCCCAGCACCACGTACACAACGAAGTGTCCAAGGAATGAAAGTCACATGAAAAACTAAATAAAAACTGATTCTCTCTTTCCCTCTCTCTCACTGTCCCCTCTTTCTTAAAAAAAAAAAAAAAAAAAATTCTTCCCACCATCGGCCCAGTGTTAGGGAAAACATAGGACAGGGAGTCAGAATCCTCAGGCTTTTTTCCACCTTGGCCACCATGGTGCATCAGGAACATACTCTGGAGATGGCCTTGAGGGTTTGCTGGAGAGTGCTTTCAGCAGTACCTCTGAGGGGCCAGGGAAGCAGGACTGGAGAGAAAGGGATGAATGGTGATGTTGCTGTAACAAGTGTCTCAGTAGATCCCACTGGAAACTCTGGAGCAGGGCCTGTCCTTTGTAGCAGTCTCTGGTTGTGACATGGGGGCCAGACTTTGAGCCATTGTACTGGCCAGATATTACACACAGGCTGTCCCCTGGGAGAGGGACCATAATCCTAGGCAAGGTTGGTTCTTTCATTACCCCTAACAGGTAGCACTAGTCACAGCTGAAATATTGAATGCCTGGAAGGAGGAGGGGTCTGAGCAGTATCTTATAGTGTCACCATAGCCACCAGGTGGATCAAGCACTGTTGGTCCTCACTGTTCTTAAGCAATACCTTTAACCAACACCTCCAAACACCTACTTTGTGTATATTGTTTTGTTTGCATGGAATATCCTCCCCTTACTCAGAACTACCTGATAACTGAACACATCAAAATTGTGAAAAAATGTTACCTTCTCTAAGGAGCCACCTTTAACCGTCAGGCATAATTAATACACGGTCTTCTCTATTTCTGTACCATCAAAGCATTTCATACACACCTGTCTCATTTTTTAAAACTTATTGTAGACGAGGAACCCTATCTTGTTTATATTTGTATTTTTTCTTTTGTTCCCCAATATAAAACTTAGGTGACCAAGTCATTGCTTCAAGTCTGTTTTGTCTGATATTAGCATAGTGACACCTCTCTTTTGGTGTTTGTATGGTTTTATTTTTTCATCCTTTCATTTTCAATTTTCCTGTATTATGTTTTAGACATATCCCTGTAAATGACATTTAATTTGATATAACTTTTAAAGTATGTATCCTAACAATCATTGTATTTAATTATATCATTTAATCTATTTATACTTAATGTAATTACTGACATATTTGTGTTTAAAATCAACCATGTCAGATTATTCTTATGTTTTTTTTTAATCTACTAAATCTAGCCTCCTTTCCCTCACATTTCTTAATGGTTTTGGGACTAATTTTTCATTACCTTCAACTTTTTCTCTCTCTAGAAATCATGATTCGTTTCTGTTCTTTTAGTGGCTACCCCAGAAATTACAACATTTCATCTTTTACTTAGCAGGGTCTAATGTTAGAGTTTTTTACTCTTTCCTAGAATGAATACCAAGATCTTAGAATAATTTAACTGTATTTCTCCCTTTTACCTGCCACTCATTTAATTAATTGTTAATTTGTGATTATAATTAGTGACATGTAGTTGGCATGAAATTTAACTCTCTATATTTTTTAATTCAGTAAGACATTAATATTACAGGGGCTGGACCAGTTGCTCAGTGGTTATGGTGCTGCCTAGCTTGTGTGAGGACCTGAGTTCGAACCCCAGCACTATGTAAGCAACAAAGTGTTGGAGAAATGAAAGCCACATGAAAACCTAAATAAAATGGATTCTCTCTCTCTCTCTCTTTCACTGTCTCTCTCTCTCTCTCTTTAAAAAAGACACTAATATTATAGATTTTAAAGTCAATGCATATATATACCCACATATTTATCACTTTTTTAGTTCTTAATCCTTGTTACATCTGTGATCATTGAACCTGTTCTGTTGGCTATGAGTCATTTCAGCATTTCTCTGAAAATATCTCTATATTTTATTTTCATTCTTGAAGGGTATTTTTCTGGGTGTAAAATTCTAAGATACTTTGTGTTTTCACTAAGAGCATTGAAAATCTATTTCCCCTTTCCCTGGTTTTCATTTTTGTACTTTAGAAATTGATTGCTCCTTTGAAAAAACAAATGTCTTTTTTCTGTAGCTACTTTTAAGATTTTTACTCTTTTCTGGGTTTTCTGAAATATCACAATGATATGTTCTTTTTCCCCTTTTTTTGTGATTCTTAAGTTTTGTGAAACTGTTCTGAAAAATTCTGTTATTTTTAGCTATAAATATGTAAATATTTCCTTTGCCCCATTTCTCTCTCCCTTTTGTTTCTAAGTCTGCAATTAAATATAGGCTAGACTTTTCCATATATTCTATCTTATCCTTCTGCCATTTTTGAGACTTTGTGATACACTGTGGAGAGTTAATTTTCCTGTTTAATAATTCTCTCCTCAGCTATGTCTAATATTCCATTACACTTATTTAATTAAGTGTTAATTTGTGATTATATTTTTTCATTTCAAAAATTGCATCACTACTCCCCCTCTCACCCACTTTCTTCCTGAAAATTTTAGATTTGATTTTTCTCTTTTCTTTGATTTGGTAAGAATAGTTGTCTTATAGTTGACATTGAATAGTTCCAATACATGAAGGCTTTGTTGTTTTGATTGGTTCTTGCTCATGGTGTCTTATTTCCTGTGTACTTCATTTTCTTTGTGTATGGTACAATGTATTTGATAAAATATTTTTAGGAATACTTTAAGATGTAAGATGATAACATCTCTTGTAACAGAATATTTTCATAGGTATCTGCCAGGTATGTAGAGAGAATACCATTATAGGACTATCTTATTTCAAGTTCAAGGCTGACCTTTCCTAGATGAGCCAGTTCATGAGAAACTGGATGGTTTACTTCAGACCTATCCTTGCCCTTGTTGGGTTCTCCATTAAAATGGTAGTGGCTTATCTGAGTCTTAAACCTTGGTGTACTCTGATTTTGGTGTCTTGTTCCCTCTGCCTTGAAAGAGCTCTCTCTCTCTCTCTTTTTTTTTTAAAGAGAAGGGAAAGTGAGAGAGACAGAGAAAGAAACAACTTTATTTAGTTTTTCACATGGCCTTAGTTGCTCCAACACTCAGTTGTGTACGTGGTGCTGGGGTTTGAACCCCGGTCCTTGTGCTTGCCAGGCAAGCACTGAAACCTCTGAGCCACCGCTCCAGCCCCCGAAAGAGCTCTTAAAACAATGTAGTTTCACAATAATTTTTTCAGATAGGCTAATGCCATTGGGCAAAATAGATTTGAATACAGCACTTCTGTTTTTTTCCAGATTTCAACTGGGCAGTTTCTCATTCTTTGGTTAACTCTGGTTCTTTTGGAATGTTTGTACTTAATATCTTGGCCAATTTTATTTTATTTTTTCCTAGGAGAGAGATTAATCTGAGAGTACTGGTGTACCATTATAAGAAGTAGAACTGTTTTTGTATTTTAGCTTTTAGCACAATTATGTCAGTCAATATTTGATATTTGTTAAGTGGGTGACTATATTAATGACTATGGGGGCACTGGAATTGAGTTGTGTAACTTATGGCTTCTGTCTCCAAGGAACTTATCATTTATAAAATAAGGAAAACACAAAAATAAAAACTTTTTTTTAACTGATAATTTAATTCTAGGTACTTGATAGGCAAGCACTCTACCATTGAGCTGAATTCTCAGCTCAGTCCCCACTCCACTCCACCCCAATTTTTTAAAAAATTATTTTGAAATAGAGTCTGACTAAATTGCTAGGGCTGGTCTCGGGAACTTGCCATCCTCCTGTCTCAGCCTCCTGAGTACCTGTGATTATAGGTGTGGGCCACCATGCCCAGCTCAAATAAAACTGTAAATAATGACTAGTCTATGCATGATAAAAAACAAATGTTCAGCATCTACATTTTATTAGTGAAAGTGTGAATTAATACACTTCTTTGGAGAAAAATTTGCTAATGCTTATAAAACTTAATTATGTAAATGCCTGTAAATTAAATCATTTTACAAAAAGAATATATCTGATGTATACTCTGTACATACTGTGAGGATATTCATTGATAGCTACATATTTGTAATACAAAAGATCAAAAATAGTCTAAGTATCTATTAGCAGGGGTCTGATTAAATAAATTTTTATTCATTATGCAATGTAATGTATGTAATCATTAAAAGAAATAAGGGATTTATGTGTTGATAGGGAAATGTTTCTGTGTTGTATTTAAACAAAAAATAAACAAGAAACTTGATAATGTATATAATACGCTATGCACACACATGCATACACATACATACTACACACTTGCTTAGAAATTCATAGAGTATATCTGAAAGATTATCAGAGGAACTGCTGACAGTTGTATCAGTGGAAAAGAGATGGTACTTGGAGTACAGGGAACTTTTTACTTGGAATATATGTGTTCTATATTACCTTTTATGTTATAAATTTACTTTTACCACATGCATGTTCCTTTTTTTAAAGATACACAGACTTTTTTCATTTTTTTTTAATTCGTTCAAGATAGTCTTACATTTAGAAGGTAATCGTTGCCATACAACCATGAACAAATGCATAATGCCAGAGCAAGCCAAGCCTGATGCCATTCCATGGTCTCCCTCTTTTGAGTCCCCCCCAATCCCATGTTTCCCCCCTACTTTACCCTATGTTAGCTGGGCTTCTCATGGAAGTCAAAGGTTCTCCACTGGGTTGATAACCCCCATACTTGCTCCCTCCAGCTGCCTTGGTATCCCTCTTATTCCTTCCCCCACTCCCTGCCATCCTCCCTTCATCCCAAAGTGTCCTAGGCAAGGTTTCCCCTGCTCATGTAAAAAATTTACCCATGTTGGGCTGGAGCAGTGGCTGGGCGGTTGTGGCACTTGCCAGGCATGCATGAGTACACGGGTTCAAATCCCAGCACCCATGTACACAACTAAGTGTCAGAGCAATGGTGGCAACGTGAATAACTCAATAAAAATTGATTCTCTCTGTCTCTCTCTCTCACTGTCCTTCTCTCTTAAAAAAATTTACCCATATTGAGGTTATTATTACCTTAGCCTACTTTCAGTCTGTTTCTGATTGTATTCTAGCTTTCACATATGAGAGAAAATATTGGGCCCTTGATTCTCTGAGTTTGGAATATTTCACTCAGCATAATTTTTTCCATCTCCATGCATTTGTCAGCAAATGCCATGATATCGTTCTTTCTAATAGTGTAGTAGAATTCCATTGTATGTATATACCACAGTTTTTGAATCCACTCGTCCAGTGAGATCATCTGGATTGATTCCATAGTCTAGATCAATATAGTAAATTGAGCTGCTAAAACCATTGATGAAGCTGTATCTGTGTAGTATGCCGATTCTAGCTCTTTTGGAAAAGTACCCAGGGATGGGGTAGCTGGATCATAAGTTGGTTCCAGCCCCAATTTTTAGAGGAGTCTCCACCCTGCTTTCCAGAGTGGCTGTACCAGTTTGCAGACCCACAAAAAATGTGAGTCAGTGTTCTTCTCTTCCCACAACCCCTCCAGCATCTGTCATTGTTCATATTCTTCATTTTTGACACTGACTGGAGTGAGGTGGAATCTCAGTGAAGTTTTGATTTGCATTTCTCTGATTGCTAATGATGTAGAGCATTTTCTCATATATTTATGGACTTCTTGGACTTCCTCTTTTGAGAAGTTTCTATTTAGCTCCCTAGTCCATTTATTGATTGGGTTATTTGTGATTTTGGTGTTTAGTTTTTTGAGTTCTTTGTATATTCTGGATATTAGCCCTCTATCTGAGGTGTAGCAGGCAAATGTTTTCTCCCATTCTGTAGGTTCTCTCTTGACACTCTTGACTAATTCTTTGGCTATGCAGAAGCTGTTTAGTTTAATGGAATCCCATTCATTTATTCTTGGCTTTAATTCTCGTGCTATGGGAGTCTTGTTAAGGAAGGCAGTGCCAGCCTCTATGTCATGTAGTGTTGATCCTACTTTTTCTTCAAGCAATTGTAAAGTTGCTGGTTTAATTTCTAGATCCTTGAACCATTTTGATTTGACTTTTGTGCAGGGAGAGAGGTATGGATCCAATTTCAGTTGTCTGCATATGGCTGTCCAGTTTGTCCAGCACCATTTTTTGAACAGGCTGTCCTTCTTCCAGACTGTTTTTGCCCCGTTTATCGAGTAACAGATAGCTATAAATTTGGGAGTTCGTCTTGGAAGATACACATAAAGATTTACTTTATGCATTCAAGGGAGAACAAGGGTTATCTCAGGGAAGAAACATTTTGGGTGGTCAAGTAAGAAATACACATTCAAAGGACAGTGCTGGCCATCTTGAAAGTAAGAAACTTTTGGAGTAAAGAAGGACTAAACATTCAAGGGAAAACGCAGGCCATCTCCAGAGGGAGAGAAAGCGATCCATGGGTGTAGGGTGATAATATGTATGGAGGGGAAGGGACAGTTGTGAGGGGTGGACTAGAGGTGGAGCCAGGCTGGAGTTACACAATTTGTTCCCAGTTTTCCAGCTCCTGTGCATTGCCTTCCTGTTATTTTTTGCAGGCAAGGGCATGGGATCAGGGCATGGCTCAAGGGTGCTGATCAAGGGCCCAAGCTCAGGAATGCTTTTTTGTATTGCATTTCCTGCATTCCAGTAGCTCATGAGGGCTTCTCTTTTGAGACTCAGTCTATCTTTCCTTTTCAATATCTCCAAATTCCTATATGATTTCCTTCCAATAGATTTGGGGTCCCATATTCTGAAAGGTGGATGAAGGGTGAAAATGTGTTTTCTATGGCTGCTTTAAGTTAACAAGGGGCTATGACCCTGCCTAGCCAGCAACCTTAGGCTATCTACTTGGTCTACTGGGGACAGAGAAGAGTTTGTTTCATTTGCTGGCATGGGTTGGAACCCTTGTATTGCCGTTTTCTTAACAATGGAACTGGTTTCCATCTGGAAGACATAAATTTACTAGGGGATTAAGAAGTATAGTTGCCAAAAGTCCTAATAGTGGTAACAGTCAGGCCCGGCTAGGTAAGTAAGCTTTAATAGTTTTCATTTACCTGTACACATTTCGAGATCTAATTTTTTTTTCTCTAAAAGCATGTCTGTTAGATCAGATATAAATTAACTCACGATAACCTTATGATTATAGCAGAATCTCTCTCTCCTCTCTCTCTCTTTTAAGAGAGAAGGATAGTGAGAGAGAGACACACACAGAGAGAATCAATTTTTATTGAGTTTTTCACATGGCTTTCATTGCTTTGACACTTAGTTGTGTAAGTGGTGCTGGGATTTGAACCCGTGTACTCGCTCATGCCGGGCAAACACTCTAACTGCCGAACCATCGCTCCAGCCCCTAGCTGAGTCTCTTTTGATGACTATTATTAGACTGCATGCTATTTAAAAAAATGATACATAAAAATAAAAGTCATACATATTAATGGGCTGCCATGTAATGTTAGATACATGTACACGTTGTGTAATTGTTTAAATCAGGTTAAACATTTTTGTGTCCTTAAACATTTATCAATTCTTTATGTTGAAAACTTTCAAAACCCTTTCTTCTATCTGTTTGAAATGTATGGTACGTAATCATTATCTATAGTCACATGCTGTGCAATAGTACCCCAGAGCTTTTTGCTTGTAACCGTAACTTAGTACCCATCTATCAAACTTTCCCCACTTCCTCCCCCATGTCCATGATTTTAGCCATACTTTCAAAGACAAAAAGTGCTAGGAACATTGAGTATTAGAAGACACACCAGGCCAGGTGATGTGGAACATGCTATAATACCAGCTATTCAGGAGGCTGAGGCAGGAGGATCACAAGTTCAAGGTCATTCTGGGTAACCGAGGAAGAACTTGTTTCAAAATTAAAAATAAGTAAATAAAAAGGAGTGGGGATGTATGTCAGTGGTAGAGCCCCATTGGGTCAATATCCAGTATCTCTCTCTCTGTTAAACACACACACACACACACACACACACACACACACACTCAAGAATTCATGTCAAAGTGTTGGTCAGTTGACCTAAGCTATACTTTGGTCTTGTTTTTACAAAGTCCCATAACCTTGCCAAAACTCTTCCATGAAATGGGAACACTGGCCCCCCCGATGATCTCCAGGGCCTCTTTCAACCTGATTGTTATTTTTAAATTACTTTTTCATAGTTGGAGATGGAACACAAGGCGTTGCACACAGGCGGCACATACTCTACCATGAACTACACCCTTGGCCCCTCTTTCAACTTCAGCATCCTCTGATTCCATGGATGAGCATGGAGGTATTTTTATTGTAGGAGTGTCTCAATCAGGCAATAACTTTGAAGATAATTTGGCAAATCAAAGCATTGACACTAGATGAAAGTACTGAGTGCTGGGATGCTGCCTCTCCTTTTGGCTGTCCTTTGAGAATGGCACTGCGCTTTGCTTAAGACAATGAACTAAAATAACTAATGTGTTTGGCTTCACAGTTTGAAAGTGATTTTTAATATAACCTCACACTGGAAATATTTCAGGCCTGTTTTTCTTCAGGATTGGGCAGGCCGAAATCTCGGATAGATTGACCGAATCTCATTATCCCCTATTTACTGTACAATGAAAGCTTATTTCCTAAGTGTTTCCACATTTTATGCTCACATAGATCTCAGGGGCCAAAACATTTAATTAAATGTACTATTCGTCCAATCTCATTTCCTGGTTGGTCATGTATGTCAATGATAAGAGCAGCATCCACTCCATGGCTATGACTCTGAATCTTAAAAAAGGAGAGGGGGTGGAGAGAGAGAGAGGGAGGAAGAGAGGAAGAGAAATTATTTAAACTTAAATTATACCCAGACTAATGGTTGAAAACCTTTTTTAAAATTAAAAGTGAATCGAGTTCATTTTCAAGGTTCAAACAATAGAGATCTGTAAAAGTAACAATTGAAAGTCTCTTCTCCCTGGCTTTAATGTCACTCCTCAGAGGTACTGACTGTTATGTAGCCATGTGTGTGTCTTATACACACACGAAGGCACGTGTGCACACAGGGGCACATCCTCACACACAGACTGTTGCTTTTACAATAATGGGGTTATACCAGGATACTGTTTTATAATTTGTTTTTGTGCTCAGCAATATTTTGTTGGGTTACATGTATCTCTACCTCTTTATTTATTTACTTATTTTTTGGTCCTGGGGTTGAACCCAGGGGCCCTTAACCACTGAGCAACAACTCCAGCCCTTTTAAATTTTTTTTTTTTTTGAGACAGGGTCTCACTAAGTTGCTTAGGGCCTTGTTAAGTTGCTGAGGCTAACTTTGAACTTGGGATCCTCCTGCTTCATCCTCCAAGCCACTGTGATTATAGGCATGCACCCCCACACTGGGCTACCTCATTCTTTGAAGAGTTGTAAACTATTCAAACACAGAGATGCACCATAACGTATTTATAAATTTTCTACAGGATGGACCTCTAGAGTGAGTTTCCATTTATGGACTGTGCGGGAGCTGTGTTGCATTGAAGTTAGACATTTGTCTAGAAGTTTTGAAGAATGTTTTCCTGGAATTGGGGTTTTAGATTACATGGTGCTTTCTATGTGCTGACTCAACTGGAAGCATTTGACAAACATTTCCAGAACAACCCTCTATGTATAGAAACTATTATTATGTGCAATTTGCAGATGATAAACTTGGGCTCCAGGAGGTTAAGTAACTTCTTTGAGGTCTCATGGACATAAGTGATAGGTCAGATTGGAACCCAAGCTCTCAGAGACTAGAATCTATGATGAAATCACATACACTCTGCTGCTTTATAAGACAGGTATATTTGGAATTTTGATAGCTACTGCCAAGTTCTCCTTCAAGAAGTTCATATCACATACCTTTTTTTTTCCGTAGCTGTATTTGAGAGTTCGATAGTTTTACCATTTCCTTACCATATCCTGTCCATATCCTATGCTCGCTCTTGCTTTTTCTTTTAATGCTTTTTTTTCCTCCCTTTGGTAGTGGGGATTGAATCCAGGGGCATTTTATCACTGACCCACATCCCCAGTCCTTTTATTTTTTAATTTTTTTTTAAGAGAGAGGGACAGTGAGAGAGACAGAGAAAGAAACAACTTTATTGAGTTTTTCACATGGTCTTCGTTGCTCCAACACTTAGTTGTGTACGTGGTGCTGGGGTTTGAACCCGGGTCCTTGTGCTTGCCAGGCAAGCGCCAAGACCACTGAGCTACCGCTCCAGCCCATCCCTAGTCCTTTTTTATTTTTATTTTGAGACAGGGTTTCACTAAGTTGCTGAGGCTGGCCTCCATCTTGCAACCTTCCGTCCTCAGCCTATAGGTGTGCCCCACCGCACCCAGTCTATGTCTTTACTTTTAAAATTTTTGGAAATTTAGTGTTTGAAAGAAATAGTATTATTGTTTAATGTGTAATTATCATACTATTAATATTTGTAATTACTTAACTTTTATTAGCTCTTTACTACAATAAAATAAATTTAAGAATTCTTCATCATTTCAAGATTGTCTTCCAAGAGCAGTGAAGCCCGCACACAGCTTCTTCAGGAAATGTCAAAACATGGTATGCACAGGGCAGTGGTCTCAAAGTTTGCTTTTGAGGTTAATTTCCTTCCTTCCTTCGTTCCTTCCTTCTTTCATATCAAACTCTCATGAAGGAAATGTGCGAACAGAGGACTATTCAGAATTACAGCCAAAGTTTTCTTCAGCAACCTGTGAACTCACTTACAATGCAGTCCTCAGACTCACACAACATAGTTTATATGGGACATACCCAGAACAGTTATAAAAAATAAAACGGCATTTTCACACTGAGGAATTTAGCAGGAAGATCCGACCGAACAAGTAAAAACTCTTCTAAAAGTTCAACCAAGTTTATTACTATCACATTCCTCTGGAATGCCCAACAGGCACATGCTTTGTCAATGAAAATCATTCTCGAACTCATTGGTGTTTTGTTTGGCAAGAATCATTGCTTTGAATGATTTCTTATTAATCATCTATGATTCTTCATTTGTGACAGCATTATCACCAGTATTTAGTAACTGCATAGTTCTAATAGTTATAAAACAGCCAAACTTCAACTAGTATTCATTTTTAATCTGCTTCTTGGGAATGCAATTAAAAGTGCCAATCTATTTGCAAACAAATTTTAGGTCTTTAACATTTATAGAGGTTAAGAAATATGAATACAATGAAATCATATTGTCATCCTTTTAAGAGACCACATTGCAACATACTCATCTCACCAATGTCATGTTGACTTTCAGTCTTGGTGGCTTATAGTGTTGTTTTTTGGAAATGGTTTGCCTTGTGGCAATTCAAATATAAATAACAATACTCAGTGTCTTAATGGGGATCCTGCCTTCCAAACAAATAATTGGCTGTATCTCTAAGATTGTGTCTTCCTGTAGATGCTGACTTAAACTGTTTTGGTCAAATTGCCTTCTACGTAGGCATAATAAAAATACAGTGGGGCTAGATGAAGGTGTGCGGCATGTGTTTTCCATGTTGGGGGCAATGTTGGGCTGTGCTGCCTCCTGGGTTGTAGCTTGTGGGTCCCCAGGGAGCATTTCACTGGGCTGCAGCTTAAAAGGTATTTGCACAGGGCCATTGATTTCCTTTACCAAGAGCTGCCAATCCAATGGAATTAGCCACACCTGCCAAGTGACTCCACCCCTTCCCAACCAGGTGGCAAGTGCAAGAGTTGGACTAGTGGTGACAGAAATAGCCATACTGGCAATCGAACTTGCTGGAAATGCAAATCCCTGGCCCCACTTACATCTCAGGGCGGTTTGGATGTGGGCCAACAAGTTTGAGAACTGCTGCCCTAGCTTTCTATATTAGAATCTTAGCCCCCCCATTTTTTTTACCCCTATATTTTTATATCTGTTTTTACTCCTGTAGCATTCTCTATCATGGATTGGCTTCCTAAATGTCTTTGAGCTGCCCTGTTGGCTCCCCCTGCCTGGTGGTGTACTAGAAAAGTTTAACGGCATGCTCAGGAAGAGGAGGGACTTGATATGTCACCTTTCACAGTGTAAATAATGCCACTGTGGCCAACTTCAAATGACTTGCATGATATTTCTAAATAGGTGTTGGAAGGATGTGTGCATAATTGGAGTGGGTGAGAGCCCCAGCCTACAGAGAGGTACCAATAATTTTGTGGATATTGGCTCAAACTTGATGGGGATTCAGATTGGGTTTAGATGAAGTCCTTATTTGCAGTCCATTTGTTGAGTCATTAAATACTTTGGATTTTTAAGGTGACTGAAGTACTCAGTTGATATCCTTTAAGATCATGGAAAATATTTAAAATCAGCCTAAAATAGCATCTTGAAAATGCCACACATCTGGATTCAAACCCCTGCCTCTACCGGGTACCTTTCCTATGCATGCTCTATCAAAATAAGTGTTAGGTAGTCATGAACCCCCCAAAACGTGAACTTTGTGTTGCTCAGCATTCTGTTCTCATTACTTAAATGGAGTTGTTCAGAGAACATTGAATTAATAAGTTAGTAACTGTATTATTTTGCTAGGATGACAATAAAATACCACAGACTGGGTAGCTGAAGTGCTTATTTTCTTGTAGTTTTGGAGGCTAGAAGTTCAAGATCAAGGTGTCTTCATGATTGGTTTCTTGCTAGCCATCTTTCCTTGTTTTCAGATGGCCATCTTTTGGCTATGTCCTCACATGGTCATCCCTGTCCAGTGTCACAATGTGTGTCCAAATTCCCTCACATTGAACTAGGGCCCACCCCATTATCCTTGACTTAACTAATTACCTCTTTTAAGACTTTACCTCCTAATATAGTTGCCTTGTGAGATGTTAGGACTTCAACATATGAATTTGAGGGAGGACACAATGCAGCTCATTAGAGTGACAACTAAAACTTGCATACCGTAAGGCTCTAATAACACAATAAAAATCAGTTGTGTTTATATTTGCCTAGCCTTGCTGTTTCTCACGTAACAAATGACCAAATAATGTCTTATAAATTGCAAGCATGTCCCTCTCCACTCCCTCTGTCTTGTAGTGCCTTACTGTGGACACATGAGGGTTTATTTCTTTCAATTGATTAGGAAGAGTAGGAGAGATGGGAATGTGATAGGTTTGTTGGAGCATGTGTGCTGACGTGAGCTGTGGGGCCTTTATCCCAGGACATACTCCCGCTTTAAGGACAGCGGCATTGAGGAAGTTCTACTGGAAAACAAAGTCTCGTCGTCCTCTCACATTTCTGAGATTACTTTTTTATTTGATGACTATCAGAACAAGGAAGGAAGCTCAAAGCGTGTAAAGTTTAAGTCTTTGGAGTGTCTTTCTGGGGAAGGGAAGCCCTAAAGTTGCTGAGGCTTTTCTTCACTAGAAGTGGCTCCACTTTGGCCAGCTGTGGAGAGGACACCATGTCACCTGAAGTCTGGCTTCAGTTTCTTTCCCATTGGGGTTCTGTTCCCCTTAAATCTTGTGGTGACGAGAGTGTGACATAACACAACAGTTTTATGCTATGGGCTCCATTAGTTTGGTGTAAATTTTCTGTTATTTTGGGGCTCACTCTTAGACTTTAAAACTATTTTATTGTGTCTGAAGTTGAGGTTTTCTTTTGATCAGTCAATTTGCCTTCAGGAATCCTCAGAATAATTTACCATGCCTCAGGGCATGTGTTCTTGTAATGTAATAGCGTGACTAGGTGGTTATTGGCGACTGGCCGGCACAGCGAGGCACGCTTCTGTTACACAATTGCACACATCCTGGTGCGTGCATCATTACGTAATTGTTCTTCCCTTTCAACGATGCTGCTGAAGGCAATTACGTAAGTTCTTTCCATCGCATGGAATCTAAACAGTAGAAGTGAGACAGCCAAGCTCCCAGGCACTGAGGCAACCATCCTTTGGGTGGTGTGCTGCATCTTCTGACATTAGGTGACACTCTCAGATCAAATTGATTGACATGCGTGGGCCTCCTCATCCAACAGCAGTTCTTTTTTTTTTTTGTTTCCAGCCAGCAAGTAACAGTAGCAGCACTTGTAATTTGTGTATCTATGTTTATTTTATTTTTTTAAAGAAAGAGGGGACAGTGAGAGAGAGAGAGAGACAGAGAGAATCAATTTTTTAAATTTAGATTTTCCCATGGCTTTTGCTGCTCCGAGTCTTTGCCCTGTACGTGGTGCTGGGTTTGAACTCGCATACTTGCGCATGCCGGGCAAGCACCGCAACCGCTGAGCCACCGCTCCAGCCCCTGTGTTTATTTTTAATATTTTTACTGAAGTAACATTGGGCAAGACAGTGGTGAAATTGTCTTCCTCTCTAGGAGAACTTGGAAAGTTTAATCCGTTGTCCAGGATGTACACATTCTGAGTAAGTAAAATGAAATTCTCCTACCCCAAGAAGAAACCCAGGGGGAGGGCAGGGAGTTGCTTCTAGTACCAGTGCAGAGACAGCTGGTTATACAGGGGATAGGGGGCGTTCCTTGTGTTCTTCAGACCAGGGTGTTCGGGTGCATGTGTGCCTCTGTACAGGACGGGCGATGAGAGGGGCCAGGTGTGTGGGGATCTTGAACCTGCCCGTGGAGGCTGTCTCAGTGAAGCTGCGCTTGTGTGGCTCCTCCTGCAGTGGATCAGGCCATAGGGTAGGAGTTGATGCTCATTCTTCTCATACGAATGGATCACTAACGAGAAGGCAACCTGCTTCCTCTTTCCGTGTTTTCCACTCTCTCCTCAGACCCCAAGGGAGCTTCACATAGCACTGAATTACCTGGCAGCTTACTGTCAGGTCAAAACTATGAGAATTGGGCGTGGAATGAGCAGGCTGTGTCCCTGAGTACTGAGGAGTCCCTGAACACCTGGCCCTTGACTTGGAAGGAGCACCCACCAACGTGCCTCTGTGTGGGGTGTCACCTGGGCATTGGGGAGAGAAAGGAAAGGGTGAAACCAGCTGTGGATTCTAGTGTTTTGTTGTGAAATTTTTGGTAAATTTGTTGTGAAACCTTGGCAACAGCAGGATTTCAGGTCTCAAGCTCCTTAAGGACAAGGACTCATCATGAATTTTGTACTACCAGCATCAAACCCAGATATACAGGAGGTGCTTACAACATGCTTCATTCATGTCTGTGATGGTTAATTTTGTGTCTCAATTTGGCTAGGCCACAGTACTCTGATATTTGCTCAAACATGTCTGGATGTTGCTTTGAATGTTCTGAGATAATGTTAATGTTTAAATCAGTAGATTCTGAGTAAGGCAGATTACCCTCCGTGGTGATTAATATTATGTGCCATCATGTGGGTGGGCCTCATCCAATCAGTTGAAGGCCTTAAGGGAAACGCTGACCGCCTCCTAAGAAGAGGGGATTCTGCCAGCAGGTTGTCTTTGGACTTGAACTGCAACATCAGAATCCTCCCTGGGTGTCCAGCCTACCAGCCTACCCTGCAGATTTTGGACTTGTCAGATTCTGTGATTATGTGAGTCAATGCCTTACGAAGGAATGAAACCCTTTGGCTTCTCTGTTTTACTTTGAACCCCCTCCCGCACCTCCCCAATTGTAGTGAGGAGAAGGAGACTACTTGGCTAATTCAAAACTTTGGCTCTTTTCCTTAAAACCCCAACCAGTCTTAATAGAGAATGAACGTCTTGATGTGGGTGAGGATGACAAGACAGAGGAAAGATAATTTGGGGGTGGTGGGGCAGGAGAAGAAGTCAACCACCCTTCTCAAACTCCTTGGTTTTATATTTACTGTTGATGTCCACTGTAAAGATCGTTGGCTTGATTTAAATGCCTTTGTTGCTTCCAAAGCCCCATCACCACCAGCAGCAACTGCTTACCCCGTGTGGGCCCGAGAGGCTGAAGACCACTTTTCAGCCTGATGTGATTTCTAACAGCTGAGATATTAAAACACTGAAAAACGGGGTTTATAATGGAAATGCTGACAGACTATTAACTATAGCAGCACTGCTCTAATAAATGGAATGGCCTGTCATAATCTCTAGTTCATAAATATGCAAATACAAGACTGGGGATTTGCTCCAAAGGATGTCTCTATAATTTTAACTGACCTTTACTGATACCAAATGAGCCTGTTGCTTCTGTTTTTGTACATTGGATATAAAGTACAGGAAATCCAGCCGCCTGTCGGCCTAAAGTATATAAAGTTTAAACTGCCAGCTACTAAACTCTGGGCTCAGATTCCATTTCTCTTCACATTCACACTCTTTATTGACATTTTCATTTTTTTCCCCCAGGGGGTGGGAGCTGAGTGGGGTCGAAATCAAACATTGTTCATCCCCCTTTCCCCCCACATTATTTCCACATGTCACAGTGCCTGCCCAGCCAAAATTCATGGATTGCCTCAAGGACAAACAGGCCATCTATGCTGAATTATAAATTTGAGTTTTATCCAGTTTTTCTGCTTTTGGACCAAATGGGCAGCAAATCCAGTGACTTCATATTTAATAACCTAGATGTCGTTTGTCCTGTGTCTTTCAGCACAGAATGATGAGTTGGATGGCTAGCAGTTTTGCAGATTTTTTCCCCCTAATTATTTTAAGCTATTCAGCCTGGTATCCGAACTATTGATGCGGAGCCAAATCGCCAGCAGGGGAGAGATCTGTCCAATCCAGGAGCTAAATGAGTCACTGAGAGTCAATCTGTTTTTCCCTTGCTGCTGGGGTTTCTGCGGGGCCCGGCCTCTCTCTCTGCTACAGTCGCACACAGAGCTGCAGGCTCGGCCCTCTTTGGCTTCCATGCCTCTGTTCCCCGCCTCAGCCCTGCTTGCCACAGCTGTTGGTGGGTTCTGACCGGCTGGCCGTGGAAGTCCAGGGCCTCAGTCACGCTGTAGCTGAGGCCTGGCTTTGATGGCAAATGAAGATATCTTGGCCTTGTTGTATTTGCTTCTCCGGTAATGCATCAGGTGCCTGGGAAGTAAGGGAAGGGAAAGAAGTGGAATGTGTTGTTGGGGGCAAGGCCAGCCCACTAGTCCTCACCGCTTGCTTCCTGCAGACAGCTCTTCTTTTCCTAAGTGTCCACGTGGAGTCCTTGAAGCAGACACATAGACGAGTAAAAAATCTCAGAAAAAGGATAACTGGAGTGGAACCGGAAGGGAAGGGATGTGTGGTCCTGCTGTGGGTGGTGACAGGGAGGAAAGCACCAGCACGAGCCAGAGGGGCTGGGCTGTTGGTTCTTCAAGCACAGGAGAGAGACCCTTGGGGCTTTGAAGATATTTTCTAATAAAATTTACTAAATTCAAAATCCTTGAAGTCATCTTGGTAGGGTCAGTATTTAATTGCACACAAATTCTCAGCCAACTTAAGCACTGCACCTAAGATGAGGATAACGGCAGCTCATGGTAAATGATTACATTGGCAGACCTAGTTATGCCCTGAACTTTGCCACCAGCTCTGCCATTTCTGTGCATGTGCCGTGGGGACTGTGCGTAATCCAAACTAGTAGGAGCCTTTTCTCTTTGAAAGTCAAACGGGATCAAGGAGCCGCACTCTCTGCGAGTGGATAGGGGAGTTGATATGGAGTGTGAGGACAAGGAGAATCATAATGAACCACCCTCATGGTGCTCAGGATTGGAGAACTCAGGGGTCCTTGAAAAATAAGCAGAGGGGAGGGAGTGGGAGGGAGAGAAAGACTGATTAATTGATTTACTATAATTTTTAGCTAGAAATATCCAGAGGGGGGGCCCTTAAAAGCTGGGTAGAGCTGTTTCTCTTTCACAGTGAAGTCTCAGAGGAGTGGAAACTGTTTTCCCTGTGGGCAGCCGTGCTGTCTCCGTAGTCCTGACAAACCCCAGCTTTCTACATATTCCGGCTGATGTTTTGGTCTCCCTGTTCCTGGCTGGCAAGGTGGCAAGGGCAGTTAGAGAAGAGTCAGACTTCTGAATCGCAGAAAAACTTCTCACTGGAATCTGGCGTGTGTTGGTGAATCTCTTTTCCTTCTTTTTTTCCCTGTGCTCATTCCTGCGATGGGGTCAACTGTTTAGATCATTGAGGTTTTGTGGAAGGGTTTCTGGATTCCAGAGTGCTTGGAAGGTCTGGGGAGCAATCCCACAATCTTAGTTTGAGTAATTAACTAAAAAATAAAGGCCTCACTTTCTCTTTTCACAATTAGAGCCACAGGTCACCTAATAGCAAGTACGAAACACCAGTGTTCAGATCATTTGCACGAAGCCTCTTCTGCAGCAGGCAATAAATGGCTTTCTACAAAGCAGCCGGTTACTCTGCTTCCAGAAAGCAGGCATCTCCTTGAAAAGAAATTTCCATGCAATAGTTTGAGAAGGCATTCAATAGTGATTAAAAAAAAATAAATGTTTATTTTTGTTTCAAAATTTGTTTCTCTCTGAAGAATTCCTTTGCACTTATTTTTAAAATATATGTCCAATATAGAGTTGCTCTAAAGTTTTTCTCCTCTAAACTAACTTCTTCCTAAGCTTCACAGCCTTCTATAATGAATGTCCTACAGAGTCTAGTGCTTTTTGGTTTAACACTTATGAGGATCACTCATTACTAGTTAAGAAAATTGAAGATAACAACCATAGCTCCAAGTATTTTGCACAACGTAAAATGCTTCTCCCGTGGGTGTAGCTTTTAAGGACCCCATGGGGATCCATACCCCTCAGTGCTCAATCAGCAAAGATGGAGCTCTAAGTGTCTCAATCCATGTTGATTGCTTCTGAGCTCCCTAGTGCTAGGAATCTGGATGTGCCCATTACTGAGTATTTAAACAATGGATCGCCTGAGCGAGGACACTGATTTCTGCAGAGAGGCCTTGAGGGGATGGGTGAGGAATAGGGTGTCTCACCAAACATTGTGGCATTTCCCTTTGATTTTTTACTTTCTTTAAATTCTTTTGCATTGACTACCTAGTGACTGTCTGGCTTTGGTCCTTCAGTTTCTTTTCTTCTGCACTTCCTCCTAATTCAGTGTGGAAGATGATCAAAGTATGGAGTTTCTTCTACTCCAGAGATTGGCATTTCTGCAGGCACAAATGAGCTGAGTTTTCAAGCACCAATGTTTGGGCGCAAGGAATTCCTTTAATGATCATGCCAGACTATATAGACTTTGGAATCAAACACTTGGTGTTCCTACTCTGCCATGTACCAGTCTTGACACTTCAGGCATGTCATTTTACCTCCTTATGCCTCAGTTTCCTTTGTAGTAAATGAGAATAGTAATAATGATGATGATTCTGCCTCATCAGTTAAAAAAAGAAACAACTGAGCGAACTATTATTTGTGTACTCTCAGTGAATGTGTATGAGTACAATATACATTTATTTTATACAGCTACCATGTACTACATTATTATAAAAATAATAAAATAATAGGGTTGGGATTATGCACAGCTGTAATCCCAGCAACTTTAGAGGCTAAGGCAGGAGGATCACAAGTTTGAGGTCAGTCTCAGCAACTTAGTGAGACACTGTCTCAAAAAATTAAAAAGACAAGGGTTGGGGATGTAATTCAGTAAGTACTCCTGGATTAAGCCCCCAGTACCAATAAAATTAAATAAAGTAAAATACATAATTAAGGGCTAGAGTGATGGCTCAGAGGTTATTGCACTTGCCTGGCATGCGTGTGGATGCGGGTTCAAACCCCAGCATCACATACACAAATGAGTGTCAGAGCAAACAAAAACCAGATGAAAAAGTAAAATAAATAAAATTGATTCTCTCTCTCTCTCTAGAGAATCAATTTTATTTAGCTTTTCATGTGGCTCTCATTGCTCTGACACTCAGTTGTGTGTGTGGTGCTGGGGTTCGAACCTGCATCCTCTTGCACACTAGGCAAGAGCAGTAACTGCTGAGCAACTGCTCCCAGCCCTCCCTCTCTCTCTTAAAAAAAAGAAATTTAATAATAAGATTACCAAATAAACAGAAATAGATATTTTAGTTGTTTTTTCCCGTCATGCACAAATCCTGGGTGTATAACCCCACTTTGGAAAACTGTAATACAAGGAATGTGCTCAGTACCTTACCTGGAACAAAGTAGTTTTCAGAACGTGTTTTATTATTTATTTTCCTGCCTAAGGAAAGGTCCGACTGGAGGTCCTCTAGCCACTCTGGTAATGGTGAACTTACAGTCCCATTTTGGCTGCTTTTTTGACATGGTTTTGCTTTTTTGTAGGTGGCAGGCAATGGTTGAGTTACGAGTAAGGTTCTTCCAGGAGAGAAGGAATCTCAGTGCATACTTCTGGCCAGAATTTTCTTCTGTGAAGAAATGTTGTGCATTCACAATTATTTTTGATAGGCCATCATGTTCCTAGGAGGGTTGGTGGCTTCCTACCCTCAACCAGGCAATGAAAAATAACAGAGTGGTGTTCTCTGGTATGAGGCTGGGATGACGTTGTCTACTTGAGGAATTAAAACTACATCATAAGATTCTGTGCAAATGTAGAGAAGGGGGATCGGTTCAAAACTGAAGGAAAACAGAAAAGGGTCTGTTCTTTTCTTAATTATTCTCTTGTTGCAATCAGTACTGCCCTTTCATAACTTATCTTAGGCAATAGTTAAGAAACACTGATTTTGGATTTTCTTATTGTAGTATTGAGTATAAGTCTGGAAATTTGTATCTACTCTTGGTGCAGATGCTTCTAATTTCTAATTTTGTACTCATTTCTTTGCTATTCCTAAGCAATGGTCCATATGTTTTGTACCTACATAAATGTCAGTCAGCACACTAGACACACTTTTTTTTTTTTAAAGAGAGAGGGTCAGTGAGAGATAGAATCAGTTTTATTTAGGTTTCCATGTGCTTTTGTTGCTCTGACACTTCATTGTGTACGTGGTGATGGGGTTCGAACCTGCATGGTTGCGCATGCCGGGCAAGCGCTGTAACCATCGAGTCACCACTCCAGCCCCGCTAGGCACTCTTTTGAGGATGAATTTACATTTTGAATAAGCAGAAGGAGCCAAGGAACTCATGCAAGCTCCCACTCAGGAATTTGGGATTTTGCTAGGAATTTCAATGTGAACCATGTGGTAACTGACCCTATACTTATAAACTATTATCAACCTTTCTCCGTGGAAGTTCTTTGATTTCCTAACATGTAACACTTTGATAAAAATCTTAAATTTTTTTTTAAAATGAAGACCAAAGTAAGAATTCATTTTCATCTCAACAAATGCGTGCAGTCAGCATTTTAATTTCATTTTGGTTATTCTGATCCAGTATGGGCCATTTGAGGTTTCCCACTTGTCCAGTCTCCTGTAGGCTTCACTCTTCTTGAGGCATAAGTCTTAATGTGGATGGTGGTGATGTGTGATGTTTGTGTGGGACAGAAGGGTTCTCTTATTTCTGCACACAGAGAAGACTGGTACTTTGGGGATTTGTGACTCACTCCAGCTAATGGGCTATATGCTGGAGTGGGATGATCTTCATTTCCTGTCCAGGGCTTACAACAGTGCTGATGAAATCTGCTGTCTCCTCTCTACTTGGGGACATGGACAAAGAGTATGATCTGGAACTTGGGTCTCTGAGAAAACGTGTGGAGCTTGGCCTGGGGTCCAGAGCTGCCATTTGAATAGTTTCTCATTCTCCTGTGATAAGCACATCCTGGAACAAAAGCTAAACCTTTGTTTTGATACCCCATTGGGGTTTTAGGGTTAATTTGTTGCACCAGCATAATAAATTCTACCCTGTTGTATTTTTCCTAGATGAACTGGGGACATCTAAATCTTTTCTCAAAGATGTTCTACTGTGAGATATGGTGAGCAAAGTACCAAAATGTGAAGCCACTAGAGTGAGAGCAATTTATGAAAATTCTAAGTGAGATGATTATAATACCTGGAATAAAAATACATATCTTGACATCCAAGTTTGCTTTATAAGATATCAGGGAGATGGTTCAAAGGATTCAATGAAGCAATTTGAGTTGTTTAAATAAAGAGTTTTTCTCTGTTGAAGAATGGGGAAGAGTACCCATCCGGGCTTTTCAAAGTGAGAAATAAAGTGTGACTTTTCTAGAAACTTAAATAGGAAAAATTTTGTATCCCAAGCATGTGTAGGAATGAGGATCTCTGAGGAAGAGGTCGGTGAGTGAGAACCACAAAAGGAAGTACACAGATCTTGTCAACACAAGAAAGCCCCAAGGTAAGATGTCAAGTGGGGTGAAAGCTCTCATCAAGAGTGTATCAACCAGTTACCCCACTGCATATTGTACACTTGTATTGAAATGTCACTCTATACCCATAAACATGTACAATTACTGTGTGTCAACTCAAAATAAAAAAATTTTAAGAGTGTAGCAAAAGGCTCTCAGTATAATATTTTTCTTCATGGAACTAGTGTGCTCTATACGAGGTGAAATAATATTCTTAGATTGCAAAGAGACCTCCTGGAATAAAATCCCTGTGAGCAGCAAGGATATAATAGATCTTCTGAGTTTGAAAGATAGTGACATTTCTGAGCACCTAATGGCCGGGGATGGTGGGGGCGTGCTGGGATGGAAGGCTGACTTGTTGATCTGTGAGGCTCTTTGAAATGTACTTTTGAGGCTGCTTTCTCCCTAATCTTAAACACTTGACCTTTGAGTCTGATATTCTTTAGTATTATTAGATTAGATGATTAGTTATTAAATATACTGTCTCCAGTAAATAGGTAATTGTGTAATGCAATGGCCCTCAGCTTTTCCAGGCAATGTTCCCTCGACATTTAGAGCTAGAACGCTCAGTCCTTTTGTAGTTGGGAATGTTTAACCCTTTCCATGAGGAGAAGAGTGCCCAGGGATTTCCCTGGGTCTCGAAAGCTGACTGAATAAAGGGCAGTCTCAAATGTAGAAGGCCTCACATTTTTGAGAGCTGTAGAACTGAAATTCTGCAGAATATTTATTGCATTTATGCTGACATAGTAAGAGTAAACAATATGTAAGTCAGGCTTACATATATAATAGGCTTTATGTTGGGTGCCTGAGAAAAGTTTATAGTGTGTTTTGCAACTAAAAGCACACAGGTGTTAAAGTTTTAAATATCTCTATTGCTTGTTGCCAAATTTTGCCTGTCATGAGGGGTGGGAATGGAGAGAGGAGGGAGAATAGAGGGAGACACAGGATCTAGCACACTTTGGTCCTTTAGTAAGTGTCAAGTACTATGCTGGGCATTTTTCCATCACAGACTCATAGGATTATCCCCTAAGTAAAATTAAAGTTAAGATTTTTTTTTAAAAGAGAGAGGGAGAGAGGTAGAGAGAGAGAGGAGAGAGAAAATCATTTTTATTTATATTTTCACAGAGTTTCTCTGGCACTCAGTTGTGTACGTGTTGCTGAGATTTGAACCCAGATCCTTGCACATGCCAGGGAAGTGCTCCAACAGCTGAGCCCCTGCTCCAGCCCCCATTGAAAGAATTTGAGGCTCAGGAAAGCTAAACTTGCCCAAGACCTAACAGGCCAGGCCATTGAATGGTGATTTAAACTTGAATCTATTTGACTTTACAGTCTTTGTGTGTTCCTATATCCTTACAGTTTCCTTTTATTAAGTGCCTGATATGTAGACACTGTGTTGATAAAAGTTGTAGATACTATGTTGATAAAAGCGGGGGAAGATGGTCAGGCAAACCTAGGTATCAATGATCCATCTGGTTTTTTTCATCTTATTGTTTTAAATTTAATGTCTGTGTTCTACAGTGTGAGGAATACAAAAGAAGTATTGAGACACAGTGATCTCCCCTTGAATTAAAGGTTGAGAAGGTGAATCAACACGTGTGAAACAATTCCTACGCTGGGTGCTATGAATGGAAAGTCCAAAATTTTCCAAAGGAAGAGGTGAGCAGGGGTCAGAGATGATTACTGAAACCTGAAGAATCATGATCTTCTAGACAAGATTTGGAAAGAAAGGTGTTTCAGGTATGGAACATGGGAAGATGCAAGCTGAGGCATGAGGTTAGGTTGCAGACAGGGTAGCTGGGGACGAGGAGATGGCTGCCCTGATTCTTCTGCCGGCCCTGCTCTGGATTGGTCCTCTGTACTCATCTCATTGCTTTTAACACACTGAGTCACTAACAAGGGATGCATACCTGTCCATCTTCCTCTGTGAGCTTGGGAATATGGAGTGCATACTGTTAATTAAAAAAAAAATCCTGATGCTTAAAGTAGTGCATGGTGCTTAATAAATGCTTGTGACATTCATGGATGGATGGACAGATAGATACTGGTTGAAAAACTGAACAGTAGATATTAAGAAAAAAATAACAGCTAGGTTGGCACAGAGTCAAGAAAATGTTCAACTAGATGTCTTTAAAAAATTCTTGATTGAGCTGGGCATGGTGGCATATGCCTGTAATCTCAGCAATTTGGGAGGCTGAAGCAGGAGAACTGCAAGTTCAAGGCCAGTCTGGGCAATTTGAGATTTGTCTCAAAATCAAATTAATTAATTAATTAAAAAGACAGAAGGACAGTGAGAGAGAGAGAGAGAGAGAAACAATTTTATTCAGTTTTTCACGTGGCTTCTGCTGCTATCACACTCTGCTGTGTACGTGGTGCTGGGGTTTGAACTCATGTCCTCACACATGCCAGGCAAGCGCGGTAACTGCTGAGCCACTGCTCGAGCCCCTCAAAATCAAATTTAAAGAAAGGGAAATGAGCAGGGATATAGCTCAGTGGTAGAGCACCCCTTGGTTCAGTCTCTGCCTCCCACACACATAGAGATAGCTCTTCATTGAGTTTGTAAATAAGATCAACATCGTATTTAGGAATGGATTAAATGGTGGAAGACTAGGAAAACTGAAGGGTGAGAGCATGCTGTGCTAAAAGTGAGAACTGGGAGGGATGAAGAATGGAAAGTGAGGGGCTGGAGCAGTGGCTCAGTGGTTTTGGTGCTTGCCTGGCATGTGTGAGAATGCAGGTTCAAACCCCAGCACAAATACACAACCAAGTTTCAGAGCAGGGATTCACTCCTTCTCTCTCTCTCTCTCTCTCTCCCTCTTTCTTAAAGAAAAAAAAAAAAAAAGAATGGAAAATGAGAGGGTGGGAGCACCAACAACTTTGGGCAGGAGTCCCTGTGAGGGGGAAGGGAGACTTGGGGTCCTACAGGAAGAAACAGAATGCAGGGCAAAACCATACCATTTAGGGAATAATCAGCTCATGCTTAGGCAAGGTAAAGATTTTTAAAAATGAGCTTAAATGATTATATTGAATATTAAGTGATAAGAAGGACATTCAGAGTGCTTTTAAGGATTTGAACAGTGGCTGGGAAGAAGAGTGGATCTGGCTGGACAGATGAGCTTCTGTCTGTTGGAATCAGAGTCCAGATGTGCTGGGGCTGAGCAACTGCCTCATAAACTCCTGTTGACGAGGGATTCACCAGGCAGCCACAGGAAAAGTTTGAGATATGAAATGATGCACTTGATTTAGTTCACCGTGAGATTTCCTAAGGCCTTGGTGTATGACTTACATCTCTAATTAATCAAATTAGTTTTTGAAATGTCTTGACTGGTGCTGAGTGATTCTCAGATAATGATTTCTACCCAGATTGGGTAGAACGGGCGCGCGCACACACTCACACACACACACACACACACACATAGCACTTGCCGCCATTCTAGTTGGTTTTATATCATCAGAGGACTCCTGCACTCAACATACAGCCAAGGTAATGGTTAGTGTTTTTTTTTTTTTTTTAAAGAACAATGAGAGAGAGAGAGAGAGAGGGGAAGAGAGAGAGAGAATCAATTTTTATTGAGCTTTTCACATGGCTTTCATTGCTCTGACACGTGGTTGTGTACGTGGGTGCTGGGGTTTGAACCCGTGTACTCTTGCATGCTGGGCAAGCGCTGTAACTGCCAAGCCACCGTTCCAGCCCATGGTTAGTGTTCTTATCACAGCATACCACACTCCCTTACAGACAAGGAACACAAGCCACAAGTCACTCGACTCTCCCAAAGCCAGGGGCTGAGCCCAAACTGTGACTCACACTCTAGACGTCAGCCTTTTATCCTGGTCATGAAGGCATTCGTTTTTTGAATTCTGAATAAACGGATCTATAAACCTCCCCTTCCCTAGGAGCAAAGGACTTGATGGACAGAGAACTCTCGATTTGATAGGAGATGCTTACTGATTTTTATAGTAAGGTACCAAAAATAAAAGCATGAGCATTTCTCCTCACACTTGATGTGACAGCTACAGGACCAAGTAGAAATACATATCGTCCTGGGGGTACAGAAGGCACAGGCCCGGATCTTGCCTGTTTTCATAAACATCATGGAGCGAAGTTAGCTCAGAATCCTACGGAGTCCACTTGGCATATTTACAGAGCTCAGACCCGCACCGGTGCATCAGGATGGTTCAAGGTTTGGGGAACAGGTTCCCCTACTGACAAATAGAATAATTAGGCATAATGTCTTAAGTGAACATATTAGCTCGGGCTTTTAGCAGTGTGCAAGCCTCGGCTTCCGCAATAACAGCCTAATCTCGTGTGGGAGCCATCCCAGGCTTCAGTGCAACACAGGCACTGCTCGTCCACCCGCAGATAAAGCTTGGAAGGGTTTTATTTATATCGTCCTTGTTAGTCATGCAGTCTGAGTGCAAACAAAACAACATTATTCTTATCTCCTCGGAAAGTTTAATTCATTAGCAATTAAAAGCCGGTGCAGGAAAAGGGCCAGGCACCAGAAAAAGGCCCTTCCCAGGAAAGCACACCCCGGCAGAGCTGTTTGTGGGGACCACTCTCCCCGATAACAGCACCACCACATTTGCCGAATTGCTGCACGGCCTTGTTTTTAATAGTTTACCCGTGTAAGGATTAGCCCACTGTAATTAAACAAGATAATGCAGCCAACAATCTCCTCAGAAGTACTCTGTTGAAACTTGCTGTCCTCAGGCTCTTGCCAGGGCCCATTTCTGCCTCTTGCTCCCTGTCCCCTCCCCTGTCTGGCTTGCTTTTAGCCAAGGTTGCCTCTGGGCCATGTTCCTGTTGTGGCAAACAGTTCCTAATAGGAGAGGGGTTGGTCCCAGCAGCTCGAGGACTGCGTTCTCTGTGGAACAGTGATGGGCTTGACTTCTTGCTTTGTCATCTGAAGGTCAGGGAACTTACGAAGAGCAAACCTGGACTGTCCTGTCAAAAAGTCATGCTCAGTGCAAGATGTTAATAACGGCAGAAACCAGCGGAGTGACCATGGTGAGGGCAGGGAGTGGTAGATGGGGTCCCTTTGTTCCTTCTGCTCAAATTGGTTTTTTTTTGTTTTGTTTTGTTTTTTGCCAATCTAAAACAACTTTAGAATAGAAAATCTACGATTAAAAACAAACCCAGACAAATTCACGTACACCTATGGTTCTGGAGTGTTAGGGGCCAAGATTTATTTTTCTTCTTTTCTTTTCTTTTTTTCCCCCTTCATTTCCATCATGTTCTTCTTTTCTATAAGAAGTTAAACAAGAAAAGCTCTGAGAGTTGGGGAATGACCCCAGGATAGGGAATTAGAAATGCCCCTCTCTGTGCTCCGGTGGCCTCCATTGGTGAGGTGAAAGGTGATTCTTTACCCAGCTGACAGAGTCTCCAGTTTTAGCAGTGAAGTTCTGCCTGAGCCTGTGGAAAACACCACATTCGTTAATTTGTTTGGCACTGCATGGGGGAACTTGTTACTTAAATATTTTGCTTTCAATTGCTTACTTTGATGTAGGTCAGCCTCAGTGCTATAGTTAGAATTTGTACTAAAAACAATAAACAATCTTGAAAATAGACTGGATCTATAATAAACAAATTAATATGGCAATAATATATTTGGGGGCTAGAGGGAACTTGAGTCATTATTTGGTGGAGACTTTTGCCCCTCATAAGTAGTCATGAAAGAGTTAAATAATAAAAAAGCTCCAGCAAGGCAGGTAATAGAAGTTTTAATCCCAGCTGCTGCCCCTGGGGGTGAGAGGAAGAGATATTTGATAGTCCAAAGCAGAAAGTAAATATAGAGTAAATTACTTCCATGTAATTGGGAGATTATTTCAAGTAGATTGCAACTTGGAAATGGATCGCTTCTTTTCAAAACCTAGGGTGACTTGTAAATCTCCCATTCTGGCTTCAAGGTAGCACTAGGAGAAGCAGAGATTCCTGGTTTTCAAGGGCAGCTACAGCTGATATATTTTGTAAAGTCAAAGCTAAACATCTTTAATACCTGCATTACTCAAATCTGTGCAGTAGTTATTAGGAACAGAAACACAAGCAGACAAGAAAGAAATGTGGCTGCACAAAGGCACCACCTTAAAAATCTGAACTGTGAGCCCTAGTAGATAGAAGATAGAAAACTCTTTGCAATTCATATAATCACCCTCATTCAAGGAAATAGTTGATTTGATTTGAAATGGAGTGGAGAAGCCTGGGTGGGATTCTGTGAGACACCTAAGAGAATTATACATTTCTTTCATATATTGAGCAAATTTTCCTGGTAACTTCTGTTCTTTGGTTCTAGACCTCCCTCTCAAAGTCAGGATGCCTGCCAATTGGGTTTCAACATGATAATCTTTCCAGATTTGTCTCCTTCTCTGAAGTGCACGGGTTGGAGAACCAGGGAAGCTTGTTGATATTCACCACTGCCCCAACTCTCGCCTCTCGGACCTGGGGTAAGCTACTTTGCCTTTCTGACTTTATTTTCTTATTTTCAAAATGGGACTAATAATAGTAGTTGCCTCATAGGCATAAAGTTGTGAGAACTCAATGAGAAAATGTCTGCAAAGCTCTTGGAACACAGTTCTTTTTATGATTATGTATGATAAACACATAATAAATTACTGCTCACGTGACATGATGTTTAGCCTACTTGCTCTTCTATTTCTCTTTTAGTTCGTGTATAACATCCAGAATGGAGCAAAACATTCCAGATATGGCCTGGTAGTGCAAAGAAGACTATTCTCTCCTTCGTTCTAGGGCTTATGCTTCAATTGATACAATCTAAGATTAGAGTAGCAAGTCTTTCTGTTGATGGGTTTTCTGGGGTGGAGGTTGGAGGCTGATTGCCATAATCAAACTGCTCAGTACAACTCCCTCCCTCACCTGTGCTTTGGTATTTTGTTTTAGACTTTAGTGCTGGAGCTTAAATCTGTTCTGTTACATGCGCTGTTTCTAATGGTAGCTCCTCTTTCAAACCTGTGCAATCCATGCATTCATTAATTCTAGAAATTTTCAAAAATGTATGGGCCAGACACATAGTGCTAGTTAACTGCCACATTTTGAGATTTTTTAATTCACTGCAGTTTCAGTAAGACATGATTTCTACACCTTCATCTAAATTGTTGTGTATCACGTTCAGACAACATAGAGCTAAGGGCACAGCCTAAAGAAGTCTTTAGAAACTTTCCTCCAGGCTGCCCAGCACTACTTAGGGCATTGCAAGTTAAACATTATGAATTCATGTTGGGTGGTATCATTTGGCACAAAATTATTTTTCATCTTGACCAGCAGAAAATCTTGAGAATTTCTCAGAATCTTTCTTTAAGTCCACATTGCACCTACTCACCTTATTCAACATTCCCGTCAAAATAAGATTAATATGATGTGATGTCATTTCTAACTGAAATTAGGCTGGCCTGTTTTGTACATGGCTCAAAGGACACGTGTTCCCTACCTGTTGTAGAATTATTAAGAATTTGAATGCAAACAGCACACAGGGCTGAGATTATGACAGCTGTTTTAGACTCATCCCACTGTGCAGAGCCCAGTGAGGACATTACTGAGAGGGTTTAGGAAATTTGGCTAGTTAAAAAGTCTACCCAAGGACACAGTCTTTCAGAGCATTTGATTTACATGTTACTTAACTTTTCATATATACTTCTCCCTGTCCTGGGCTCCTTGGGGACAGGGACATGGTTTTACTTATAATTTGTGATTCTACTCACAGTGCATGACACATCATGGGTGAGCCTTAATTGTTTTTTCAGTTAAGAGAGTAAAGGTTTATTTGTAAATCTAATACCTAACCTGTTACTATTTAATAGAAAGAATATTACTCCCTTTCATGTGGGAGTGTGGATATGGATATGTCTATAGGTCCTAGGACATCCCTAGGAACTTCTCAGCTTAGATGCTCCCTTGAACTGTTAGAAATTATCAAATGATTAGCAATAGAATCTAATGAATGAAACAGTGGAACGGCTTTCCTCAATGTTGGAAAGTTTGTGATTTTTTTTTCTCTTTTGTTATGAATGAGATTTTGGAATTCTAGAGGGACAATTAGGTATTAGAAGGTCATTATTCCAGTCTGTTCTTTCCTATGATTTTTTCCTTCCTTCAATTTGTTCAGGGTAAGAGATTGCCTTTATGGACTTCTTAAAGGTAAGCATTATTTCTTTACATTAGTATCTCCAATGTCCAATGCAGTTCTTGGTAGGCAGGAAAAATTCAATAAGTGTTTGTTGGATGAATAAGTAATGTTTCTGAAAGTGCTATGTAATCTCTGAAACCTTGTAGAAATGAAAATATGATAAATATGAGTGCTTATGAGGCTTCAAAATTGAAATGCAAGTCTTTTCTTACATTACACACATACACATTTTGCTTGAATAGCTACATTTTTTTTTTAAATGGGAAAAACATTGGGATATTGGGATACATTTAAAAATTTAAATCAAAGTGCGCCTGCCTATTTTGATTACTGGTTGCTCCATTTGCTTTTCTAGCTTTGATTGACTAGTGTCTCTATATATTTAGCATCCTTGTCCTTGCTTATCCCCAGTTCTTCCCATCTCACCCATCTTTATTCTGCCATATCATCCTGACTTAGATTTTCCACCTGTAGGCTGTCAGGCTTTCAAAGATGCATTTTTAAGAAATCTGTTTCTTTGAAAGCACTTGAACCAGGAGTCAAATGGCATGATGTAAACCAATAGTTTTTCAATGAAGAAATGAAAAACCTCAATAATGACAAATAAGGATTCCAACCTATTGACACCAATTTGGCTACACTGTATTTATTCCTACAAGAATATTATGAAAGAGAGCTCTACATATACTCTACTGATCAGATTACAAGTACACTTCTTAGTAAGGACAGAATAGTAAGGCCTACACAAGTTTGCCTAAAAGTATCACACAAGCATTTTCCTTGTCAGCGCAGAACCATGCTTATATGATTGGGCATGTAAGTGCAACCATGCTTACGTGATTGGGCACGATGTGGAGATGCAGCAGGTGAGTCCAGCATGTCAGCAGTGGGCTATAATGACCTGAAAAAGATGGTCCTGCTGCTGATTCAGTAATAGTGATTAGTGGAGTGCAGAAAGAGAACAAAGTTCCAAAGTTCCTAAAAAGGTATCTGTTTCTTACTTAGGACTTCCAATCTTTAGAGATATCTTCCAGATTTGGTTTCTGGTTATTTTACTCACTCTTCTGTGAACTGGTAGAAGTGATGGTGGATAGGGTTGGGTGGATGAGGCTACAAATACTCTCCATTTCATCTGAGCCTGATGTGCCAGGAGCAGTTCTCTGGGAAGCGGGGCAGTTCTGCACATGCCAGCTCCTGCACAGCTCAGCAGGACTTGACATGGAGCGCACTGTGTGGGCTTCATTCTTCTGAGCAGTTGGCAGAGGGCTAGAGGGTGGCAATCTGGAAGATCAAGGACCTTGTCTTACCTAGCTTGAGTGTCTATTTTGACATATTTTGGAATTAGGTAGGTGGAGATTATGGAGAGGAACCATAAGGGAACCCCACATCCTCCCTTGTACTGTCCACAGAACCCCAGTCTGCTGAACATTGCGAAGTCTGCAAATTGTTGCATGAGGCATGGGATTCTTTCTCTGAAGGTCTGAATTCACTCTCTAGGAAAGTTGTTTTCAGCATGTTCTACTGAAACATATGATCAAGGGTGGAGAGGGGAGGGCTTCCAGGGTGAGTCTTTTTTTTTTTTTTTAATAAGCATCTTGGCTAGAACTAATGTGTAGTGAGTGTTAGAACCACTGTTGGGAGAACCTCAAGACCACACACCTGGTGTACGGAATTTCTTCACATATGATAGCTTCTACATTCTGACAGACTTTTGGACTATGAATGCCTTTCCTAGACTACTTTCCCAGTGTGGCTGGGAAGCCTGCATCTCTCAGTGAACAGGATTGTCAAAGAACACCCTCAAAGTCTTTCGTGTTCCATCTAATAGCAAGAGCTCTTGCATTTGTAGCTTACACTATTGGCAGCTGTCTTGGGCAAGATGAAAAACATAATGAAAGTATATGAATACTATATATTTGAAAAATGCTCTATGATTCATAGTTAAATAAATTAAATTGCATGACTACATTCATAACAAATTCATAGTAAGGCTACATTCATAACAAATTCATAGTTAATTACATCATCTTATGATTTGCTGTTAGGATAGGCAATATTGTTCCTGTTTCATATCTGAGGAAACTGAGACTCAGAGAAGACAATTTACCTTAGGTCAGATGACTAGTACCCAGAAACACTGGACCTGGAGTGAGGTCTTCTAATTCCTGGTTTGTGGAAGCTGATGCATGTGATCAGATGGCCTCCTGTGTGAGTTTCCGGCGGATTTGTTGATGTCAAATCAACAGGGTTCTGACCTTTGTGATTCTTTTGGAAAGACCTCCACTTAAATGGTGATAGATATCTATTTGCTGAATGACAGTTTTCTCCTGGGAAAGACACTTCTGAGTTGGTGTAGTTCCACCCTTACCTGCCAGCTTTCCCCTGGGCCTCAGCAATATGCTCAGACCCCTCTTCTCTGTTGCTTGTCATTGCATTGCTCCAGGGAGGGTGTTATGATTTAGAGATGAGGTGTCCCCCAAAAGCTCATGTGTAAGCAAGAATGCAAGAATGTTCAGAGGTGAAATGATGAGATTATGAGAGGTGTGACCTAATCAGTGGATTAAGCCACTGATATGGATTAACTGGGTGGTAACTGCAGGCAGGTAGATTGTGGCTAGAGGAAGCAGGTCACTGGGGACATGCCTTTGGGTTCTATATTTTGTTGTTGATGAGCAGACCTATAGATAGATCTCTCTGCTTCCTGGTGCCATGTCCAGAGCGGGTTTCCTCTACCATGGCCATCCACTGTAATGTTCTCCCTCACCTTGGGCCCAGAGCTATGGAGTTGGCCCTGAAATGGACTGAACAACTGAAACCATGTCAAAATAAACCTTCTACTTGGCATCCTTGTTGTCAGATCTTTTGGTCACAGTGATGCATGAGCGAACTAAAACAGAAAGTACAATTTTAAGATTTTTTAAAAAATATCTTTTTTTCTCATATCTGATCATGCTAGGTTCATTATTAGATTTTCCACTTCTATATTTTGATCATCTTGATTTGATCTTCATGAGTTCATGTTACTTCATGAAATCATCACATTAAAGGAAGAGAGACCTTGGAAACTCATGCTAGAAGACAGACAGAACAAGTGACCATCCACCTTTAAAAGTGATCATTAAAACTGGTAAGAAGGAAAAATAAGGTTATTAGGGTTAGTCCTACTCCAGCAGGACTGAGTCCTCCTAAGAAGAGGAAGAGATTTCAGAAGCATGTGCATGGAGGAGAGGCCACGTGAGGACACAAGGCAGAGAGTGAGGCCTCAGAAGGAGCCAATTCTTTCCGCACCTTGGCTTGGACTTCTAGAGCAGAACTGCGAGAAAATCAGTTTCTGTTGGATAAGTCACCAGGTCTGTGGCACTTTGTTATGGCAAAGGTGCATGGGCTGAAGCCAAAGAGACAAGTGACATCATCAAGCCAATTATTCAGGGTGAGAGAAGAGGGCCATGGAATAAAAACATTTTCAGAGCCAGCCAGCCTGGGAAGACAGACCTGTGAAGAGGGAGAGAAGAATGAAGGGAGAGCAGAGACAAGGGACGAGTATTCTTTGCTTCTTTTAGTTTGGGGTCTAAATCCTTTAACATTGTGTGTACTTTTGTTGAGATTGTCTTTGGCTTTTAAACTGTCTCCTTTTGTGCCCTCATGAACCAAATTTAGAAGGCATAGGTTTCAGACCTGTAGACTGATCATAATGACAATTGACAGTAGAGTTAAGGTCTTATTAATGTCACTGTATTAGGTGTCAATCTTAGAATTTACTTGGGGAATTTTTCAAGGTTCATATTTCTTAGACACAATCTATAAAATTTGATTTCAGTGCAGGTTTATGGTGGGGTACTACCACATATTTTGAAAATAAACAAATAAGCAAAAAAAACCCAAACAAACAAAAAACCAACCCAAAAGAACAAAAAACAAAACTCCCAGACCCACATAACTCTCCAGGTACTTCTGCTATGCACACTGACATACACGAATCCACTAGTCTATCACCGATTTCAAACTTTACAGAAAATCAAAACTTTCCCCCTTTTGCTGGGGTTGTTTTATGAATGTAGTGAAGAGAGCCTAAGTTTCCTGTTCTTCTTACTCTTATTACTTTTAAAAATAATTCTGAAAATGGCAGTTGTCTCAGTGGCCCTTTAGGATGTCTGTGTTTCCCTCTCAGCTTTCCGGACATCATTCTGAAACTAGCTATCGAAGTTTATGACAGTCAATCACATCGACTGTCACAGTATGCTTTGTGACATAGGAGAAAGCCTCCGTCTTAATACATGCTTTATCTGCCAAAAATTAGGAACAATTTCTATCTAATAAAGAACTACAGCTCACTGGGAAGTATCCTCTGCCTTGAAAACTTATGACATTTAACTTAATAAAAGTCATTATTTCACAACCTCAAATAAAATAAGTCTCCTCCATTTCCCTTCCTACCCCTGTAGACTCAAGTATGAGCAACTGAAGAGACCACACTGGATGAAGGTATCGTAGACCTCAGGCTGAAAGAAGTCACTGCTGATCAGAGGAACCAATTTCTTTACAAAAACAGTGAATTGTATCACTTTAACTTAGATGTTCCAGAGAAACTAGTATGCTTTTTATCTATGTCTGGATTTTTTTTAACCACTACCCCTTTCTTTTTGGAGAGGCAGACAGACAGTAGGGCTTTGAGATAGCCAGAACATAGGATTCTGTTAGGTGAGTTCTGGTGAATTCGTCAGGTTGCAAGTGGATAGGCAGAGCTATTGCACACTGTGCCTGAAACATCGTGGCGGGAAAGGGTGTGCATGTTGGGATGGAGGGGAAGTTGCCCTGTCCTGAAATCCATCACGTCTGCCTCATGGGTACTGACTTGACTGGTTTGTCTGCTCTAAGGATGCTCAGAATACTTTTAACCTCTGGGCCCAAGTCATGCTTTCTCCAGGTGCTGTGGTGTCTGACATTTCATCTACACTGATTCATTCTTTGTCTTTCTTTCCTTTTCTTAAAATGGAAATTTTCATGGTTTGTGCAAAACACAAAACAACTCACGAAGGCCAATATAGTACACAAAGGTGGTCATCAGCTTCATCTTCCAGTAGCTAACATGGTTGTCGGAGCTGGAAGAACCTTAGAAGTTCATCTGAGATTGAAGGGGAGGTTTGCTAAGGGAATGAGGAGAACCCAGACAGCGTTGAGAAGGGGGAGATTTTGCCTGGAAACTGACTTTGCCCATTCAGTACTGCTCAAAAACAAAACAACAAACAGTACCTTTAATCTAGTGCATGATTTTTTTTAAAGAGAGGGACAGTGAGAGAGAGAGAGAGAGAGAGAGAGAGAAAGAATTAATTTTATTTAGTTTTTCATGTGACTTTCGTTGCTTTGAGACTTCTTGTATATGTGGTGCTGGGGTTTGAACCCAGGTCCTCGTGCATGCCAGGCAAGCTCTGTACCACTGAGCCACTGCTCCAGCCCCATAATCTACTGCACTATTTTAATAATTGACCTGGACAAGACTAACAGAGCTGGAGTAGAAAAGTGTGACTAGCATTGCAACCAAGAGTGTGAGTTATAAATCATGACATTTGTTTGGGCACAGAGGCCAGGTCATCCATGTCTGAGGAGCACCTTTCAAAACGTAAAAGGGGAGGGCAGAAAATGGTGTCAGTTTTTTATACCATTTCCCCATTTTTAAGGTATTTCAGGCTTTGAGTTATGAATCATTAAAAGATCATTTTGCTTTTGCATTCGATTTTCTTCTTTGTACTTAGGAAAAAATCTTTCAGGGCAAAGACCATTTGAGGTGGCCCTGTTCCACAGTGTTTAACTCACCAGCCCCTGGTTTCTGCTGGACCTGCATTTCAATCAACGGATCCAGGAGGGAAACCATTTCTAGTGACCTCTCTGGAGGAACAGGAGCCGCTGGCAAGTTACCAAGCTGCCAGACTATTCTACATAAGCAGGTCTCTACTTTGGCGCAGGAATTAATGCTGTTGTAGGTCAGTGCTCAACTGTCTTGGAGAAGTTGTTAAGTGCGTGGGGAGTCCTAACCACTACCGTTGGCGGGCAGACTGGCTGTTACCTGCATCTCACCTGATTAAAATAAGCTCTGCAGGTGTAGTCCTGCTTTGTGAGAAGGGTACAGAGCCGGAGGACATTTCTTGCTTATGCTGCTACAGAGGACACACAGATGGGTGTTCTGGAGAAATTAGCTAGTTATTGGTTCCTCAAATAACTTTGGTTTTAGACACCTGACTTGACTCTGTGAGTGGGAGGCTGTTTCCCCTGACTGTTTTTGCATCTTGGCTTTCATGTCATTACACGCACATTCAGCCCACAAATTTCTGTTATCTAATCAGGTGCATCAGTCCGTGGTGGAGACGAGAAGGGAGGAACGTCCCTCTGACTCAGATTTTGCACAAACAAAACTCAGCCTTGTTAGCAAAGGCAGGGGAGAGCACCCACGGCTGATCCGATCAGATTTCTCCCCAACAATCTGCGGGGCAGTACAAGTGGGTGAGGAGTTTTTATGGCAAGATAAGCAATGCAGAACCCCAGTTTGGTATGCTAAATAAAATTAAAATGTCAATATTTACACATGACCTTCAAGGCTCTTACACTCTTGTTTCTTAGTATTCAGCGCAGACTGCGTTTTCTTTAGTCCGTCACCAACAGCTTGGAAATTCAGTTAGAGGACATAACCCAAATGTTCTCCAAATGTTGCTTCCAAATGGCCAACCTCAAAGTGCCGTTTTAAGGCATGCAACCTTCCCGCACAGAGCGTGGGCTGTCGCCCTGCCTACCCAACGGCAGGGGATCACGCGAAGATTAAATCCACTGATGATAAAGATAGTGCCAGGCACACACTCTAATTTGTTGATAATGAAAGCACAAGAGGCCTTTTTCCAGGCTGGTGGAAGCCTCACCATGGTGTACTGCACATGTAACCCCTGCTTGTGTGCTGACGCTAACAAATAAACGCGATCATAACGGTTGAAATGTAGTTAGAAACACAATTGAGAACATCTGTATTGTAAGCAGAAATAAATTAGAAATACTGAAGTGTTTTGTAGCTGTGAAAACGAAGGAATAAAAAAATAACCCACAGTACCTGGATTAAGCGGTTATAAATAATGTATAAAGCAAAAATCTCATTACCCCCTGTGTAAACTCCCCCCCAATGAAATATATTTTATGAATGTAGTAACACTGTAATAACCAGAGCATTTGTTTTTCCCCACAAACTTTCCATTTCATAACTGTGAGATTGTTTGGATTTACAGGTTCAGGCCAAAACGTCCCTGAGTTTGCTGGTTTGGGTCTCTTCCTTGTGACCTTCAGCTCCAAGATTTTGTGCAACTCCACACTGCACAATCCATCAGCAGGTGGCTTTGCACAGGCAAAAGTTCCCCAAATAGAAACAAACAGGGTTGAAAGAAATACCTAAGCCTGGAGAAAGAGGTCTTGAGACTTCACGCAGAAGCCACGCAGAGGCCATGTTCACCTGCAACGCCAGCAGCACCTGGGGTGCTTTCTGGAGCACAGGCCACTGGTGACAGAATCAATCATGTTACTGATGTCACTGTAAGCAAAGTGACAGCTGCCAGATTAGTGTACTTTGTATAACCGACCTATGGGGCTGTTAGGGGGATGACCAGAAGTTTACCACTGGGCGGACTCCTTGGCATAGACAGGAACCAGAGGAGTGTGGGTCTCTGCATGCCCAGGTCACTCCTGCAGCTCGTTGTCCATCTTGAATTTCTTGGTTCTTTTCTTTATATCATAAGGCCATCTTCAGGTTCTGGGACACCATAGAAACCAGCAGCATGCTGAGTGACACATGAGTCTTGAGACTTGGTAGGTAGGCAGGGCGACTGCAACATCTGAAAGATGTGCTCCGAGAGCTGGTTTGGTGCCATTTTTAACGTAACAGGAGCCATCCCATGCCCAAGTGTCTCCTACCTCAAATACCCAATGATTTTTTTCTGAGCTTTAATTGATGAATCAGTGTATGTCCTAGCTAGCTCCTCTAAAGTCCTTGGAGCAACTCCTGGATGAGCCACAGAGATTCCTACAGGTAACGAAGCCACTGATCTTCCTGGCTTGACTTGTGCCCAGGTCTGTTTCTTCTCAGCTCCTTTGGGACTACAGTGGTTCCTAAGCAGCTGAACAGAGTGACCCCATTAGATTCCCTTCAGGATGATATCACACGCGGACTTGCTTGTGAAGTCGCAGTAAAAAATGCTACTTTCTCCTCGTTTTGCTATGCAGCTATGGTATAGCGGGAGGAAGATGACTAGATTGTGAGTTAGGGGTTTTGACTCCAAGTTCCACCTTCCTAAATAGTGGGGTAACTTTGGACCAACCAGTCTCTGAATCTCAGTTATCTAGAAAATGGAGATACACTACTTTATATATATATCACATGTATATATATGTATACACACATATATTTCATTTAACGAGCTCTACACAAGGCAATGCGATAAAGGGGCCATATGCAGTTTAAAGTGTTGAATGGTATGATGCTATTGTTGAAAGGAAAGATCTACCCTATCTCTCTGTGATGCAGTGGGGTATGGTATGATGCCATTATTGAAAGGAAATATCTATCCTATCTATGATACAATGAGGTTTGAGGATCAAATTCAACGCAATGTGTGAAGAGGACCTTAAGGAACGTACAGAGCCATGCAATGGGCAGTGTGTCACTTTACTTGAATGGAAGGACTTGTCGTTCACCGTGGCAGCTGCATTCATTGTGGTCACTGTTGTCACACACATTTGCCAGGAAGCACAGTTCCCTGGGCCATAACCCAAGGGCACAGAAGCTGCACACACTAGGTCCCACGTTATCTGCAGCACTCAGGTATTGTTGTGAGCACCTCAAAGGTTTGGAGGTCTCACTTTTTTTCTTTTACTTCTAATATGCAAAAACAAGTCATCCCCTAATATCTTTGTTGAGAAAACATAATAGAAATAGATTCCAAAAATAGCTTTTAAGGACAAAGGTATGTGAAGGACATAAGTTGTGCATAAAGTCTTTCTGCACTGAACAGGCACAACTCCACATACCCCTAGGATCTCCAGCTGAGAATGTAACAGGAACCTATCGAATCAGGACAAGGTGATGGTTCTGCTCCTGTAGCGATCTAGGTCTCAGAGTCTGCTATGCAGGCAGGTTGTAAAGAGCAGATTGCATTTTCAGGGGGAAGGTTAAGCTTGAATGTTTTGGACAGGAGGTGGTTAGACACGTTTTTTAGAAGCCCTTGAATTTACCTGACAATCTTTGTGTCCTTGTGATGGTTGTAGCCCATTCCAGGATATGAATAAATTTAGTAACACAAAAGAGGTCATTGTAAATCTTTCCCTCAGATGCTCCACTTCCTCAGCTGCCCCTTCTAGCTTTGTCCTCTTCCCTAATTTGTCAACCTGTGAGGTTGCTCTTCTTTTGATCTCTGCCAGTGTAAGTAAGAATGGTGGTTAAATAGTTTTAGAAATGTTTTGAAACTTTTATAAGAGACTTATGGAAAGATGAAGGCTTCCAGAAAACCTTTAATAGAAGTCAGGAGATCCTTTTTTATTTATTTATTTATAGTTTTAAAGCAGCATTTTATTTTGAACTGATTTTAGATTTACAAAAAATTGCAAATACGGTAAAGAGTTTCTTTTTATCCCTCACCCTGTTTCCATTTATACTTAATCTTTTCCTTGATTATAATTATTGAGACTACAAAATTAACATGGATATAATATTATTAAGCAAGCTACAGACCTCATGAAAAACTTCACTAATTGCCCAATCGATATCATTTTCCTCTCCCAGGAGCTGTCCAAACACGTTGCATTTAGTTGTTAATTCTCCCTAAGTGCCTCCCATCTGTGACACTTCCTGTCTCCTCATCCTTCACAACTTTGGCACTATCTGAAGGGTATGCATCAGGAATTTGGTACAGTGTCCTGTAATTTAGCTTTGTCCAATGTGTTTTCATGATTTGAAGGAGGTTTTGCTGCATTCGCAAGAGCATCACCGAAATGATCCCATGTTCCTTTCCAGGGCACCTTTTTAAAGGACTCAAGATATTGCTCTGTCTTATCACTGGTGATGTTTACCTTGATCACTTCAGAAAGTAGGTGTCTGGGGGGTTCTGCACTATACAGTTATTATCTTTTCTTCGGTAGATGATAAACACTTTGAGGCATATATTTTGAATTTATGCACAAACCCTGTAGATCTTCTTTGAATTTCTTGAAGGAGAAATACCTTTGTATTTTTTTAGATCTGATCTCTTATACAAAGAGTCACATACTCTAGATTTTCTTTTTGTGTTTTCTTGTCTTTTTTCCATTTACTCTATGTTATGGAAAGCAATCCATATCATTTCTAGAGATTTTTCTCATTCTTTTATGTGGTTGCATAGTACTCCATTATGTGGATATACCACTTTACTCAAACACCATCCTGTATATGAGCATTTAAGTTGTTTCTAGTGTTGTACAATTACAAAAAAATGGCAATGAGTAAGTTTATGCATATGTATTTTTATTTGCTTAAAGATTCATATTCTACAAGTGAGATTGCTAGGTCAAAATAAAATGCATATATGATTTTGTTAAATATTGTCTAATTTCCCACCAGAAGCATTGTTAACAATTTGCATTCTGACCAGGAATGTGAATGAAAGTGCCAGTTTCCCCAGAGCTTCACCATCAAGCTTTCCCCCAGAAAGTATTTGAGTGTGTGTGTGTGTGTGTGTGTGTGTGTGTGTATTTTGAGAGAGAAAGGACTGCAATAGGTGAAAAAAGCATTTTTTAAAATTATGTTTCTGAGCATTTTTTCACAAGTTTGAAGACAGTTTTCAATTTTTCTTTTTTCATGAATTCTCTCTTTATATCTTCCTCATTTTCCCATCAGCATTTTGGTTCTTTGTACCTCTATTTTACGATTTCCTTATATATGAGGAATGGAATATTAGTCCTTTTTTGGACTAATATATGCTATAAATATTTTCTCCCAGTTTCTCAGTCATTCTTTTATTTTATTGATGGTGTTTTTTATTATGCAAAAATGATTTTAAATCATACTTACAAAGCTCTTTCTTTACCACGGTTGAAGAATAACTTTGCTATTTTCCCTATTGTATGTTTTCAGTTTTTGTATTTAGATCCTAAATCCATTTGGAGTTTATTCTATTGCAAGTATGAGGTATGGATCCAATTTGATCTTTTTTTTTTCTTTCTCAAATGACTACCTAGTTTTTCTGGACTCTTTACTAATAAGTTTGTCATTATCCTGGGTTTGAAATGCTGCTTTAGTTATATACTAAAGTTCCATTTGTATGTGTGTCTAATTTGTGTCTTTGTATTCTGCTGGTTTGTCTATTTCTTTGTATCTCTGTTTGTGTTCTAGCACCATGCTGTTTTAAGTATCAAGACTTTTCAGAGAATTTTAAATTCTGGTAAGATTAGCCATCACACATTGTTTTTCTTTCCTTTTCTTTTTTTTAAGAGAGAGAGAGAGCAAGAGAGGATGAGAAAGAGAGAATCAATTTTATTTATTTTTTCCATCTGGCCTTTGTCTCCCTGACCGTTGTGTATGTGCTGCTGGGGTCTGAACCCAAGTCCTTGCGCATGCCAGGCAAGCTATCTAACCATTGAGCCACCACTCTCGCCCCACAGCTTTTCTTTTTCAGTGTTTTATTTTAACCTTATGTTTTTTTTAAATATGAATTTTAGCAACAAATTATCTAACTCTAGAAACTGACCTGTTCACATTTGGAATTTCATTTAATATAAGAATTAATTTAGGGAGAACTCCTTATATAAATTATAATGCTATAATTTTGTTTGAGAATAGGGGTTATGTCTCCACTGTTCAAGTCTTTCTTAATTTTCCTTGTATAAGTTTCATTCCTTCTCTTAAGTTTATTTGTAAGTACTTACTTACTATGTTTTGATGCTATTTAATAGGTTTCCTCTACCATTATATTCCCTGTTTGCTCTTTGTTTATATGAAACCTATTGATTTTTATAGGTTAATTTTATATCTTGTATTTTCAGTAAATTCTTGTATTGTTTGAGTCCTTTTTATTGTTGTTTGGGGTTTTTCCAAGCACATTATCATATAATCTACAAATAAGCATAGTTTTGCTTCTTCTTTGGTTAATCTTACGCCTCTGATTGATTTCTCTTGTCTAACCACGCTGGATGATCTCTTATGGTAGCAGAAAAAGTGGGAATTTGTGTCTTGATCTTGGTGAAAAGAGCTCTATTTGTCTATTAAATAATGATTTTGGGACTAATCCCAATGTTGAAAAATTGTTCATTGTTTCCTTGTACTTGGGAGTTCATTGTACTTGGGAGTAATATTGCTACTAATGTATATTACATTTTGTCAAATTCTTTCCCAGTATTTTTTTGTTTATGGAGATGGTTTTTCCCATCTGACATGATTTTTCCTATTTCAGATGATTTTCCCCCATTTAGACATTATTAAATACAGTAGGCTGAATAATGGTCACCCAATGATGTTGGGTTTGAATCTTAGGAACCTGTAACTATTACCTTATATAAGAAAGTTTTACAGACATGATCAATTTAAGGATCATGAAATGAGATTATCCTGGATTATCCAGGTAGTCTCTAAATCCTATCTCAAGTATTCTTACAAGAGAAAGGTAGAAGAAATTACCAGAAGCCCATAAAGGAGAAGGCAATATGGAGACCTGAGGAATGTAGCCACAAACCAAAGAATGTTGTCAGTCACCAGAAGCTGAAAGAGGCAAGGAATGGATTCTCTTCCAGAGTCAGTGGAAAGCATATGGCCCTGCCGATACCCTGGCTTCATGATTCTTACCTCCAGAACGGCGACAGAATCAATTCCTATTGGTTTAAGCCATACTTTGTGGTTATTTATGTCATTGGCCATAAAAAACTCATATGGATTTTAGTATTACGCAGTGGGGTGCTGCCATAACAAATACCCCAAAATTAGGAAGTGGCTTAGGAATTGGATAATAGGTAGAGGGCAGAAGAATTTTAAGGTACATGATAGAAAAAAACCTAGGTTGCGTTAAACAGACTGTTGGTAGAAATATGAATGTAAAAGTACTTCAGCTGAGGAATCAGAAGAAAACAAGGACAGTGGTATTAGACGGTGGGGGAAAAACAACCTTTGTTTTGTAATGGCAGAAAAGGTGGCAGAATTGTGTCTCATGACTGCATGTAAAGCAGAATTTCAGGAGATGAACTTGGATCTTTAGCTGGGGAGACTGCCAAACAAGATTTCAAAGGTAAAGCTTGGTTTCTTTTTGCTGCTTTTAGTAGAATACCAGAGCAAAGAGATGACTAGGGGAAAAATGTTAAGCTGAAAGGAACCAGCACTTTCTGGGAAATTCTTTTCATATCCAGATTCCAAATGTTGCTAAAACGAAGAGGCTCGTTATTTACAAACTGCTCAGGAGATAAAGTCAAATGTTAGCTAGACAACTTCTTGCTTGGGTTGAAGGGATTTAGGTATGTAACCCATGAGTTCATTCAACCACTCAGGAAGAATCCAAGAGCAGAGGTGTTATTATCCAGAAGAAATCTGTGGAAGACCCTCTTGTCTCATGGTGTGGATGTTCAAGGCATACAAGGAAACACATACGTTTTTTGAGGATATGGTGGCAGTAGAAACAATGCCAACTTGGACTAAAAGGGACAGGACAGAGGATAATAAAAGAAAGCTGTTGGACTAAAAAAATAAAAAGCTCTATAGTCAAGAAACAGGTTGAAAAAAATCACTCAGCTGCAAGCATGTGCTAACTCTCAAGAGAAAGGATAACTGAGGCTGAGTCCACAGGGAACAAGAAGAGCAGCAAGGATCCACAGAGGGTCGGTGTTTGAGTAACAGGGGTTTATTTCCAGTCCTTAAAACCTTAAGGAATTTTCCCTGCTGGACTCTGCAGTTGCCTGGACTGATGACCACCTTCTTCCTTCCGTTTCCTCCCTTTTGTAATGAGACTGTCTGTCATCACTAGCTTGTTCCTGTCTCACCATTATATTTTGGAAGCATATAGCATATTTTCTGGTTTCACAGATCCGCAGATAGACATTTTGATCTAGGATAAATCATATTCAGTCTTCCTTATACCTGATTTGAGGAATTTGAATGACAGGATTTGGGACTTTTCAGTTGATGGCATTTTGGACTTGATGCTGTAATGGGTTGAGAGCTTTGTAGATTAGAGGATATGAAGAAACATACTTTGCAAGTAGGATAGATGTGAATCTTTGGGTGCCAAACCATGGACCTAAAGAAATGTCAGTTTACTTAATCCTTGGGACCCATAAGTGTAGCCTCATTTGAACAAGGAGGGTCTTTGAATATGTAATTAAGTTATGGATCTGAGATGAGGATATTAGCCTGGGTTATTGAGGTGGATCCTAAGGGCCATCACAAGTGTATTTCTAAAGTCATTTAGAGGGAGATTCGATAAGCACTTAAGAGTAGAAGACAGTTATGAAGATGGGAGTAGAGATTGGAGTGAGACTGCCATGAGCCAAGGAATGTAAAAGCATGTGACAGACACGAGAAACTGGAAGAGGCACGGACAGATTCTGTCCCATGGCCTCCAAAGCAGGCATAGTGTTGAAGGCACCTTGGTGTTGTACTTCTGGCCTCCAGAACTATGAGAGATTACATTTCTTCTGTTCTAAGCTACCAAGTTTGTGGAGATTTGTTATTGGCCATAGGAAATTAATATATTGTGATGTACTCTATTAATGATTTGCCTAATTAGACTTGAATTCTTAGTATAAAGCTCACTTGATCATGTGTATTTGTATATAAATGTGTGTTGGGTTATATTTGCCTCTTTCTTTCTTTCTTTCTTTCTTTATTTTATTTTACTTTATTTTTGTACCAGAGATTGAACCCAGGGGTGCTTAACCACTGAACCACATTCCTGGCTTTTCTTTAATTTTTATTTTGAGACAGAGTCTCGCTAAGTTCCTTAGGGGCTTGCTATGTTGCTGAGGCTGGCTTTGAACTTGTGATCCTCCTGCCTCAGCCTCCCAAGTTGCTGGAATTACAGACATGAGCCACCATGCCCGACATTATTTTGTTTAAAATTTTTGGATTGATATTCGTAAATGATATTGCATTGTGGTTTTATTTCTCGGAGTTGTTTTTATCTGTTTAAGTGTGAATATTATATTTGCTTTGTAAAAAGGACTAAGAAGTCTTCTTTCATTTCGATTGCCCTGGAGCAATTTATGGAACACTGGGACCAGCTGATGTTTGATGGTTTGGTCATATTCCACTGTGAAACCATTTTTGGTTGGTAACTGTTATTATTTTTTGAGAGGGAGTTCCTTAATAACATTTTCTATTTTTACTCTGAAAGTTGTGATTTCTAATCCTAATGAATTTGATATATTTTCTTTAGGAAATTATTCATTTCATTTAGGTTTTTGGATTTATTTGCATAGAGGTCTGCTGTTTAGACTCGTAATTTTAAAAACTTGTGTCTCAATAGTATTTTCGTCTTTTCTTTTGTATATTTATGCATTTTCCCTTTTATGGATAAAGTTAGCTAATGATTTACTTATTTTGTTAACGTTTTCCCCAAATGAGGATTTTGATCCTGTAATTCTGCATCATGCCTGTATAGGAATGCAAGCTCATCCACCTTTCTTTCCCTTCTACCTCTACGTTCAGTTGCATTATTTCTATTTCAGCACAAGACAGAATAACTGCATGTCTTTTGCATGAATTCCCATCTTTATTTTGGCATTATATGTAAATTTATGTATTTTAAATGCTCTCTCAGTCCTTTTGCTGACATTTCCCCAATCATCTTTTGGTTGGATGAAGCACATTCTCTAGAAGATTCTCAAAGTTTAGTTTTTAGATATAGGATTCCACAGGTTCCTACATATTGAAATTTGTGATTTTATATTTGAAGATAGTTTGCTTTTTATAATCATAATTATTTTTTAAAAATTAATTTGTTCACAATTTCCTTCATTGAGCTTTTTAAAAATGTTACTCCATGATCACCTTCTCTGTATGTTGGTTTTTAAAACTCTGAATCCAGTTGAACTTGTTTGCCAGTATAAATTATTTTTTATTTACTTTGGAGGTCTTAAAGATTTTATCTTTGTTTTTAAATCTAATAGTGTTATTAAGATGTAACTCAGTTTTGATCATTTGAGGTTAATTTTCTGAGGGATCTAATGAAACTTTCCGAAGTATAAGTTCAGCTCTTTTCTATTTCTGAAAAAAATTGGTGATAATTTTAACAAGTATTTTGTTCTTTTGTGATATTTTTCTTGCTTTGTCTGTTTTATTTCTACTACTTTTTGTCTGATCCACATTATATCTTCCTTTATGTTGTTTTGATTCTCTTGGTTGTTTTTCTGCCTTTGTTCCATGTTCCTTATTAAGTTTTCATTTGAGTCTGTTTTCCCTGAGGACCTTGTACCTTCTTCTTTATTGCTGAGATAATGTTGTTTTTTCTTCCCATTTTTTTCTTGAGTTCAATCAACTATTTTTTCACTTCTCCCTGATTTTTGTCTATTTTTGTTTTTATATTTGAATCTCTAATTTGAGGTGGCTGCTTATATCTGCAAATATTTGTTTCGATACATTTGATTCAATTTGGAAAGTAAGCCTGAACTCTCTTTCTGCTTCTCATTCTTTGGGGGGAGGGGTCAGATTTTCCTCTATTAATTTGTGTGATATTTCATTCTGTAGTTGTCTTTTTAAAATATTTTACTCCTTTATTGTTATGTTTTGTAGACTTAGCATGTTTTACATGGCCCTGTATTAAGGACACCCTTTTCTGTAAATCTAGTAAAAATTTTGAGTCCTCCAATTTTTTTGAACTACTTTTTCTTGCAGGAAATTACACTTCTTTTTTTTCTTTCTTTCTTTCCTTCCTTCCTCCTTCCTTCCTTCCTTCCTCCCTCCCTCCTTCCTTCTCTCTCTCTCTTTCTTTCTTTCGTGTGTCACCATCCAAATGTCAAAGGGTCCTTTTTTCCTTCTCCTTCTCCTTCCTCTTTCTCCTTTCTCCTTCTTCTGCTTGTTCTCCTCTCCTTCCTTCTTTTCTACTTTTCCCTCTCCCAGAAGCTGTGTGTTTGGAAGACTATTATTTTTAAAGGGGGGGGGGGAGAGAATGAGCTTTGTTTTCATCTGGGTTTCGTTTTTCTGACACTTTGTTGTGTATGTGGCGCTGGGGTTGAACCCGGGTCCTTGCGCATGTCAGGCAGGCGGTGTAACTGCCGAGCCACTCCTCTATCCCTGGAAGGCTATCTTTTTCAAACATGCTCACTTGCTTCAGCTATGCCTGTGCCTTCAAATTGTGTGCCTGGGCCGCTAAGTAGTTGCTTTCCCTTTACAGGGCACATACTTTGAAATTCAACTCTTTAAGTACTGCTCAATTTAAACCTACTGGTGTCCTTTTCAGCTATCCCTAAGGTCTTCTTGCCAGCATCCATCCTCTGTCTTCCTAGAAATTTTTATTGGTGAACTTTTGCTTCAGGCACCTTACTGTAACTGAAGGCTCTTATATATAGATTTTTGATCCAAACTTCCCCCGCAGCCTGCAAGTTCAGATCCACATATCCAACTAATCGCACAATCTCAAGAAAACCATGATCAAATTCTAGTTTCCTTCCCCTGCAAACTTGATCCGCCCTTTCTCCTCACACATTCTGTTTCTTGCTGAAAAGGAGCATTCTCTGCTTAGGGATTTGGCAGAAATTTGGACGTCATCTAAGCTGTATCTCCCTCATCCACGTAGGCATTTGGCACTTAATAAATAGCTATTGGATGACTATCCTCATAATTTCTGAATGAAAATGAAAAAGAAAGAAAATTTCTATCCCTTGTTATCATTGGGTACAAGACTGGATAGAGTTCTTTGATACTCAGGTACAGATCTCACTAGTAGTGGGAGTATCAGCATAGAATGCTTACAACCTAATAAGGAAATTGTAGGAATGATTAACTTATTAGAGTCCAAAATCTTGAAGAGAGATACTATGCCTTATTCATTTGATAGAGTTTCATAATACTTGTCTTATATATTAATAAATGTCATTAAGGGTATTTTAAATAAATGAATGATAAAATGAATGCATGGTTAAAATATCACTTGTGAAACAAAGTGTTGTGAAATTTTGAACTTAAGCAAGTCAACTCAAAAGCCTAAAAGCATTAGGAAGCTTACAAAATTGAATGAAATGAACTCTCAGGCATTTGGATGAACTGGGAAATCCATAGGAGGGTTCTTACTCATTTGAACACCCTGGTGTCTGCTAAAACCCATAGACCCATCTCATAATTATGTTTTAAAATGCATAGCATAAAATATATATCATTACAAGGGAAAAATTGCATTGAAATATAATTATCAAAGAACTAACAAAGCATACAAATGTGTGATATAGTGATATATTCACTTCTTTTTTAGTGCATTAAATAACAAGATCTAGCAACCAGACTAATAATTACCATATTTTCAAGTGGTGATGTACATAAGTATTTTTTTCAAGATATCTGCAACTAGTGCAATGCAATATGAAAGTATTTGCAATTTCTGTTGGTGACACACTTTAGGCACTGCCACAGTAGTTCCTTGTCTATGTTCATGATTGAATAAAATGCTAAACTTCAGGTAGACATTAGTAAAAATAAAGATGCACTTTTCTCCCACCCAAGTTCATGGCCATGAAACCCAGGTTGAAAAACCATGGTTATAAGGTGCAGCTTCTTCTCAGCTCTTTCTGAATATAGCTACACAGAACTGGGAGCACAGCACCTTAGGGGTTCTTAGTATTTTGTGACTTATGACCTAAACCACTATGAAATTATGAGTTTGCCATCTTATGTTCCTGTTTAGAACTTGCCTCTATGAAATAAAAAAATACAAAAGCATTGTTAAGTGACAGCTGAGTTGTGCTTTTACAGGCAGAAAGGCCTGCTTTTGCCCAAGACAAAATGTATTTGCATTTTTGTCAAGTTAAAGCCACTATCCGTCAGCCACTCTCTCCAAACCCAGTCTGAAGGAGCTTTTAGAGGTTGGGCCATGGCAGAGGAGGACGTGAAGGTGATGGAAGAGGGCTGGAACATAGGAAACAAATTCTACAACCTGTAGATAATAAACGAAAAGGGTAGGAACATCCCACTGGCTGATAGAAAGAAAATGTCACAAACAGGAAAACATAATAAAGCTGAGTTTGAGTCTCAGTGCCTTCCCTTCATGATTAATGATTGGTCTCAAATAGGATGGGTAAGGGAAAGTGAAGTTCCTCTTGAAGTAGCTTTAAAAATGCCACAGCTTAAAAAAATTATTGTAACATCAATTTAAGAAAAAAAAACTCTGCTAAAATGTAAAGGTCAAGAAAGATTTGGGTGTTTTTAAATGCTGTCTCGAAGAAATTCTTATAAAGGTTAAGATGTCATGTAGTTTCAGAGTTATGGGCATGGGAGGAGGGCGCAGGACAAAGCAGCCCTACCTTGGGGCTCTTGGTGACTGTGACCCACGCCAACAGCAGGCAGCTGGCAGCTGGCGGATCACAGTGTGTCACCATGTCAGTGAGGAAAACCGGATACTGCTGTCTCAGAGCCTTGAAAGCCATAGGAGCATTTCACTTCTGGAGCTTTCTTCTGGCTACATGCAAGCCGTAAGATTATCTTCCCCCATGCTCCCAAACTGCAAGGCAACTCCTGCTTCCAAAGATATCACTTAAAACCAAGCAGGTGAGGGAGTTCTGAACTCCTGCTGCCTCGTCCCTTCACTCACTCAGCCTGAGATACTCACTTGCTCAGCAGACATTTCCACAGAGAAAGCCACCCCTCGTGGTAAGATGTTGGGGGGCTGAGAGAATCCTTTAACTTCCACATAAAAGGTGTTCGGCAGACTTTCAGATTTTGCGGAGCTCCCGCGATTTTATACCTCAGTGCTCTGGGAAAATGTATCCATCTGGTCTGAGGTGATCTCTTTGCAAGCTCCTAACAGACCTCAAAGGGTCGTCTCCTGAGCATGGCTTTTCCCCCTGGGAATATAGAGTATTGTGAGTGCCTACCTGTCCGTGTACCTGTGCAGGATATACACTGGGAAGCTTAGGGATCACTTGGTCATTGGAAAGCAGCAATTCTCAACCAGCCCCAATGGACACTGCACCCAAATCCCCTGGAAGTTATCCAGTTGCTCCAATCAGTGTGGTCTGAGGAACAGCAGCTCCATCATCACCCAGGAGCCTGTTAGAAATGTGGAACCTTGGGCTGGGCCTTACTCTTAACTTATTGAACTATAGTCTGTATTTAACAAGATGCTCTAGTGATGGTTAGGCCTAGTTTAAGTCTGAGAATTCCGGCTTCCTCAGGATATGGTCTGTACCATCAGTGCATGAGCATATGTGGGTGCACATGAAGGCTGACTCTCCCATGGGAATCAGTGCAGATGTTTGAGAGAAGGTCACAGACCACAGAAGAAAAGGATGGAAACCACCATTGCAGAGGATTTTATCCTGTCTTGTCCATACCTATGAAAGAAGCCAGTGTAGCCATAGGTAGTGACTTTAGTGAGCTTTACCTGGATGATGGGAGGGATGTCTCCAAATGATAAAGCAAGTCATTTGGCCTCTTAGGCCATCTTTCCACAGAATGTTCTTTGTGACACTAACTGGTGTCATGTAGCAGGGCTGAACTTACAGGAAGTGTGCTACCCTTGCAGAGCAAAAGTGCAGAACGTCAAAAAACAACCCTCAAAGTGCTGAGTGGCTTGCTCATCAAGTCTGAAATCTGCCATCTAGTTGATCATTTGGGTAAACTTAGAGTTTCTTGCTAAATACATCAGCCTTGCTGTTGCTGCTCAGACCCTGTCCCAGCAGGTGAAACGCTTCCTCTCTTCTGGTGTCTGTCTCAAACACTCTTCCAGAGTTAGTGCAATTGCCCTGACACTTCCTGCTTATTCCCACTTCTCATTATTTCTGACTGTATTAATTTTAAGTTCCACTCATTTGTTACTGAAAATATGTTCTTTTTTTCATTTTATTTTTCAGGGCTATGAAAATATGTTTTTATCCTGTTATTTCATGTAGTCTGTCATCCCAACTGGTTTTTAAGCCCACTGAGGACAGAAACTTACCGTATTTCTTGTATTCCAGCCTTGTCACCATGGGAACTGTAACCTAGAAGAAATCCAATGCACTTTGTGGCCATATTGAGAGTATAATTTCAATTGTCGATGGTGTTTGTGCTGGTGCTTTCTACATGCTGGACATTACACTGGTTGGCTTGTGTGGTCTGTACAACTACCGTGTGCAGTTTCTGTCATTCCCATCGAGAAGAGACCAAGACCAAGATCAGGGGACTGTGTAGTCACAAACCTGGAATGGGACAGGGCCATATTTGAACCTATATATATCTATACTATGTTCTTTTTGCTAATGCTGTCATGGGAATGAATGTCCCCTCTGCTGTCTGCTGAGAGCACATGGACTAAGGATGCTGGAGGAGGAGGCTGGGAGAGGGAGGGAGGACCGGATGCTAGATGAGCCGGCATTCTGAGCATCATAGTGGGAGAGTTGCAAATCTCTCTGATCTGGCTTCTCAGGCCCTGGGATCGGGGTGGTGATCCTTAACCCACTGGGGAAGTGAAAAGTTTTACATTCCAGTAGGATATGGAAAGTATTAAAGAAAAGAGCACTGAATTTGAAGGCAGACCTCAGGGCAGTACCGGAAGTTGGGATCCTCACATACTTTTGTGTAAATCCACCTCAGATGCAGGCCTTGCTTCCCCCCTGCTCCTTGTTTTGTATTTCTTAAAGGATCAGGACTTCTTTAGGGTGGCACTCATACTGTGGGGGAGCCCACCCAGGTCTTTCCCACCTTATGAAGTCAGGAAAGGCAACCCTGTTCCTCCCAGTCAGGACACAGGAGTCAAAAATCACTTCTTTATGAACCTACTCACAAGAAAACAGTTCATGCCAAAGGGGTCTGAGTTACTTTCATTGAGATTCCCAAAGAAACCTTTGTTTTTGCAGACATCCAGAAAACAAAATCCCAAATGCCAAACCACAAATTCTGTCTTCGGTAAGAAGTGGCCCGAATGGGATTCTTCCCAATCAATAGTCAATGAGGGATTTTAATTCATGAACACAATTAACATGATTGCAATGACCCCTATGGAGTCATTTCATTTTATTGCTCTTCATGTGAACTAGATTTCCATACTTAGGAAGGCAAGCAAATTATATCAGGAATCTTATGTAGCTTTTAAAAAAATCTTTCCTAAATATGTAGTGTTTTTTTGAGAACCCTTTCTGACTAAGTGATTGAACCTAATACCAAAATGTTTTTTATATATATGTAACTCATTGCCCCAATTAAAACAAATGTTCAGTAAAAGGGAGTAAGTCAAGGTGTTCACTGTTGCTATCAGAGCTGCCCCTACCACACAGGTCCTCTTCAAGCAGGATGGGAGGACCGAGTCTTGCCATTTGAACAATTCTTACCATTAGAGCAATTTATTTAGGTTAAAGCATTGTCTCTGGAAGGAACCTATTAAAAATACAGGTTACTTGGGTCTAGTAACACAATTCCCACAATAACTATTATTTGAGCTGCATGAATTACTTTATCAGATTAATTAGCTGTCATCTATCAGACAATATGGCTCTGAGGAAATAAGGCATCTTTTAATGGACATCATTGTCTGAAATATGAGGCAGTGCTATGAGGGACTGGCTGGCTTGGGGCCCTGTGCTGGGGGTCTGCGAGGCTAGAAGACAGAGAAAGACACTTATTAAAAAAGGGAAGCAGAGGAGAGCAGAGTGTTGGGAATATCAAAATCAAACTTCTATTCTGGTCACAATTTTGCCTCATGTCACCTCAGCCATGTTTTCTGTTTAAATTCTTTTTAATGTACAAGTAACCAATATAATCTATTCTTTGGTCCATGTTTCCAAATAATGGCTCCTGCTTGTTTCAAAATTAAGTGAAATAATTCTCCTGTCCATTCTTTCTGCCAATGTTGTTAGTATCTGGCTCTCCTTTCCTAGGCATGCAGCTAAGCAGCAGTTCACCGTCCTCTGTGCTGGACAAGGGAATGTGGCCGTCTGTCCCTTTCTCTTCCTCCATAAGACACAAGGAAGATGGAAGGAACGCAGAGAAACTTAGATGCTGGAGTCACTACTTAGAGAAGAGTTGAACAGAAGTGTGTCTGGCTTAGTCTGTTTGTGCTGCTACTATAACAAAATACCAAAGGTTGTATAATTTATAAAGAACAGAAATTCTTTCCTTGCAGTTCTGGCAACTGGGAGTCCAAGATCAAATCACTGGCATGTTCAGTGTCTTGTGAGGGTGACTCAGTGTTTCCAAGAGGTGCCTTATCACTACATCCTTTGGAGCAGACAAGCACTGTGAACTCATATGGTGAAAGAAATGAAAGGGGATGACCTCACTCCCTCAAGTTCTTTCACAGGGACACTAATCCCATCCATGAGGCTCTGCCCTTGTGAATTGATTGTCTCTTAAAGGTCCCACCTCTTAATATTATTACATTGGTAACAAAGTTTCAACATATGAATTTTAGGGGACACATTTAGACCATAATTATGTTTGACCAGGAACACCAACCCTGGGCATGGCATTAGTGAAAAACAAAATCGTGTTGTGTCAAGCCACCAAGATTTAGGGGTCTTTTTTTTGTGTCATAGAGCATTTATTATTTACTGTTACTACTATAATTTACCATCTATATTCATGTTTATCATCACTATATTGCAGGATACTTATGTCTCTTGAGCAAAACAGGACTTTAAAATACTTACAAAGGGTATTGTACATGTCAGTAGCTCTAGGTTGCTAAGGGTTTCTGTCAGACACTATGTGCATTGCATTGTTATTTAAACCGCATAACAATCTGTTTTTTAAGAGAGAGAGAGAGAGAGAGAGAGAATCAATTTTATTTAGTTTTTTCATGTGGCTTTCGTTGCTCTGACACTTCGTTGTGTACGTGGTACTGGGGTTCGAACCTGAGTCCTCACACATGCCAGGCAAGCACAGAAACCGCTGAGCCACTGCTCCAACCCCACATAACAATCTTTTGAGGTAGATTATCCCCATTTTGTAGATGAGGAAACAGACTTAAATAATTTATTAGAGAACTTGCTGAAGTCAGGCTGCTAATGGGTGAGGGTGCTGTTGGGTGATACCCTCACTCTGTTCACCCTGCGCTCTCCACCGCAGTGCTGGTCTGTTCTTACAGCTCTTGGGCAGGGGACCATGGTGAGACCCTGGAACAGCACAGCAAGGTCACACCACAAACTGAGGAAAAGTCCTGGCCTTTAAGAGGAAAAAAATTATCATATCTCTCTGCCCACAAAATAGTGGAGAGAACATTTCCTTTATCTTCATTCCACACCTAAAAAATATGCAATTGATTTTCTGTGATTTCCCTTTTCTGCCCTTCATTGAAAGCCTTGATTATGCCCCAGTTTTCTGCAAAGTTTCCTGCCTGCTGAGTTATACATTCTGCAGATGAGGAGGTTATAACTAGGTTTCAACCGTGGGACATTTATTCCTCCACTGATACATGCGTGTGACTCCCATCAGGGGAAATGCTTTTCTTAGAGGAAAAAGCATTCAGCTTCTTTAGAGGCAAAACAAGAAACAAGGTGGAGGCAACGTGCGGCAGAAACATGCACCCGAAGGGAGAGGAAGAAGAAGAAAAGAAGGAAGCTAAGCAGATGGAGTTTATTGGTTGTTCTTGTGGATAGGGAATGCTGAATTTCAAGTTTTCTTTTTTAAGCAGAGAAGGCAGAGTTTTGCCTGACTGATCTTTATCATGATTGTTGTCATTCAAATTCAATAAGAGAATGCATGTAGAAAGGGTTTAATAGGAGCATGGTGTACTACACGTGAACGATGTCATGATTACAGCCTTTATTAGTACCAAGTGTGCATGTGGTACTGTGCGAGCTGGTACCCCCAGAGCCCACCATCTGATGAGGTGGGGCAAAGAAGCAGTGCCAGGTGGAGGCGCTTGAGACAGCTCAGGGACCATCTGGGGCTGATATTCCAGAGTGGCCTTAGGAGCTGTGTGATAGCTTGGTCAAGTTACCTCAACTTCCTGAGCTCCAGAGTCCTCCTCTGTAAAAGTAAGGATATTGCCATCTCTCTCATGTTTTGAGAATGACACAGGATGTCTGAGCACACTTTGAATGTCACTTGTTTTGAAGAGGAGGATGATGTTGACACATTAAGGAAAAAGGTGATAGTGAGACAATACTGAAAGTATGTGTATGTATGACTAGCCTTTTATTTTATAAGTTAGCCTCAGTTTTACCAATGTGAAGGATTAAAAGCAAGGTGGGCTGAGAAGGAATCCTAGAGAATTTGGCCAGGCAATGACACAGACAGATGGTAGATAAGGCTCCCTGCAGGAGTGGGTACTCCAATGGAAGAAATGACAAGTTAAGTCAATTCTGTAGTTTTTGCATGTGACTCAGTTTACCTGGGATCTGGCCCAGGTCTGAGTAAGCATCTCCTCATTAGGAGGGGTAGAAGTGGGCAGGTAGTTGGAGCTCAGTGCAGGCAGCGAGAGAGATGAACAACTCAGAGACTAGTCTCATGAGATCAATGGGAGCTTTGTGAGGGCTGGGCCTCCCTGGAATTGTCCGGCAGGACGATCCTTCTTGTTCCAGTGTTCAAATTCCCATGCTACCATGGGAGCTAATCAGTCATTAGAGGTCAGAGGACAAAGTTTCTGCGTTGTTTATTCTGGAAGTTGCCTTATCCTTTCTATATTTTCTCCAAGTTTCCCACCAGCCAACCAAAGAATATCACTTCTCTGAGGAATAGAATGCTGTGCCTCTGATACTAAAAGTAAGATGTTTGTTTTTGAAGCAACATAGATTCAAATAACGATAACAATTCTTTGTGGAAAATAAAAGCATCTTTATATTTATTTTAGTAAACAGAAAAATAGCACAATTGAAATGATTTCCCACCTGCCAAACAAAACAGGTTTCTTTTGTAAGGTGTGTTCCATATATGAGGATGGTGAAAGCTCAGGGCCCCACAAAGGGAATTGCGATGTGTTGAGCGAGTGTGAGCCGCTGTGCCCGGCGACAGGAATTCACCTCCCTCCATTATGTTCCGTCTCAGGCAGCGACAACCACCAGGCAGACAGGCCCTGCTGCCTGGCAAAAGGTGTCAGTTCCCTCCTCAAACAGCCGTGTTTTCCCTAGGAGTTAATTTGTGGGGATTCATGCCGGTTGAACTGGGCCTGAGTTGAAGCAAAACTTAAACTGCGATGAATCCAGCCCAGGTTAACCAGAAATGTTGAGTGTGGCTTCCCTGTTAGTCACATAGTTCTTGTCCTAGAGGGGTTAGGATTTTTCACTCATGGGGTACATGTACATTGTGGGAGTCTGGTAGTAGCTTTCTCTTCTCTGTGGCTGTCTTTAGAGATATGGACAATCTGACCCCCCATGCTCCTCTGCAGGATATGAACTTTGCCTGTTACATCTTCCTGTTCTGTCCAGGGGCCTGTGGCTATGTCCCTGGCTCCCTGAGCCTTTCATCATCACAGTAAATCTAGTTCCACCTTGATTTTTAAAAATGTAGAATTAGCAAAATCACAATCACAGCAATTATCATTTATTGGCCTTCATTACAGGCCTGGAATTACGCTAAGCACTTTTTTCACATTGGTCTCTGCAATACATAAACCAAGAGCTATGTGAAGCAGCTGTGTATGTATAGAGCCCAGTTGCTGCTATCTTTATCCTTTTTTCTCCCCCCCTAGGAGGTTTGCCAGAGGCTGGTTGTATGACAGTTGAGTCCTTCTGCCTGGGGATGTGCCATGGCTTCATCTTCCACAACTGGAAGATGCTCAAACCAATCATGGGCTAAACTGGAAGTGCTGGGGAGTCCCTAGCCCAGGAATGACCCTCAACCTTTGAGAGATGGGAGTTTTGGGAGAAATCCTCCAACTTTGTCTCCCCTTGGTGTTGCAATCTGAGGTGCTCCAATAGTCTTCAATAGGGTCCTTAAAGGGATCAAAAGTGGTTGCCTAATAGTGGTAACCCTTCATCAAAGCCACTTTGGTTGACTTTCCTTACTTCCCATTCCCTCTGAGTGCTCACTGGAATCTCTGTCCAAATTTGCTCCCAATCCTTGCATCAAGATTTTTTTCTTGTGGAATTCAAACCAAGACACTACCAGATTGTTCTCAGAACAAAAGAGAAAAATAGACTTAGAGGTTGGTTTGCTTGGTGCCGTGGGGTTGCTGATGGGTGGTAGGATTTGAATTGGAACCATCTCTTATCATTACATTACTCTGCTTCCATAAGAAATGGTCTGGCCCTATTTTTCTAATAAATTAATTCAATTAACTGATATATACTTTCTTTTCAAAAAGGACTTGAGGTGTTAGCATGTAACCTTGTTCCTACCTTCCATCAATATATTTGTCCTGTGTGTCCCATTCCATTGAGACTTAGCATTCAGTTAACAGTATAGACACAAGCTTAGTAAATTAATTAATATTGCAATGCTATTGTTTGAAAGTGGCTACATGTGGTAGGCCTCTAGAGGCACTTATACTTTACATGTTTTTTTATTTTTTACTTTTTTAAATTGCAGTGCTTTAGCTTAAAGAAAGTGGTCAAGGAAGCCCCCTCTGTGTACTGCAATGGGACTTGACCTGAGCCTTTAATTCAAACATTTAGTCATTTGCTTACTGTACTTACTGATGCCAATGCACTAGTAATCATGGAAAGGGTTCTTTGGGAATTGGAAGTTAAAGTTCAACCTGGTGTGCTGGCTTGGTTTCCTCTGCATGAGAAAACATACAGCCCTCCCTTCTTTACTTTTTGGGCTCAGACCTATTTATGATGCCTTGGTTTCTCAGATTATAAAAGGAAGATAACACTTGCTCCAACTTGCTTTCCAGGTGGTGATGTGAAGATAAATGCCTGCGAAGTCCTCCGAACTCTTGGGATGAAAGGCGAAAAGGCGTCTGTAAAGAGCTCATGGTCTTAGATGAGTAAGCTTTAATGCAGAAGCTCTTGGGCCGAGACTGTCAGGGCAGCTTGGCCTGGAGGTAGGAGAGCTGACTGTCCTCTCTAATCATTGCCCCCGGGGTTCATGATCCAGCAGCCACCTCTTGGAAGTGCCCATATTCTCTGCTCCTTCAGGCTGGTTTACTTTCAAGAGACCAGTTATGTTTTTGTCCTTTACATGCTTCATACCTGGTGTCAGGTTCCAGGAAACATACATGTACAAACATACACGTACCTGCTAACAGATGACCAAGCCCTAGGGGTGGAGGGACTGCACAGTCCTCTTGACCCTCATTTTCAAAATGAGGAGCTTCACACTTCTCCTTTTTGTGACAGAATAGGAACTCAGCAAAATCAAAACAAAACAACCAGAGAAAAATGCTACCTTTTCCCTTCCAAATTAATTCTTTCAGTTTATGCTCCTAACTCTATAAAAATGTGGCTTAGCATTTGAAGTTTTTATTAATATTTATACTGCCCTTTTGGTGCCCTTGAACCTCACAGAAATAGAGCCCTGATATAAAGGCCTAGCTTCTGGGTGGATTGTAGTAGACCTAAACTCAACCATAAACTTGGAGGTTTATATATGTATGTATATATTTGGCTTTGCTTTGTTTCTTAGGCTTCTTGATGTACAGGTTTATATTTTAAATATTTTTAAAATGCAAATTTTAAAAACTTTTAATGTCAAAAGTTATGCATGCTTGTAAAAATATACAGATGTGCCTATAGAAACAGAGGAAAATGCCATCCTTTCTGACCTTTTTCTACACTCCCTGTGCCAAGAAGTAAACCATTATTTTAAATGCTTTGAAATTGAGGCCCTATTAGTATGAGGGATTACATTTGTCTTAAGAGATTAGTAACCACTCATATTTCTCTCTTTTATTTCTGAATATTAAAATAAAAATTATAGAAAATTTCAAAACTCCAGTTAAACTATAAGGAATTAAAATCACCCAAAAGAAGGAGAGAGAAGAGCTATTTTCTCTATATGAAAGACTTCTTTCCTGCAGTGAGTCCTACACCTTTAGACAACACATAGATTACTGAAGCAAGGAAATGAGAAGGTCCCTTTTCAGGTCTCTTCAGTGTGCACATTAGAACCCTGTCTCAAACAGATGCTGCTTTTTGTTTCAGAAGGTATCTTGTCTTCACAAGAGCTGACCTTTCCGCAGAGAGCTCTTTGAGTCTCATGTTATCAGAACAATTAATTTGTCTTTTGTTATGCTTGTATCTCTTACTTGTTTTGACAATAAAAATCCTTACTACTTTCTAAAACAAACAATAAACAGAACAAAAAAACCCTCAGTTCACCTCAAGCCCACTATCAAAAGTAATCCATTTTTACCATTTTAGAGTATTTCTTCCAGAAATTTCCCTTGCAAATATGAATATACAATGGTACTCTATTCCCCCACCCCTCCACATTATGTTGTGACAGTTGTCTAATGTCAAGAAACACTCATCTGAAATACATAATTTCAAGTGAAATATTCGTTGGCATATTCTTCATGTTAAATTCTTTCTAGATGGTAAGATGGGGCAGTGTGGGAAATGGCTAGCCCTTACATCTCCATGGAATGGGAGGACTGTCCCTTCACTAACCAGGAAGGAGACATGCAGGTGAAACTCTCCTTCGTCACAGATCTGGGTCCTCTCTGGTGTATCCCACCTCTAAGGCAGAGGGACTCCTCCAGTGGCTGAGGTGGGAACAGGTATTGGCTCAGTCATTCTCCACAACAATCCTGTGTGTTCCAAGGCTCTGTGGTCCATCTCCTCAGAGTTGATACTTGGTCTCTAGTATATGGTCAGCTTCTGTGTTGGGCAAGTCTCACTCATTCAAGCGTGTTTGCGCACTGTGGAGGGTAGGCCTGCACTTGTGTGGGGGAGTTTACTGCTGAAGGAAGAATGGTAGGCATGCAGCCACAAAGTGGGCTGCTCCTCTAACCAAGTTTAATCAGCCTTCAGGGCTATGTATAAGGGCTCATCAACTCGATTCCTGCATTTGTCTCCCAACTTGTTCCTAACACTGATGGTGGGAGACAGTGAGTCAAGAGAAAAAAAAAAAGTGTAATTAATTATACCGTAGTACTTTGGTGAATATTACGATAGTTAACATTTACTTAGAACTTACTCAGTACCAGGCTGCATTTTCTCCTATAACTTACCCACCAGTCCTGTGATATAGTGTTATTATTATTACTATGTAGATGACAAAATTGAGGAATGATGAAATCTCCTAGCAAATGACGAAGCTGGGATTTCCTCTATCACCCTTCATCTATTCCATATCATAAGCAACACGCAAATGTTTTCGCACATCAATTGCAGCATGAACTTGTAAGCTCTATTGATGCTGTCTCCCATTATTGAATATGTCTGTCATTCTTTTATAATGTTTTATTGTAGTTATTGAATGTCTTTTAATACCATCTGTAGTGACTTTTTGTTTGTACAGAGATTTCTATTTTTTATGCAGTGAAATCTATTCTTATTTTCCTTCATGACTTATTCGGTCTTGGCTTTGGGCTTAGAAGTTCCTTATCCATCTGTGTTAGTACACTTTTCATTTCTGTGACTGAGATATCTGACAAGAACAATTAAAAGGGGAGAATTTATTTTGGGCTTACAGTTTCAGTAGTCTCAGTCCACGGTCAGCCAACTCCATTGCTCTGAGCCTGTTGTGAGACAGAGCATCACGGCTGGAAGGTATGGTGGAGTAATGCCGCTCAGCTTGTGGCAGCAGGCAAGCGGGAAGCAGAGGGAAGCAGAGAAGCCAGGGGTAGGATATAGTCCCCAAGGGCAGACCTCCAGGCCTCCAGTGACCTGCTTCTTCCAGCCATGCCCTACCTGCCTAAAGTTACTACTCAGTCAGTCCATGGAAATTATTAATCCATCAACTGGATTAATCCATTGAGTAGATCACAGCTCTCATGATCTGATCATCTCACCTCTGAGAATTCCTGCATTAACATGAGATCTTTTGGAGGAGACACTTCATATCCAAACCAGAATAGCATCAATTGTTTTTCACCCGTATTTTACTCTACAGTTCTAATTTATTTATTTTTGACACTGGGGATTGAACCCAGGGGTGCTTTAACCACTGAACCACATCTCTCACCCCCCCCCCTTTTTTTTTATTTTGAGGCAAGCTTACTCAGCGTCTGCTAAATTGCTGAGGGTAGCTTTGAACTTGCAATCCTCCTACCTCATCCTCCCAAGCCACTGGGATTACGGGCATATCCCACCATGCCTAGCTATCTGGTTTTATTTTAAATGTATAAAACTTTTACCATCCAGAAATTATTTGGTATAAGAGAGCTTTCCTGAGGTTTTTAAATTGCTTTTGCTATTTTGTTTTGAAGAAAAAAATTCAGATTCCGTTGAATTAATATCATCGTTCTTCACTGATTTCTGATGTATATACTAATTTATAACTTTTGGTCTCTATGATTCTCCATTGAATTGTCTGTTAGCTTTCTGTAGTCTTATTCTATTTGCAGGTTAAAGTTTTTATTATAGTTTTTTGTTACATTTTAATATTTAGAAATATAAGTCTGTTCTCATTACTCTTATTTTTAGAAATTTGTTATTATCATGTGGTATTCTTCCATATATATTCAAAAATTATTTTATCAAGTCTGTCCCAAAGTCTTACTCAGGAATTTAATTAGAAGGGAGTAACATTTGCAACTCAATTTGGAAATATGTAATATCTTTACAAAATTCTTTTGCATCTAAGAACACGTGATTTTTAATTTTGTAATATTTTTGAGTGTCTCAGTAAGTGCTGAATTTATGGTCATGGATGTGGTGTTTCTCATCCCAATTGCTTTGATTACTTTATATTTTCAGAGGCTATTGGGAATAGATTCTAGTATAAATAGCTAATTATGATTTAACATCATTTAAAACAATGGTTATGGCTGGCCTATGGGAAAGTTTTTAAAGTATTTATTTTGTTTGTGGCTTCTCTACTGGACTCATTTTTAAAGTTTTCCCTTTAATCCTCCTGAGTTGTCTGTGTCTGTGTCACTTAAAATAGTGGAGTTTATTACTTTTAATTCTTACATGTGTTTCATTTTTATTTCATGGGCATAGAGAATAATGCTAAATAATAACAGTTATAATGGACATCTTTATTTTGTTTCTGATTTTAATGGGAATGCCTGCAGAGTTTCACTGTAAAACATTTCAATTCTTGTTGCTTTAGGATAGATATTTAAAAGTAGATCAGTTAGATTAGATACTTAAATATTTTCCTATATAAATTTATACTGAATTTTATTTTTTTTATTTATTTATAGTTTCAAACATTAAACCATCCTTGCATTTTTAGAATAATACTTGCCTAAAATTAAGCGTTGGGAGACAATTCTCCATGTGTCTCTTAAATGTCTGTGTTTCTTGTGAACAGGCTGTTACTGTTCTTGATCAGGAAGTATCTGTTCAAGAACACAGATGGTCTTTTCCTCCTGATCAAAGGGCAAGTCAGTGTATGTCCTTGAGGACAGAGAGTCTCTCCCTGGAGCACATAGCAGTCATGCTTGCTATTTAGTGTAATAAAGTTAATGTCTCCTTCTGGAGCAATGGGCAAAGAAATGCCTATTGCCCATTTTTAAAGATTTGAGCTTCCTAAGCTCAGGATTCCTCCCCTGTAATGCAGCCCTCTGCATATGCTGGTGTCCACTCAAGTCCATATCAAGTCACTCCCCTGAGAGCTGGTGGCTGGGGAGGGGTTCAGGGGTCCTAACATACATGCTGATGCTCATGCTGCTTCCAGTGTCCTGAGCAACAAAACCCTTTGTCTCTCATCCCAAAGGTTTGTTTCTTCTGTCACATGAGCTGTGACAGACTAACTTGTTAGCTTGCAAACAGGGTAAAAATCTCAAGCCCTTTTACCATTCTTATTGCTAATTAAGACAGTAAACATCTTTAAAATGATTAACATCTATACTCATAAGTAGTATCAGTGTGTAATTTCCTCCCACGCTGTCCTTTGTTAGTTATTATGGTTATGCTAACACTGAAAGGAATTTGTAAATTTTCCATCTTTTCCTGTGCTGAAACAGTATATGTAATGCAAAAAAATATTCCTTAGAAACTCAGAGACACTGATAAAATAGTTTTGACTTTGAAACTTCATTAGAATTCATTTTGTTTTCAATTTTTTCCTATTGACTATGATGTATTCAGGTTGTCTATTTATTATTGAGTTAATTTTAGCTATTTATATTTTTCAAAAAATCAATACATTTAAAAAATGTAAGGATATATGTTATTGTCTTACAATGTATAGAGTATCTATCATGACTGCTATATATATCATTTCTTATTTCATATATTTGTTATTTTAAACACTCTCCCCATAACTTTTTTTCTGGACTTGCTTGAATATACCAGCATTAATGCTTTTATGATTTGGGGATTTTATTTCTTTTTGCTTTGAATAAGTAATTTTATTTTCTAAAATCTTAATTTAGTTAAGCTTAATTCTTTTATTTCTGCAACTTCTACACAAATAAAGCAAGCATATAATCTGCTTTTTCTACTGAATACTTATAGCTCTCTAAGTTTTGGTGCTTAATGTTCTAATGATTTTCTAAAAATTTATAAAAAATTTATCTTATCTTTGATCTAGTCATCACTATGTACATGTTTTCTAATTTTCAAATGAACCATTTCCTTTTTTGTAGACTCTATTACTACTTTCTACTTTATTTCACTATAGTTACAGAAATTGGGCTGTTTTTTCTCTGTGGAATTTTGCCAAATTTTTATTTTTGAGCTAATACATGATTAACTTCTAACATTATTCTAGAGATGTTTTAAAAGTATATGTACTCCTGGAAGGATACAAATTTTAAATGATAAGACTCATACCATCTAGAGTAGGCATGGTGGCACAGGCCTATAATTCTAGCAGCTCAGGAGCCTGAGGCAGGAGGATTGCAAGTTTAAAGCCAGCCTCAGAAACTTCATGAGGCCATAAGCAACTTAAGGAGACCCTGTCTCAAAATAAAAAATAAAAATGGACTAAGGAGGTGGCTCAGTGGTTAAGGCCCCCTCAGTTCCATCCCTGGTACTCAAAAAAACAAGAACAAAACAAAACAAAACGAAAACCAACTATCTAAAAGTTACTTATTATATCTGCTTTATGTTAAGCCTACTTGATTTAACAAAGAATGAAAGCAGTTTGAAGGGCTCAGTTGTGCTTTAAATTCTCCCAGAGTATTGAAGAACTGAGTTCTTTATATGGTTGAGTATCAGTTACTAGATTCCCACCTTTCATATTTTCATTATGAAGTCTACTTTTTAAGCACTCTAAATTTACATTCCTTGTTTTGTCTGGCATGTTTTGCCTACTTTTTATGCTTTTAATCTTTTAATTAGTTCAATTGTTTATATTTTTTACTTTTGTTTGTACAATCTTAATCCAATATACAT